>JAVKLF010000011.1:6114803-6128660 GCA_034783495.1 Millerichthys robustus | reverse complement strand
GTATTTAGGAGTCAGTATTTTACAAAGACAGCTTGTTTGTTTGTTGTCACATTCAGGCTGTATAAACAGGAACTGGATCATCTGTGCAGATACTAAGTCTGGATTTTTTTATTTCAGATTATGTGTTAAGTTGCATAAGACTTCACTTTTTGGTTCTAATGAGCTCAAATTGAGTTTTTTTATAGCTCAAAATTACAACCAACATAAATGAGGAAGAGTCATTAAAGCTTATCATTTAGCCCAGAAACAAAACTGAGAGAAACATTAGAGTTACCTAACAGCCAAATATCACTGCAGTCTGCTGTCTGCCCCTGGGATTTTCTTAACATCTTTTATTTCAGAAGGCATTTAAAAAAAAAAAAAACCTGCAATGCATCAGAGCATCCTCCCCATTCAGTAATGTTATATTTGCTCCGCACTTTGTAACAATGTTTTTGAAAACATCCAAGAAACAGATTGTAGTGTTTCTATCAAACCAAAAATGCTAAGCGGATATTAAAAAAGAAGAAAAATATGAAGAAAACTTGCATAACGTGATACAGAGACTGTTTTAGACATTTCAGGTTGTCTTAGATTTTACTTTTTAGTAAATTAGGAACGATGAACATTGGCTGTAATTCTGCTAACATACCCATTCTGGTATTCCTTCACATTTACACAGATGAAGAATCTTTTTTTTTTCTCCACACACTTTCTCCTGCCAGCAACATGAGTGTCCACTGCACAGTTGTTTGTAACCATGTCATTTGCAAAAATGAAGAAAACCTTTTTTTCCCCCTCAAAGTGAATAAAAGCACAATTGGGAGTAAATTGTGCAGCAAATATGTCCATAATGCATTTAAAGATCTTGCACCACTTGGGCTTTGAAAGTAAAACTTAAACACAGGTTTTTACAGAATCGGGGCCAAAGATTGCCCCATCTACTCCTCCTTAGTGTGGATTTTTGCTTTAGCCGTTTTTAAATTTACATCCAAATAATGACACTAAATAATGATAAATCTATAGCCAAGTGTTTTTTTTCTGTTAGAGTTCTGAGTAAAATGCTTGCCTGTTTATAATATAATAATGCCTACTAAAAAAACAAAAACCCATTAACACAGCTGCTGTTTTAGAAGATGAATACCAGCGTTCCTGTAAAATACATCATACCTGCTGCACCACACCACCACACCTTCAGTAATTAGTATCAAAGCACATGATTTGAATTTTGATCTGTATCAGCAGCTGGTCTCTCATTTCTGCCAATTTAATTATTATATTTTTTTTTACATCAGAGTGTTTAAGTGCTTTTGATATTTGTATGGCTATGCATGATGTAAAGAGTTCCACTGAAAGATCAAATTTACATCTCTGGCATGATGCCTGGTCAGTGGCCAGCAGCCACCAGTCAATGATGCTGTCTTGCTTGTTTAGAGAGATGGAAGTTGGCGTTTGTGGTTTCCACCGACCGCAGCCTTCAGAATCTGTGGCTGCAGAATAAGATGTGGGTGAGCTCAGGGGAGAGGCATCTGTGGGTTAGTAAACCGTGGAATAATTGCAAAAAGTCCAAAATTATGTCCTAAGAACCCCCTGATGGGTTTCAGAACAGTTGTTTAACCTTTTTATTATGTGCTGGAATCTGACATTAAAAAAATCTGAATGGGCTATGTGAAGCAAGACATGAAAAGAAACCAGAACAGTACAATATGGTTCCAGTTCTGAATACACACAATGTATATAAAAAACATACAATCAAAAGTCACAAAATGTACCAATTCACATGAAAAAACAGCTGAAAATTTGAACAGCATTTTATAAAACAGAGAGTTAGAGTTAGGGTTAGAAACAAAATCCTAACAAACAGCATTCCACAACTCACTTTCACAATACAAATAACTGCATTTTAGTAAAAATAAAATGTATTCAAACAGAAAACGTGACATTTTTCATTCCTAAAGTTAATCTTTGTAAATGCGCTGTAGTGGTTACTTTTTGCAAGTTTTATTCAGTTTTACTCAGTGGTTTATGAGATATGTTTGGTGACAGACAGAAGTGCCAAAACAGACACAGACGAGCAAAAATATTAGCTACTACCTTGACATTTAGTGGCAGGAAGTAATGAAACTGTAACATGGAAGTTTTAGATGTAAGGTGCATCTTTCCCCCCATTATTTCCACATCTGTTCTGGGTTTGTACTGAACTGTTATTCATTCACAAGATACACGGAGGCAGAGAAGGGGAACTGAAACTCCCTATGTTTCAAAACGTGTGCTGACCTTACCTGCTCCAGCTCATTAGAATAATGTGATGAAGCGCTAACAAATGCTTTTGGTGACCACCCAGCCACCAGCCACGGGATTTAAAATTCTAAATACCATGAACTTGTTTTTTTCCTCAAACAAGCTGTTTTTTGGAACGCTTGCATTCAACTGTGCAACTGGTGTGACTCAGAGACCCTTGAGGAAATTAATGCCAACTTCACCAGCGCTGTGAAGGTGAGACCGGTGAAAAGTATGCAGGAGCGCTGATGCAATGTTTGCTATGTCTTCAGAAATATTGAGATATAGATGTCTGTCCCACACATCCAACACTTTAAAGCTTTTTTCCTGTAGTATTCTGAAAGTTCATTTGAGCGTGGCAAGGGAGTGGTGCCTTTGGTGACTTATGAAATGCCAGAGGGAGCATAAACACAGAGTGTGCTGTGCGGCCATTTCGCTGAACCGTTTTCTGAAAGGGGCTTGATTGTACAAGTCTTCTCTGTCAGTAGACAGGTATAACAAATCTGTCCTTATTGCCACTGTTCATATGTGCAGATCCCTGAAACAAACAAATAACCTTTGACAAATCAGACAAAAGTCCTCTGATTCAACCTGGATTTTCTTTGTCCTCCAGGATCTGACTCTAAAACATGGCTGGAGGACGGGGGCCATCATCCCTGAGCTGAGGAAGGAGATCAAGATCATGAACACTCCGCAGTACGTGCACATGATGACCTGGTTACAGGCACTGACTGGACTCATTGAACAGATGCAGGTCAGAAGATGTTATCCAACATCTGGCATAATCTTCTTACTTACCATTGTTATATATATCTTTTTCTTTTTATCCGGACATCTTTGTGCTTAACTGCAATTTGTTGCTTTTGAACAGGTGCATAGGGATCCTGCAGCTCAAGCTGTCGTTGAGGAGTGGAACAGGGAAAGAGAAGCCATGAAGTAATGATGGCAGCGCTCTAATGGAACTGAAAAACAGCTTGTGGAGGTTCTTTTCAGTTCGATGAATATTTTTGTGTCTTTTCATGGCAGGCCGCAGTCGAAGGACATCTTCAACCCTCAGTTTGGGAGCCTCTTTCGCACGTACCACAACTCCACCTACTTCTCCCGGCGACTCTCCCGCTTCGCTGACATCTACATGGCCTCCATCAGCTGCCTGCTTAACTACGATCTCCATCACACCTTTTTCCCTCGCCTCACTCCCCTGCAGCACGAGGCTGGGTTGGAGGTTTCTCCTCCAACTCCACAAGACAAAAACACAGTCTGAGGAGTTGAGGAAGTACAGACAAAGCAATATGTAACTTTATTTCGTTTTAAAAGAGGACTTTAAAGGAATAAATTATTTATTTGTCCTTTCCACATAAAAGTCTTAAGGGAGGACCACCTGTTTTACTGCTTTTTAAGCCAAATGTGTGTTTTTAGTGCACAGCGCATGAGGTGGATTTATTTAAAAGACTAATTGCTTGTTACACAATCCAAACAGTAGGGGGCATTCACACCCCATTTTTTGCATCTAGTTTTTTATTTGCTATTTACTTGTTTGATTTCTGCTGGTGCGGAGGGAATTTTACGTCTACATTTTAAATCCATTGCCTTAATCTGTTCACATCACTGCAGGGTTCATATTTTTCTAATAGGCTGCTGTGATTTGCATCCTAATTTTGCGCCTTACTTTGACACACATTGCACGACAATTCTGTAATTAGTTGTTTTAGCCATTTTCACACCAGCAAGCCTTCACAATTTAGGTTTGCAGCTGGAAATCTGTCATATTTATTTGAAAAAAATGGAGCGTTGTTGCTTTGTGTGGATTCTGCAAATTAAACTATTAAAGAAGCTTCTCTTGTAGAGGTATGCAGCGCTATTATATTACTATTTAAAATTGCTCTAATGTATGTGGTCTAACTATACTTCCTATGTAGATTTTCAGTTTTTGTGTTTCATTGATTTAAAAAAAAAACTTGGCCAATAACTTAGATAATTTTAGAATGTGACGAAAAAAAAAAAGGCCAATTGTTGTTCCTCAAGCTCAACTTTCCAATTATACTTACAGCCACGAGTTCATTGGGTTTAATCCCCACAAACTGTATTATTTACCACTTTCTTTTATTGCTCTTGAGGCTTAAATATCAGACAGGTGCACGGTCTGAGAATCTGAACAAAAAAGGAAATGATAAGGTCTCTGACGTCATCCTCTAAATCTGTTTCAGGGTTTCACCTTTTTTTTAAACCTGAAGCTGGAACATGTGAGCAGCATGAATAGGAACATGTTGTGGACAGATCTCAGAACAACTGCAGCTACCTCCAGCATCCTCCTGTACAGTAGTTGCAATTATCACTGCTACGTTGAAGTCCTGAATAACGAGATCTTGTGTGTTTTTTTAAGCTTCATACTGTAGCTCTTCCTTGCTAACAACTTTTGTCAAACATGACTGTCCCAGTATGTGGAGGAGAGCAGGGCCTTTGTTCGTATCACTGGATTGTTCCACGTTGGTTATCTTTTGATCAGGATCATATTCTTTCTCATCTTCAACTCCTAACACTTCCTGTTTTAAATTATCTTTCATATCAGGATCCTGCGATGAACTGGATACATGTCCAGGTTAGCCCCGCCCCTCGCACTGTGACTGCTGGATATGGGCACCAGTGACCCTGAAAGGAAGAAGCGGGTAACAGATAATGGATAGATGATCATTCTGGCCTCTATTACTGTCTTGAGCCAAGATATGATCTAAGATTTCAGATAAAGTACAATAGGTTGTTTGGTTATTGTGTTGCTACAGAATGAATTGTAAGCAAAGACCTAAATGACCTGTCTACACCAGAGCTGCATAACAAATAACCAAACAAAGAAAAAAATAATAATTTAGGATTTTGACAATTTTGTGATTGTGAGAATTCCAACAGGTGAAGACGTTCCCATGTGGGAAAGGTTCTGTTAGGGATAAATTCCTAGGTTGTTGCCACGGAAACTGAAGTGGGTAGCATAATATGTGTGTGTATGTGCGTCCACTCAACAACGAATGCATATTGGTTTAATTGGGAAAGAAATTATGTCCATCTGGTGAACAGAGGTTCCACCAAGTGAGAAACAATGGGGGGTGAAATGCACCCCATAAATTTGCTGCAGCTCCCCCTTGTTATTGTACAACTTGTCTGCAAAATATCTAATGAAGCCCTGAATGAGTTCCGATGAAACTCTCAAAAAGCCATCACTAAATGTATATCTATAGCTAATAAACCTTTTGTGTCAATTCAAAACCAACCTTGGCCAACACAAACCTGTCAAATACTCAGTTTTATAATTTTACCTTCATAAAATGCTGTTCTCAGTAACATCAATTGTACAGTAATAAAACAAAAAAGTTTGTACCAGAAGCTGATTTCCTAACTTTCATATTGCATTTTCTTTTAAAAATAGCCAACGTATGACAAGAGGAGAACAACAAAATCTGTTCCATATTTTAGTTTTGGTGTGACACCCGAAGAATAACAGCTGCCCTCACTGGGCCCCCTTTGAAGATTTTTATGGATGTGATCCTTTGGTTTCACATCTAATCTCTCACACATTAATCTCTAAAACATGTTTATTTTGAAATGCAAGTTATGTAAAAAAAAAATAAAAATATGAAAAAACACAAATTTAGTTGAAATGATCCTGTTTGCATGTCAATACAAGAATAATGTCTGTGTGCCTAAATTTGCTAGTTGAACAGCAGCATCGAGCTGCAAATTGGGTGTTTGAAGCAGTGTGCAAATGATCACGCCATCAGCATGATCCTGGCAATAATAGTGGGAGTTTTTGATGATAATTTTTTTCCTGCTGGCTGCCCAACACTTCACTTTACACAACACTGTTGGTGGTGGTGGTGGCCACAACTTTGCCCACATACTTTGCCAAATTCATAATCCCATCATCTACTTTTCAACAAGCAGGTGAGCGGCTACAGCGTGGCTCTGCAGAGGAAGGGAGATGCAACCAAGAAAACATACAAGAATGTAACTGAATTTACATTTCCTGCCAGTGTGCTTTTTTTGTTGTTACATTCACCAGTTCAGTGACTATGCTCTGGAGGTGTTATGTTCCCTATGGGCTCACCAGCATCTGCATCCCTTTGTGCTCCTTGAACGCAGGAAGCTGTCTGTCTTCTGCAGGCAGGAGCGCCAACAAGCACAGCAAGGTGTCGCCTCGGTGACTTCTGCCAGCCAAAACAAACAAGGTGTTTGTCGGAGCCTTATCAAGGACGCAGCTCTGAATGTCGGCAGACTTTCACAGAGGTCCTGCCTGCCTCGTGTTAGGAACAAAAATCACATTTACAGTGCGCACTAATGCAACGCTTCATAACTTTAAAATAAAATGAGCTCTATTTTGTTCACAATTTCATTCGTTTCACTTTCGAATCTGTTAGATAAATAATAAATTATATTGCAGAGAATTCTCATTGTCTTTTTTTTTACATCTGTCCTTGAGCAACGGTAAGATTGTTAATGAGGCAATTTCATTTCTGTGATTTGTTTTAGGTAAATTTGACGTTCCTTTTTCATGTTTTTTAGTCATAGAAGTTTAGAAATGTGTTCAAATGTGAGAAACTATTCAAATAGAGACACAATGTTAAGACCACAAACAAAAAAAGATGAATAAAAATAATGTTTTATAATTTTTCATTTGTATGCATATTTAACAAGAGCAGACAAAGCATCACTGTCAGACTGCAGAGACAAAAAGGGATGAAGTGAAGCTCTTTGTTCACGAATACAATACAGGCAACCTGGTTTTATATTTAGATGTCTCATTTTGAAAAGATATTTACAATTTTTCACATTGTCTTGGTGTTGATAATCTGTCAACATGTAACAACGACAGTTTAAATATTTTTTTTCATTTGGAAGTTTGTTTCCAAGAACAACGGCTCCATTTTAACCAAAGAATACCAAAAAACGTCTTTGTCTAGTTAATATTAGAAGTTAAAAATATTAGCAACAAAATGCTTCAAAGTCAGGAGTGGCTAAATACTGACAGTAAGGCAGTCATCTCAGCAGACATCTGCTGCACAAATGTTGCCATTTCTACCATTTTGCTCATATGGATTTAAGACTGCAGCACTACACTTCACTGAAACTACTTGGGTGCACTGAAACTGCAAGTGCAGCTTTATAGGCTCAAATCGGTTCCTCGCTAGCAGCAATTTTCACAAAACAATAAATTTGTTTAAAGAAAAAGTCCACTGCACAGCTCATTTTGTTGCTAATTTAACTCCTGTGAGTTAATCAAGCAGCAAAAGACTTTTCTGTCTTGATTAGACTGCTCTGTACCCTGCTCATTTTGCAAAAGCCTTTTTCTTTATAGACAGTTTAGAAGAGTTCTGTGCACTTTGGAGCAGGATAATCTAACAAAAAACAAACATCCTCGCTTTGATTCAAATGCAATAAAAAATTTAAATGGTCCTAAAATGATCCTAAAATAATAATGATCTTTCTGTTTTAAAAATTTATTTATTTAGTGTGTCTAGATGTTTTTTTATTTGTGAACACTCAAATATACATTAAAGGCTTGGCATCCATTTTCAAAAATGAGCATACAAATTTTAATTATCAGGAGAAAGTTGGTCATTTTATTGATTTAAACCAAGATGACGAGAATCAAAGGAACATACAGTCAATTACTTTCCAAAACCTTTTGCTTTTCTTCCATATCGTTTGGATAAATGTTTTCTCTGCATAGTATTTAGAATAGTCAGGAGTAAAAAAAGTTTTTGTGCTAATCTAATCCCAGATTTACCATGGTCCATAAGCTTCCACGTTTGAAGCAAAAAGCATTTCACACTTTATCTCCAAACAGGATTACACAATGTCATACCATAATCCTGCAGTACCGCTCCCATCTTTTCCTGAGCCAATTCAAGAACTCCAAACTCATCCATCTAGCATTCCCAATGCCAAGCCTTTTCTCTATCTGAGGCACTGTATAAAACAAAACGGACAGCTGTTCACGTGTTTACCTCAGCACATTCTATCCCTTTAATGGTATTTCAAATCAGAACCACTTCATGGTTTTATAAAGTCATATATGTCAGGGATAACACAATGATGGCACAAGGACTATTCAATTAACAGCCCTCTTTTGTTTCCTCCAGTTCGCTCTGCTGTGAACACACCGCAGCGTTTTTAAATGAATGTGAACACTGAGGACTCCCAGGTGACCCGCTGGTGCTGTGGAGTGATAATGAAAAGGGCGGGCGCTTCGGAGGAACCTGTCCAAGCTGCAGCTTTAGCCATTACTCATTCACTGGAGATGTTCTGCGGCCTGAGACGTGCACTTGATGTTTACTCGGTCCGTGTGTGCTGAGTAAAGACAGAAAAAAAAATCAAGCATGGTGACTCTTTGAACTTGGAGATGAGAGGCAAGCTCACACCTGTTTGGGACTCCGGGAACATCACCGTTTGGGAGGAGTACTTTGACGTTGTCCTCGTAGCGGCGAACAGTCTGGTACTGTTGACCACTTCTGCTGTGGGGATCGTGGCAAACACTTTTGTCATCCTGGCAGTGTGTCATCAAAAGTCCTTGCAAACTTCTGTCAATGCTCTGGTGGTGAACCTCGCGGTGGTGGACGTTATGCGTTGCGTAATCGACTGCCCGATCCTGTTGGACATCATCACAACTGTGCATCGAAAAGGACGAGTGGACAGTTTGGTCTGCGACACACAAATGGCTTCTTTTTCTTTCAGCTGCTGCGTCCAGTTGTTAACATTAGCGTGCATAAGTGCAGAGAGGTACCAGGCAATTGCAAAACCCTTTGAAGCTGGACAACGAAAAAGACGGGTCAGGACACTGATTCCTCTCACGTGGACCTTGGCCATTCTGGTGGCAGTTTTTTGTCAGATATTTTTGAAAAACTCACCCGTTTATGTAAGATGCCAAGGATGGCAAAAAGGAACATTCCCCTCCTATGACACCATTGGACTTTACGTGGTATTCCCACTGTGGGCATCTTGTTTTGGTCTCATAACTGGATTTTACATGCGCATATTTGCTTTAGTGAGATCACACAATCGCAAAATATTTGACAATGGCATTTCTGCTCCCAACAAAGACTCAAAGGAAAATAAGCAAATCCGAGAAATAACTGTTGTAAAAACTGAGCCAGAGCGGATCCTAAGTGTTGCTCAAACGCAGCCTGGATCAAATCAATTCATGAAAAAATCCCCTCTGACCTCAGGAGAAGCTCCACAGAGTGAATCTGTCAGTTCTGAGGGAAAAACAGAATATAAAAATACAGCAGCGATGAGTCACTTGGAAACAGATCAACCCCACCCGCTCGCAGGGCAAGTTGAGGAGAAACCATTAAAGATAGAGAGCTGCAGCCCCATTTCAATGAAAACTGAAACAGAACCATCAAATCAACACCCTGTTGCAAATGCTCAGAGCTCAAACGCGGCGATGCAAAACGTGTCAGCCAATCTGAACAGTGAAAATCTGTCTGGAGAAATCTTAAAACCTGACATGGGACACAAAGAGGCAAGCCACCAGGTTGTAATGCCTGAACAAAGAGAGGATCCTGAATCTGCTTCCTTCCTAATGACCAATCTGAAGCAGGTAAATAACAGCAACGCAGAAGAAGCAGCACAGGCGACTCCCACAGAAGATCAAATGCCGTCACCACCCCCAGATCCAAATAATGAAGCTATAAAGTTAGAAGGCGCAGTTTGCATCATGCCTTCAAAAGCAAGTAAAGAGAGAGTGAGGAAAAGAAAAGAAAGTAAAATGGCCAAGCGTGCAGGATACATAATTATAACCTTCCTGTTGTTCTGGCTGCCGCTGCTCACGAGCACCCTGGTTAACTTTGTGGTCCACAAAAACAGGAATCCACAGGTAAGTTCAGCATTTAGGATGTAAATATGTAAAACCTGAGCATGACTTGCTTCAGTTTCATCACATACTGAGAAATATTTATCTTTGCAGAAGCTGATCGTTCAAGACCTGGAGATCCTGTCGGTGTCTCTGACCTGCATCACATCGCTAAGTGACCCGATAATATATGCCGCAGTCAACCCTCAATTTCGCTCAGAGTTTTACAAACTGAAGCGTTTGGTTAAATCCAGATTCATTAGGAACTAATAACCTTCTCTTCTTCATTTTATTGACATAAAAGTCATATAAGATCAAAGTGTTTACTGTGCAGTTAATGCTACCAACTCCATGAGACAAAATACCATAATACCAAAAACCAACACATCTGAGCCACACTCATGGTATTTTTGCATTTAGTTGTAGAAGGCTTTTCGATTTTTTTTTTTTTTGCTGCTGTGCTGCCTAAAATTTCACACATGCTGGCTTCTCAGCAGTTGCTAAAGACCGCCGAGCGGAGGTGACACGCGCTGCGAGGAGCTGCTTGGACCAACACAATCAGCTCAGCAGGAGGAGGTGATGCTGCGGTTCTCTTCGTCAAACAATCACTCAGGGGGCCAGCTTGTGTGTCTCCAGACACCCTGCTGCCAGGACCCACCGCTGGGCAAGTCAGGCCCTCACATGTTCTCCTTCTTTCACCTCCTCATTATCCAGACTTCTCTAAAAGAAACCGTCCCTGAGTCAGGAGAATTAAAAAAAAAAAACATGATGAAATCCTCATAATTATGTTGTAGTTAAAAAATAAAGACACAGGTCACTTTATGGATGCTTCAGTAGAGCTACAGCGTTTATTCTATCCACTGCACCAAATGCACAATCTGTATTTCTTTGTTCCCATTGCCTTACTCTCAAAGGGATAGTTCACATTTTTTGAAGTGGGTTTCTGTGGAAAAGTTATGAACAATAATATTTTGCTCTTTAGACAAACTCAAGATAAAAACACATTGTGAACACCGTGGCTCAGCACGTCATTGAAAGCACATCAATTAATAATATAGGAAGCATCAAGCTGACGTGCACTGTAATTACACAGATCCCTTTTAAAATGTTAGCTTGAATTTTGTTTCTCACAAAAATCAACCTCATAAGCAGTATACCGCCAAGCTTTGCCTTTGTCTTCACGATGATGAGCTTCTGGGTCATACATCTTTGGATACTTGTTGATTAAAAGAAAAGCTACAGTAACCTGGCTGTCCAAGCTGGGAGGGAGGTTAGCATCAAAATGGATTTTTTTCCCCAGAAGCGGCAAAGCTTCAAAACTGAACAGCATCAATAAACGTTGCCTGACAACGCACCACAGAGTGTGGGTCAGTGGCCAGCTGTTGCCAGTGGGGAAGTGGGGGAGAAAATGATGGAGACTTAACTAACAGCTAGTCTGAGTGGGGGCAAGACCAAAGTAAATAGCTGCTGTTTCAAAACAACTCAGTTCTCAAACATTTAATGGAGGTTTATGCACTCTCACTGAATAAACCTTTACTCCGGCCCGTTTTGTTTTACATAGTTATTCTGGCAGATATAGAATGATTTTTGTTTTGCAAACAGTGCCTCAGGTTGTAGTAGAAGTGCTACAATAAATGCTGCTGCTGCTATTTGTGCTTTCAAATTACCAAAATTTCTTGTAAATAACTGTAATGCAAAACTGACATGGATGCAAAGGTTTAGGAATGGTGTTTGATGAACTTGTATGGTTACTTGAATTTTAAGAGAGCAGCAATCAACTTTTGGTCTTAGCCCCAGTTTGACTTGTATTAGCTCATCAGTCCTGTTCAAATCAAAACTATTTCTCCAAACTAAGGCTGTTCAATGAGCTATCCTTAACAGATAAGACATTTATTGCTCATAGCTTCTCCACGGGATCCCTCTTGAGAAAAAAAAATCTGAACAATTGTTTTCAAATAAGTGGTCCATGTTCAGATTTAATTAAAAACAGAGTTGCAGAGTATAAATCAAAGCACACTTCATGTTTCCCTTCATTGATCATATTTTTTTACCAACAAACCTCCCACAATGAGCAGAGACATACTTTAATCAAAACAAAATGACAGCATGCAAATCATTAATTCAACCAGTTAACAGACAGAAAGAGTTTCGCCGACAACTAAATCTAGAAATAAGAGGAGCCAACTTCAAATGCATTTGATAAAGTCCTAGGTCAGATATTTACAGTATGAAAAATATACAAAATGGTGCTTTAACACAATGAAGTCTTGCTTCTGAGCCATGTCATGTCTGAGGAAGCCACTGGAGTTCTTGTGGAAAGTCTTCCGGGGGTCAGTGCTACCGTATGTAACCACATCAAGATTACTATAAGTCGCCAAGAACATTCATGTATTCACTTGTGCCCTAACTAATGTATACCCTGTATAGTTATCAATAACAATTGTTAACTAACGACAGTGGCTTTCACACAGATCCAGAATGTCAAAAATGTACTCTAACACAGATTTGGTCATTTGACTTTCACTTGCACATTTTCACAAACATGTCAGGATGAGTAGTATGTCTGTTATTCACCAAGCAATGACACCAAACCAGTTCATGAGTCAGAAAATGAATATTCACAACGGTTTGACCATTCCTCTGGATGTAAGCTTTCTGACTTTACAACAGCGAGAGGAGGAGAAGGAGGGAAGATAAAGCATTTAATTAAAGAGTTTCAAAACAATCTTGTTTAACTAAGTTGTGAGGTGAATGTGGAATCAAAGCTGATTTATTATTCACAAAGATGGCCTTGAGACGATGAAAACATGTGCTTTGTTATCAGAGGCCATCGGGGATGATGTCTAAACATCTGCCTTTCCCACCTTCAAGTCAGAGACAACAAATACAACTACATTACATATTCAAAAATAAAGTTTTTTTTCTTCTTTTCTCCAAATTTTAGGCAATAATGATGATCATGAAATCCCAAAGTCTTCCCCTTCGACTGTGCTTAATGAAGCAAAATATGCTGGTTCATTTCTACGTCCAGGGGAGCTGTCCACACTGCCCGCATGCAGAGTTTGACATCAGATGAAATTTTCTACTTCAGGAAAAAAAAAAGAAGAAAAGAATCCAACCTCTGTTAATCTTATAATCCCTCTTGATTATGGCAGGTTGATGCTCGGTGGTCCCTCTCCTCAGCATCTGGTGTGTCGCGAGACCAGTTAGCTGATCAAATCAAATATAGACGTGACATCTACAAGGCAGATACTCGGACAATGTTGCTCTGAGAGTACGCCGTGGTGGTGGAGGCGTCCTCATCTGCTGAGGTCACCACCGGGGCAGACAGGCTGACCATGGACGGGGTGATGTAGGGTTCGTCACATTTCAAGGGCACAGTCTCATCCAGTTTGGCATTCAGACTGGCTCGGCTGCGAAGGGAAGAAAGAGAGGGATGATTTCATAAACACATTACACAAAGCTCATTTTTCTACATTTCTGTCGAAACGTGTGGATGCTTTTATTCTTTAGGAAGCATCTGTTTTCTTTGTCAAAGAATATAAAAAAATCCAAAAAAATAATCACAAACAATTGGATTTCTTAATAAAGCTCTGATTAAACTGTTCACAACCTGCAACACATCATTGTTTTACATATTAGGTTTTACACACGTGACGTGTATAAACTTTATTTTTCCAGAATTTCTGGGCTACCATCCACACTTAAAAAAAGATAGAAAAATTGTACAAAATACACAATGTGTAAAAACAGAATAT
>JAVKLF010000011.1:6074702-6087305 GCA_034783495.1 Millerichthys robustus | reverse complement strand
GTGTGTGTGTGTGTGTGTGTGTGTGTGTGTGTGTGTGTGTGTGTGTGTGTGTGTGTGTGTGTGTGTGTGTGTAATAATCAGAGGTCCAGCAGCAGCAGCACACAGCTCAGAGATAAGCAGACTCACAGGATGCAGTGAGATGTGATTTGAAGCTGGCAGAATCAGCGGCTTGTGGAATGAATCTATCCACCACCCAGCAGAGCTGTCGTTAGCGAGCGGCATACTTTAATAAGAATTATTTCACACGGTGACAACGTTGATGGGTGCCTGAAACACACTGTCAGTATTATTGACTGTATGTCTCACGAGCATCTAATGAATGTTGCTCCTCTCTGCGGTCTCACAGAAATGTTTAGTAAACAAAATTCCAAAAATTCAAAGCAGAAGCAAACTTTCTGGATTATTTTACCGATTCCCCCTGCTTGCTGTTAATGATATGGAGAACTGTGCTCCTTGGGCTTGTCACTCTTTACATCCCATTGACTTGGGCTTGAATACTCCGGAGTGAGCAGTGGGACGTGTGACAGAGTATTTGTGGTGATGATTGCAGCCCATTAACTTTGATGGATGCCATTTCAGGAGAAGGATGATGGGAGTTCGAACAATAGGCTGCATAGCTTGTTTTTTGTCACTACCGTGCACACACAAACATGACTTTATCTTAAATTAATCTTAAAGTCTCGGCAAGAAAGATTTTTTTTAAATTCTAGTGACCACCTTTACCTTTAGGGATACCCTAATATTGCATTAGATGTTAGATTGGTGTTGGACCCCATGACCCTCACAAAGGACAGTAAAGATCAGAGTATCTAACAAGGCCTTTTAAGCAGCTACATCATGATGTTGTGTGTGTGTCAGAACTATTTACATGGACGTTAGACTGAGTCTGTGTGAGACCATGCTTGGTCTGAATTGATTGCAGTGTCCGGTTTTATTAATGTTACTTGTCAGTTTTTTTATCTGCTCAACTTGCTTGTGTATTTGCTTGTTGGCCAAAGCCTAAACGAGACATATTCCATTTTCTTGTGGCCACTGTGTAAAGATTATGCCATGCATAACAGGAATCAAACGCTTAAGCTTCTTGCAGAGATTACAGACAATTGGCTGAAGGGGGAAATGCAAATAATCAAGTGTTTGTGGTTTTCTGCTAATACCTTGGGAAAACAATTTTTTAAATCCCTTCATGGGAATGCAATACTTAAGAAGTTCAAATACCCCTGAGTGGGACACCTGGGACGCAGGCAGAAAATCCTCCAGCTGCACCATAACTGTAATACAAACATATCAACCACATACAGTTAAATAGTCACCATTTGAAATTAATAATATTCAAGCACCTCGTCATAGGACGATAATGAGAATAAAATAAAATATGGTTTTGCTAATTTGTTTGGGTTTTTTAATATACTAACTCAACTTTGTTGGTTCTACTTCCAGTATTATGTATTTTACCTCCAGACAGATAGGCGTATGAGAGAAGACCCTGTTTTGAGTGTTGAGCTTCGAAAAAAAGTATAGTTTTTAGGACAAATACAACTCCAGTCACCTGTGTCTTATAGCTGCAACATGTACTGCTAAGAATGATTTCATGCCTTACCGCAAGTGACTGAAGTATGTCATTCATTCATTGTACATATAAAATGGGATTAATTCAGAGTTGTTTGCGTAAACAAGGAATAATCTCCGCGTGGGCATGACTGCATTAATAATCTCCTGGCCACACATTAACTATCTCAGGTTAAAAGCCACTTTAGGACTTCTTTAAAGTTTGTTTGTGTTGATGTTTTTGCTTTCTTCCTTCAAAAGTCACTGATTTAAGACTGCAACAATTTGCATTCTTTAGGGATTTCTTTGAGTTTTGCCTTAAAAAAGGATTTCTTTCTGTCTGCATGGGAGTAAATGTTAAAAGTTTTTTTCACACAACACTTTCAAGCTACGCTTCAAGCTGTATTGATTTGTCACCGTGACCTTGTTTTACTTTTCCTGTTCTTAAGAGCCCAGTGTCATATTTTTGTTTTTAACTTATCAGGACCGCTTCAAGTTAGCCATTGGATCTATTGTTAAGCAATAACATTATTCAACATTTGTCATGTCATGTCTTTTGTCCTCAGTAGTTTTTGTGATTCTCATAATTTTGCTGCAGCTGATAAGAGAGACTGATGTTGTGGAAGACAAAAGACAGGCGAGTACTGATAAAGTTTATCAGGCAACACATGCTTTGAGTCGGTTTGTGGCACCTAAAAGGATCAAGAGGGATTACGAAGCTTAGTGCGAGCACAAGTTGAAGACAGAAAATAGCTAAATGTACCGCAATATCTGCAAAATGTTACACATAAATGAAAGACTTCAGGCTCCTAGGGTCAACTGTGATGCAGACATTGTCCCTAAATGTTAAAAATACATATAAAAATAGCCAAATGCTCATCAAAGCTTCTATAGTTGTTGGTAGGATGGTAGAGTTTGGGCTTGTTGATAATTTGCATGTAAACATTTTCTGATCTGCTAATGGTGCTAGCTGTGAAGTCAAAGGATATCCAAACTAATTTTAGGTAGTGTTCTGGAATTCATTATTGTCAGTAAAATGTGTATTGGGGATCAGTTCACAGTTGTCAAACGATGCAATACATTGTCATTGTCAAAATTACGTTTGTTTAAACCAAGTCTGCTGTAGGCTGTTTATACAAAGGCCTGTGGTAAAATACAAAAAGCTTATCGCAGTGCGACACTAAATTACACTGAAATTCAGACAATAGACAGATACCGATAAGTGCTGCCTTCCACCTGTCATGTAATTGCAGTGAATTTACTGCGTGCGGGCATAATAAAACCATCATCACCGTTTCCCTTTAGGAAGATTTATTGCTTAATTTTTGACACTGTGAAGTGCTGATTTACCACTGCTATAATTTTGTAAAAATATAGTTTGGGATAATTTAATGGAGTCTTGCTCCTGCAGCAGACAAGAAATTTAACAAGAAAACCAGTACAAAAAAAAGAAAAGAATATAAAAACATGAAATGAGAAGATCGTGTTTTCATTTGTTGTGTTTTATTTGTGTAAATTGTCATTGACCCTTAAATAGTGGCCTAAATGTCACTGTTTGAGTGCCACTAACGGTAAGGTGTTCTTACGGTTTGCTGCTAAACAATAATAGAACAGTAGAAAATAAATGATATATTTTAACATTTGCATTGTATCATCAGGTTATGTAAGACACCACTGAGACCGTTATATAGCAAAAAGTTCAGTCTGTGGGGGTCATACACCTGTACATGAAGAATTAGTTTAAGGTGAAAGAGAGAAATCTAGCCTTGAGCGCATGCTCTGTTTAGTTTCATTTTTGACCAAATGGCCTACATTAGGTGATATATTTTGCTATTTATAGCAGCTGGGGCAGGCAGAAAACAGCTGCCATGCGTCAGGGTGACAGGCTGACATCCCTCATCTCAGCAGGACCTCCCTGCCCAGCAGATCGCAGGAAGCTCCTTATACCTAAACTGAAATGGGACACGTCCTCTTATTATTCACACCTCATACAGAAAACTAATGATGTACAGAGCCTATGGCCAAGACCCAACAAGGAAACTAGGTTAACGGGCTCATACGGGCTGCCAAATTCAAAAGGCCAAGAATTTGGATTTCATAAGGAGAAATAAACTGGATTTTACCCAAGTGGGACCAGGACTGAACAAGGGTCTGAGTTTACAAAAAGGCTGAATCAATATTTATGTCTTTGCCATGAGTCAGCTCATGTTCAGGTAATATAAATTGCTGTAAACAAAGTTTTAGTTAATGAGCTGGCATTATCGCACTCTGTGAAATGACAAGCTGTGCATTATGTTTAGCTTCACAGCATGAATGTTTGTATTGATCACAGCCCTCTTAAAAAAAAAGCAATTAGCTGACCATTTTGCTGCAAACTTCATGTGCAGCAGACGTTCGATCACTCTTAAGAAGAGGTGTCAGGGTGAAATGAGTTGCGTAAGTCTCCGAGTTCTTCTGTTGGTGCTTTGTTCCCACAGCAGACTGATGAACGCTGTTAGCTATAATCTCTAAATCTCTGCTGATCACAGATGTTGCCGTGTTGGCTGAGGGGTGTTTTTGATAAAGAGACAAATGTCAGGGGAGGTGATATTCACACTAAAGAAAAGCTGGCACAGTTTCAGGAGATACTGTTTGCCACATTGCCCTGCGCTCCTGAGAGACCTAAGCAGTGCAAACAGTACACTGTAAAAATATTTTTAACATATTTTTAAATAAATCACTTAGAAAAGAAGTATAAAATATTAAAAGGTTTTATAATATATATATATATTTATATATTTGAATTATCTGACTTTTCAACCACAAATAATAGTTTAATTAAATAATTTAATGTTTTTATATGTTCTCAACTCTTAATTTAACCAAGAACGCAAATAAAACAACAGTTTGATATCTGATTGACTTATATAAACCTCAGTTATGAGCTACAACATCATCACAGCAGTAGCTTTGAAGGTACAGAAAAAGTTCAGAGCAAATATTTACACCAATTACGGGTCCCTTTCAAACTTCTCCGAGTCACTGGTTGAAGCATCACAACTTTTAAAGACGTCTATTTGTGCTGCGAAGCTTCACCTTGAAGTAAGTAAGGGGATGAGGAGGCTGTTAGAGCTCTGGGAAGCACAGTTTAATGACTGTTAGTTCAGAGTAACTGCATCTAAAAATAAAAAAAGAACAACTGCTACTACGCCAACCAACCGGCGCTCATTACACCGGGGGAAAAAGTGTGCTTTTCACAGACAGGGCAGATATGAAATAATATTACAGATTAACATGAAAACCCTGAACACAGTTTGCACAATGCGTGTCAATCAGCTCAAGAGTTAAACAAATGCAACAAGTGCGAGGCTGCTGACACAGAGTAGAACGGCTAATTAGGTTACTGAGGTTACAATGAATCTCAGAGCATGAAAGTTTAAACAAGTGAGTGGTAGGGACAATTTTCTCCAAGGAAACCTTTAAAGGCTGTTACTATAATGAAAGGTTTTTTTTCACACAATGGGATATATATATATAAAACACCTTTAACACTAAAGAGTCTTTCAAATACAGAGCTGCAGTGTGGAAAACACACTCAAAACACCTCAGCTTGAAACAGCTGCAGCAGCGCTTGGTTTGTGTCGGAGTAATAAATCTGTACAAGCTTAGAGTTAAGTTTTCGTTTGGAGACAGAAAAGGGTTTAATGAGATTAGGAAAAATCTGAAGTTTCTTTCAACGTTGCTCAACGTAGATGTGGTTCAGAAAACACTGCGGTTAAAACGAGTCATTTTGTGAACGTCTGAGAACGATTGTGGTCATTGTGTCGAAAAGAAAAACAATCTTTCTTGTTTAATTGCACTTACTGTGACGAAAGATGCTCTCAATTCTCCTGGGAGCAGAGCTGCAGATGTGAAGGCTGGTAGATCAGTTTAGCAAAACTCTTTCCAAAAAACATTGAGACATTTTGTGCATGTAAGCAGACTAAATTCTCACCTGAACCTCTTTTTAATGTGAAAGGCAGGTGGTCACATAATTGCCTGTGGGTGTTTATGGTTTTGTCTGTCTGTTGGCAAAATATCTCATGAGCCATTGGCTAAATTACAAGGAAACTCTCCGGAAGTAATCACTGAATATATACTGTATCTACACCGCACTAACTTTAGAAGTCAGTTCCATTCAAGATGACTGCTACAGGTAATCAACATCTACAAATATGAAAATGGTAAAAATAAAAAAAAACAAATTTACAAACTAAAATTTGGTATGGTAGCTTTGAGTCATAATAATATCATGACCATAAAACAAAGAGTTCTTCACACAGATCCATCTGAGACCAAAGTGACAGCAGCATTAAAGTTCATGTGAAATTATAAAAAAGATTTTAGTTGAAATTGTTTTGAAGTTGGGCAAAAGTCCACTTTAAATCAGGCCCTAGTCTGACTATAGCTGTTCTCTCTGCTCTTTATTGAGATCAACTCCCTGATTCTCCTGAGATCATTAGGCATGCAGGTAAGATACTGCCTGCTTAAAAGAATCTCACATAAAAAAACAAGAAAATATGAAAGTAAAAAAGTTCAAAGATTTTGTGAACAGTAAAACAAAAGCATCAATATTGTTTGTTTTACTCCGAGACAGAGTTTTACAAAGTGTTAAACCCTTTTTTGTCTTTACCCCCAAGTCTCAGTCTGTCTGTGATCTTCTTTTCATGCTGAACCATGTTATTGACTTGTTGCCAACTAACCCAATTAGTTGTGAGATGTTCCAAATGTTTTGGTTTTGTCATTCATTTAATATGCAGTTTTCCTTTTTTCTCTTTTGACTCTTTTCCAAGCTGCCTAAAACACATGGCATCAAATTTCAAAAGATTAAACATTTGCAAATGATTGCTTGCTGCTTACACTTACATTTCATTTTAGGGTATCTACTTTAAAACCATGTTGTAAAACAAGGACAGACACATTGATGTTTTATTCTGATTCCAGACCAAAGGCAATGACTGAAATACTGCAAAACTGCCAGCAGAATAAAGATGCAGTGTTATTTGAAGTAAAGCTAGGTGCGTCTTTTATTCTAGCCTTTTAGATTGAGATCTTTGTTGTTGGGAAATGATTGAAGGATGTACCTGTTTCCATCTACCCTTGAAAATAAAACTTTGTAAGCGCTCGCAATCTTATGCAGATTATGTGCTGGAAATGACTCTCAGCTACTACCACAGAAAGTTTTAGCTCAATAACTGTAAAATTAACTGAATTATTGTCATTTGTGTGTTTAGGGTGTGTGGTAGCTATCTTTATTGGGTTAGCTTCAAAGTTAATTAGCTGTAGCTGTACATCTATTGATTTGATGATAGTTTTATTAATATCTGTCCAATGGTAAATGAAACATTTAAACAAAGATTCAGTTCAGTCCATTAGCACTTGGAATTTATTTTGTGGATTATTCTCAGCAGCTACTACACCAAATGTTAGCTCAGTGTCTTTAAAAATTGTGTTTGTTAAGTTTGATTTGCCACAGGAGTCATTTTATATCCATTTTATCTCAGAAAGTTAATAAGTTGCAGATGTACATCAATTTTTTTTGTTTGTAAGATATTTTGCTAACAGACAAACACACACACAAAAGCAGCATTACTTCTTTCATTTCTCTCCTTTCATCTTTCTGGTGCTGACAATAATAAAGAAAATGCTTTCAGTCTTTTGACAGATATCAGATCAAAACATATATTGACCAAGCTTAGCTGGAACAGTGCGACCCAGAAACAACACCTGAAGGACTGATGCTGCTAAAGATCATTCCTGCTTTTTAGATATTTATTCTCCATTTCAGTGGATCAATATATACAGAAAATAATCTTCTCAACACTGAGACTTTGTCTCTCTGTTGGGGTTCTGCTCGTCTCTTGCACATACACACACGGCGCAAAGGTGGTTCAGAAAACGCCTGTAACGTTGGTAAAAATATATTCAGAACCATATTTGACTCATAAATCACCGCTTCCCTCTTTAAATATCACCACCTTTGGTAATAAGCAGTACGATGTAATGAATCCCAGCCCTGCTAGTTCTTTACATTGTCAGATGAAAAATAAATACAGAACTTATGACGTGGAGCGTCTTGAGCGCATCCTTTTGGTCACTTCAATATTTCTTTGAAGAACACACGTTTAT
Organism: Millerichthys robustus; assembly: GCA_034783495.1. Lineage (NCBI taxonomy): Eukaryota > Metazoa > Chordata > Actinopteri > Cyprinodontiformes > Rivulidae > Millerichthys > Millerichthys robustus. The sequence goes on along the minus strand of JAVKLF010000011.1, from coordinate 6,079,613 downwards.
TGATCCTAACATGATGGCTCGATCGAGCGGCGCGTGGGGTGTAAAGCAGCAGGCCAAACTTAAAGAGAATCCATTTAGAAATACGCTTGCATATTTCAACAAAGTGATGATGAGGCATTATGTGAGTCCGCATACCAATCTCTGCGACCAGACAAGCCACTTTCATCTGTATGTAAATGCTGAGTATGTAAATAAGCCATGCAGCACTGGTGGGGCTGATAGCTGTTGGGCTTGGATTTATCACTCGTGCACTATTTGATCCACTGATCTAGTGGCATACACTTTGCATCCGATATCTTTTACAACACATCAACTTTTGAAGATGGGACGCAGGCACATAATGGGCAATATTTCCTATTTTTATTCATTCACTCAGGCTGGGTCAGGGTCTGCAGGGCTGTTAGATTGGATGAAAGTGGAGCCAAGCAGAGCAAATGCTTTCTAACAACAATGAAATCGAGGTGATGTGTTTTCTCACGTATCTCCTTATTCCCTAATGCGGTGATGCCGCATTCATTTGGAGGAACTTTAATCTTGTTCTGGAAAATTCCATTAATCTTTAGCGTTGCCCGCAATACAAAGAAGAAGATAAAAATGCTGAGCAGTGGGAAAAGAATAAAAAAAACCACTGCGGCTATATTTTAGATATTACATCCTCACGCTCACACCCGATTGCAGAGCATACTGGTGTTTTTCTCTGCGTCATGCTGCACATTTGATGTGAAATAATTCCTGGTGTGTGGAATGTGTAGTATGGAGCTGGCTTGGCAAAGAAATCAGCCATTTTGTCCCTGCCATATAGATTATTTATCAATATGACCACACTCAGCAATGCACGCCTGATTTTACAGTCAGTCCACACAAGCAGTAACCTCACATAAACCTAGCAGCTGGTCACAATCTGTTTTTGTTTTTTTTTTGTCTTACTGACCACAAACACACATTCCAGCTGACAGTAACTGTCCCCAAAGGATTTGTAGTAACGATACTGGTGTCAAAGACATCATATCAAAATGTCTTTAATATCAAATGTTAGCTGCAGATATTTTATTTTTTTTAAAAATATATATGATGGAATAAATCTGCGATAAATGGCTGCTCAGAAAAAGAGAATCAATCAACCTGCTCACCAACACACACACCTCTATAGCGCCTCTTTAAAATCTCTTGACTGCCCGTGTGAACCTGTCTCAGCACAAGTGGAGGAGGGGGAGAAGCAGAGGGGCTTCTTGAATTTAGCAGGAAAAACAGGAGATCAGTGTCTTTGTTTTCCTTCTTTTTTCTTTCTTTGTTTTGAACCAGATTCTGTTTCTAACAACGATCTTAATCTCCTCAGAGGATGGCTCCCTGTTTTCGCCTCCATTTCACAGTCATTTGCATGTAGGCAGAAAGAAGCTCGTAACAGAACACATTTCGGTGCCCGGTTCCTTTCATTAAGTCACCTGTCACTTCAGAACCATTGCACCACCGTCGCATTAGCATTGGCTCCCCAATGAAGCACCTGTGGTTTGTTGTGTGTGTGTCTGGTGGGTGTGTGTGAGGGGGAGGGGGGAGGGCATTTGAGCCTAGAGGCGAACAGCAGCCTACCTACACATCCCACATTATCCATTCGTGTTTTACACCGCGGTTTGTCGTGCCACTCATAATGGATTGCTGATTTTCATAATGTGCATAATGTACACAATGCCAAGTGGTGTAATGTATTCCTCTGAACATGAAAATTACACCCATTGCGCTACATAATCAAACACACCAAATGTTCTCACTGACTGTCGTGCTCCACAGAAAAGAAAAGACGGGAAAAAAAGTGAAAATTTGCTGCTTTTTCTTGCCAGGGGCATTGTAACTTCTCCAATCACATGAGAACTAAATCAAGAATGCATTTGTTATCTCTCGGGTACAGAAACAGTAAAAGGCCCTCCAGATTGTTCCTGTACATTTCAATTACATTTGACACGGAGGGAAGAGTTTGGACTTCAAACAACTCTGCTCTGCAGCCACAACAGAAGCATAAAGTTAGCACTTTTTTATGCATTGTATGCCTCCATCGCCACAGGGTGGAGGCGTCAACACTGGCAAGCATGATAATGGTCTGATGCTTTATGGGTCCCCCACCGTGACCCTTGTGTGTGTTAACCTTGCTTGCTCTGTCTTATAAATCCTGTCCTGAGAGGTTTATGGGGCTCACTCGTCAAGCCTTTCCCACTTGGATTTGAGAGGTGGAGCTGCAGCCCGGACGAGACAGGATTAATTCAGCATCTGGTGAGTGAGTTCCAGGTGTGTTCATTGCAACAGTGGAGGATAAATTTGTTAAATGTCACACAAGAACAACCACAAAAAGAGAGTATTTTTACATTGTAAAGATTTCATGTAAATGTCTGGTGACATTTTAACAGCAACGCTGTACTTTTATCAAACTGTAAACTTTAATGTGTTCCAGAAAACCTAAGTAACTTGAGAAAAAGACCATCATTTAAAGACATTTTTCTGTAAATATTATTTTAAACCCCAAACCATCTGACAAGGGTGAGAGAGAAAATGTAGGATCCCAGATTTCAAACATTGTTGGGACATTTTATCATCTGCCACAAAAAGATTATCTGTCTTTCCTGTTTGTCTATATGTTAGCAAAATATGTGATTAACCAGACAACAGATTTAAATTAAACTTTCAGAAAATAATATTTATATGAGCATCTACTACTAATCAACCTTGGATGTTTTTAGTGTTCTAACTTCCCTACGGACACAAATCTATTGCAGGAACATTGTTACAAGTATATATTTTAAAACTTTAGACATTCCTGGAGCATATATGCTGTTGCTGAAAAGGTCATGGGGGAACCACAAATTAATGAAAATGTGATAATGTCTCCTTCATTCCCTCAGGTTGTGTGTAGCATCCCTTACAGGATGAGTACAAAAACGTTATCAGGATGACTTTCCATTTGCCAAACCTGCTTTGTTGTTTTCAAGGTGTCACAGCAGAAACTTAACCCAGAGCTGCTTCAATAAGCTAAGTTCTGACTAAAGAAGCCTAGGCATAAATTCAAGCTGGGAGACAAAACACAGCTGATCCTCATCATCCACTCACCATGCCTCCGCCGCAGCAGATCAGGATCGGCGCGCTGGGCCGCTCCAGCCATTCGACGTTCACGGATCCATTCAAAAGGACGGGCTGCCTCAGGTCTACCTGCTCATCTGCCTCATTGTCAGCCGATTCGCTCCCGGAAAAAAATGTCAGACTTCAACTCAGAGGATCCCATCGATCTAGTTAATGTTCCTCCAGGCCCGTCACGCAGGAGTGCCCGGCCCCATCCTCTCTCCACCTTGGCCGCCTGGCTTCCTGCGGATTTTCTCCCGGTTCAGATTTGGAACCTTCCCTACTGGATTCCCTCACCGCCCTCTCGCATTGGCAACTCTTCGCCCTCCTCCGCTACAATCTCCGCCTTTTTCTCTTCCCTGTAAGAGATCCCGGAAATCCTCCATCCAAGCAACGCCAGGGCCAGCGTCCGCTGCTCATGTTTACGAGTCGCCTCCTCGGGCCTCTCCGCCTCTCAAGCCAGCAACTCCTGCTCCCGTGGCTCCCACGTCAGTTCCAGCTTCTGACGCCCTCTCGCATCGTCCCGCAGATCTGGACCATCTTTCTAAGGACATGCAGGACCTCACCTCGGCTTCTCATCATCCTCTCGGCGCAGTTCCAGGACCACACATTCACCGCGCTGGCTCAAGCTCCGGCTCCCGCCAGCACTCAACCAGACGTTCAGCTCGCCTCGGCCGCATTCACTCTCTCCAATGCCCGCCCAGAACGTGCTTCAGGTAAAACGTATTTTTTCGCACCATGTCACACTTTCTAAGTTAGGCTTTGCTACGCCTCAGTCGACCACGTTATTTCCCTCATTAAAGTAGCAAGGCGCGGTTCCTGACCTGCCAAGGCTGACGTCACCGACGCATTTAATGTAATACCATTCCAACCCTCTGACCGACACCTCTCAGGAGCTAAATCGTAACTATTCCCTGTATTTCGCCATTAGACTTATTTCCGGCCGTAGAAGTAATCCCAGTTTGCTTGTCAATCTATCTGAGGCGCCGTGCTGGATACTCCTCGAATAATAAGGTTTACCCGTGGTCCTTCACGGGCTTGGTGATTTTTTTTTCTCCTTGTCTTTCTTTTTCCTCGTTGACACCCCCCACCTCGCCCGACGCATTTATAAGGAAACACTGTCAGCTTTTTCTCCGCGTGAGCGTACCTCCTTTCAGACGACAAATTCTAGGTCCAGCAATGGCTCTTGAATTGCTACACAGCAAAAACTGGAGCATTAAAATTTCAGTGTTAAAATTTTATGAGTTGATTTTCACATCTCAAGCGTTATTTAAACACATTCTGCGTTAACCGATCCAATGTAGGAGTTAATTCAGTGTTGACTTCATCAGTGTCGTTTCAACACTTGAAACTGTTGGTACGATACCATGCAGCGTTGAAAGAGTATTCCAAAAAGCCCCGCCCTCTTCCAACCACACCAGATGGACCAGGATTTTCTAAGGGATGCTGGGTAACCGTGTGTACGTATGAATTTTTTAAAATGTGCACTAGCATAAAATGAGTTGCTTTTTTTAGGTTGTTATAGGTTGGGTAGTCGTTTATGTTCAAGTCTGATTTATACTGTAGGCCATAAATTGACACCATGACTGAGAGGGACCTCATGGAGTGTGAACTGGGACTCCAATTTTTCCCCAGCCTCTATAGAGCAGTGTTATTTTGACACCATCACAGTATCTTAAAGTTATGTAAATGTTGTCATTGTGATCGTGGGACTGCATGACTATTGGTGTTCGTAGTAGTGATGGTGAGAAGAAGCCTCATGAGGCATTGAACCACTTGAGCCAACTGGTTCGAGAAAGGGTTCATTTC
>JAVKLF010000011.1:6017495-6044223 GCA_034783495.1 Millerichthys robustus | reverse complement strand
TGTGTGTGTGTGTGTGTGTGTGTGTGTGTGTGTGTGTGTGTGTGTGTGTGTGTGTATGTGTGTGTGTGTGTGTGTAGAGCTTCCTATTCTTCCATCTGGATTCTTTAAATCCCATTCTCTTCCTCTAATCCATCTTTCTTACTGTTTTCCTACAAAACTCTCATTGCCTCCCCCCCACCACCTTCCCACGCCCCCTCCTCTTCCTCCTTTTTTTCTTCATCTTCTCCTCTATCTGGCGTGTTTGATCGCTGCCGCCTGCACGGGGAGGAGCTGTATCTTCCACGACTCACTTGGCAGCAGCTCGAGATAAACATGTTGTGGTGGACAGACGCCTGGGTCCCGGTCCGGAGGAGCAGGATGGCGGAGGACAGACTGCCGTGGGTGGGCCCCTGCCCTGGTCCCATCATCATCATCATCATCATCATCATCAGACACACACACACACACACCAGCCACTTGGCCAGCTGGTCCTTAGTCGAGCTCTCGTCTCTGTTCATCAGATGCCCTCTCTCTGGCTCCATCTTTCCTCACCGTGGCCCCCAGCACCATGACACGGTGGAACCGAAAAGTGGCGATGATTGGGGGGGTAGTGCCTAATTTTAAGCTCCTCTCTGTGAAAAATGTTTCTGGTGTTGGTGTGTCACAGTGCGGAGGCTGGATGGTTGACTCACATGAGACTGAGCCCTGCATACAACACTGAGGACTTATGAAAAACACACATACAGGTTGTGAAGTCATTACACACAGAGATGCACTGAAATACACACACACACAGCGCAGGTCTGCTCTTCTTTGGTTGGTTGATTTGAGCCATAGCAGGGTCCCTCTCCCGCCCCTTCAGGGGGGTCTCACAGCACTTGTGCTTCACGTGATCCAGCAGGATTAATTGCACACACAATGGAGGCTGATGCCTCTGGTTTTCTCACTCTGCAGGCTCCCTGGAGGTGACGACGGTGTAGTTAATCTTCACTGGGAACAATGGAGATTTTATTTATGTGTTCTTAAGGGAAAATTTAGATACAGATGTGGGCTTGACTATGCTGCCATCTTGTGATTGCATTTGGACATTTGTGATATGCAAATAAGGATAAAAGTCCTGTAGACTTTTGTTACCCCTTAGCACTAATTCCCAATACTGTTTGGAAAATAATTGAAACATAAAAAACATGACATAACTAGTGGTTTTAAACTATAAAAACTCACCCCTACTTGGGTTTTTTTCTGTTGTTTGTATATATTTGGATTTTTACTGTGAATATAAGAAAAACTTCTAAAAACAATTCTTTAAATCTTTAAGTTAACTGGGGGGAAACTTTCTATCCAACTGAAACCATCTGTTACCATCACAAGCCTCATAATAAGTTAAATGGCATCCAGCTGTGTGAAGGCTAAGTGTTAAATAATGTATTTAGATCTGTTGTGATAGCCTGCTTCTAAAGGGTACTATCAAACAAGAGACAGCAGGAAGCTTAAGGACCTCTTAATGCAGGTCAGAGAAGAAGTTGGATTTTGGATTTTGCCACCACAGCAAATCTGCCAAGAGAGTTGACCACCCAACCTTTAAAACTGAGCAAACATGACAGCAATAAAAAACGCAGCCAGGAGACCAACGATAGCTCTGACTGAGCTGGGCAGCTCTTCTAACAAATTAAACCAACAGCTTCTTCATGCTGAGAACATCATCCTCACAGTGAAGCACGTTAGAGGCAGCATCATAACATGGGGCTGGAGAAATGGTCAGAGAGCAAAAGAAGACAAATGATTTGTGTATTTTGGTCACTGTTGATGGGTCTTTGTGTTTTAGATAAGGTTTCAGTTCTCTTTTGGTCAATATATTTTTGTTTTCTGAATCTTCTTGTATCCGTCTTTTGTTACTTCTGTTTATCAGATGTGTATTTTTATTTTTTTTTGTCGTTTTTTCACATCTTAGTTTAGCTTTCCCAAGTTAGGATCAGTTTTTTGTCCTCCCCCGTGTTTTCAGCCATTTTCCATGCATTCCTGAGTGGATCTTGCTCCTCTGTCCTGCCACGCCCACATGCACCTGAGGACTGCAGTTAGCACAGCTGTTCCTTGTTTTCTCGTTTGTCTTTTACCATAAAACTGCTCAATCTGGGTCTGGAAGGCAGTGGAGCGTTGCACATTTTACATGCCATTCTCGTCATGCCATGCGTTCCTCAGAGTTCTGTAAGTTTTTTTTTTTTTCCACCATGTGGACTTTGATTTTAGTTCAAATAAATATAGTTTATTTCACCGGAGCTCCTCGTGTATGTCTGCATTTCTGAATCTGGGTCAAAGCCCAGACCTCAATCCAACTGAGAATCGCTTGATTTAAAGATTGCTGTACACCAACAGCACCCATCCAAAAGGAAGCAGTTGGAGCTGTTTTGCTGTAGAAAAATGGACAAAACTTTCAGTGGCTAAATGTACCAAGGTCATGGAGGTGTAACTGAAATAATCTATTGTTTCTGCTACAAAAGTTGACCCTACATAGTTCTGACTTTTGAGGGTGAATACATTTTATTGCACCACTTTTGGATGTATTTGTTTGAGAATAGTTTAAAACAAGTTTTCCGCCCTTTTAACATAATTAATCTCAAGCTATTTTTGTAAAATTTAATTCCAAGTTGTAAGTCAACAAAATAAAATTACCAAAGGGAGTAAATAAATTTTGCAACCCTCTGTATAAGATGCAAGCTGGGTATTCATCCAGTAAATTATCCTCACATCTGCTCACATGACTGAAGCAGTAAGAAAAGTGGTGCATGATTAAAATATGAAAATCTGCCTCTCATAATGGCTGCCAGCCAGCTCTCTATAAAACCAAATAAATCCAATGCTTTTCATATGGAAAGTTAGCAATTAATTCTTTATTAAGTCTGCCAAAGTTACCAAAAAAAGGGTTAATATTAACAAAACAAATCTTTTTCCCAGTCTGTAACCTTACAAAATCGCAATGTATCACACTTTTATAGAGTTCACTCCAACATTTCTTAACATTTGCATTGTATCGTCTGTTTACACTTAAACAACATAAACAAGAGAAGCATATTAAACAAACTTCACTCAAAAAAATACCTCTAAACCACACCATTTTGTCTACATTTCCTTTTAACGCATAGCTATGAGTGTTAAACGTTATTTCTCAAATTAATAAAAAATGTTGGCACATTAGAAATTACCAGTAAAGCTGCAGGCAAACATCTTTGCAGGGTTTATTTCATGTTGAGAACTTGTCAAAACTCAAAAAGCAACCAAACAGGATGTTTGCAGATAATGAATAAAATAAAACAGGTCACAGGATCAGTGCAGCGGAAGGGTTGGCAGCATTCGAGCAGTCCTTTATTAAGGTACAGCCACTTTGTAAGGGCTCCCCGGGACGTTATCGTCGCCCCATTTGACAATGACGGTATAACTGCCCTTGTCCTTGACTGTGTAGGTGACATTGTAGAGCTTGTTGCCCATATGCTTGACATACACCTCCTCACATGGAGTGTGGGGACCGTGTACACCCACCATCAGCATGTTGGTACCTGGGTGGCGGGGTAAAAGAAAGATTTAATGATTGTGATAGCCATTTATTTTCCTCTTCTAACTTTCAGGCTTTCTGTGTATCATCTCACCTGCTTTGCTGCAATCAACAGTAAAAGTATTTTTCTGTGCGACCAAAGCCTTGGAAAGCCCAGCTCCACGGCAAACCACCTTGCTGGCATCAGATGTCAGTTTCGTTGAGGAGGTGGAGGAAGAGGAGCTGTAGGCGCCGCCAATTTTGGAAGACTTGGTAACAGTTTCCACCAAGACAGAGGAGGTCTCGTGGAGGCTGTGTCCTCCTGACAGCCTCTGACCTGCAGGATGGGAGGGAAAAGGGGAAAAAAGCATTTTCTAAACTTATTGTGTCTGGGATGTTACATAACACACATAGTATTGGCAAAAATGCGTGAAAAGTGGCATGAGCAATTAAAGTTTAGTGACTCTTGGGAAATATTTTCTTTTATGTCATATGAAAAACAAGACATTTGAATGCTATAACCAGTGACAGAAATTTACTGTGGCTCTGCCAAAAAATAAACACAAATTACATAACATTTTCTAAACTTTAACACATTTTTCAGAGGAACATTTGTTTCATAACGAAGACATTTGTCATTCACAGATCAGATGGGAGAATGACTGTCAAACAGACCTGTGATTCTTGCTTTGAACGGACTGCCCACTATGTGCTGCGGCCCTCCGTATTTGATGGTGATGAGATAGTTGCCAGGAGCCATCGGTGTGTAGGTGATCCTGTAGCCTTCCAGACACTCCCGGCAGTCCATCTTCACTTTGGACGGCCCATCAATGTTGACTGAGAGAGTGCCTGAGCCTGCATTAGAGGTGTTGACTACAAACTCGGAGGGTACGCCTGAAAAAATGACAGCAAGGCAGGTTTTTTACGAAACTGACCACTTGGTGCTCAATGTGGATCCTGATCAAAAGAAATCCATATATCCTGCTGCATCGCACACAAAGATACACATACACAGCAACACAAGCAATAGCCTGCCTTTAATGGAGGCATGTGATATCTACCTGTGGTTCCTCCTTGCAGTCCTGGTCCATGCGCAGTGACCAAACCCGGGTCTCCAATCAACCCTGGATCTCCCACTCGCACATTGAAGGGGCTTCCAGGAATGTGGCATCCATTGAACTTGACATCGATGGAGTGAACGCCATTCTCACGAGGAATAAAGCGGATTGCACTCTTGTCTAAATAACACAAGTGAAGATCATTTAAATTTGTGCTCGTGCGCCTGTGCTAACTGAGCTCAAGTCTGATGGTGCGTTACCACTGTCTAGCTCAGAAACGTAGCATTCTTCGGACGAGCCAGAGGGTCTGTGAACTTTGGCATCGACCACACCCCGGGCGCCGTTGCGCTGCACCATGAAGGAGGCCTCCTGGTTTACTTTCAGGTCCTTCTCCTGAATATAAAGGTAAAATCTCATTATATACATGCCTACACCTCTAAGGACATGTTGTCTTGACTCATCCTTTCTAAACTAGAACAAATTGAGCGATTGGATGTGAGAGGCAGAAAAGGTCAGAGTTCACAGCTAGGCATCGCCCCACATGAGGATAATAGCTCTGACCAAACACAGAGCATGTGAAATTTAAAAACACTCCCGTGGCACTTCACCTGGCTTCCAGTGGCAATAAGTGCTCAGCGGGTCTGTCTCTTATCTAAAAATACATGGTTTTAGCATCGTTGGCAGTGGTAATTGAGTTTGTAAAAGCAAATAAAACAACAGTTGTCCACTGATGAGACCAATATTGTGAGCTGTCACATGAAGCTTTAGCTCTCTCTAATTTTTATTTTTTTACTCTGTTCATTTTTTTTCCCCCTGTCATTCAGGCGTGAAACACAATCACACAAACTAGTTGAGCGCCCACATAGCACAGCTTGTGTTGCCCCACATTAGCAAGGGACAGTTAATCCAGCCCTTCATCATTGGCCAGCATCACAGAATTACAGTCGTACATACTGCTCCAACACTGGCATTCAATTCCACGTCAAGGGCAAAGTGCTATTAGACAGAAATATCTATAATCAATCATTCTTACCATCTGTTACTCAGTTTTGATGTTTCAAATATGTGTATGTTTAGTGTGCATGATTGGTTGTAAAAGATATTAAAAAACAAATGGAATTGTTATCAGCTGCGTGTGTATGTGTTTTGTGCATGTACACCTACCTGAAGGCTTGTCACAGTGAGCCTGCGGGCCTCATCTGACAGTGTAGCAATTGGAACGATGAATGGGCTGTCAGGGATGTGCTCGTTGTTGAATTTGATTGACACCTCGTAGTCACCTAGGGAAGCAGACATGTTATTTTACTTTCACAATCAAGTGAACTGCAGGAAGCACCAGGAAAAACATCTGGAATGCCAAGCAGCAAATAGGGAGGAAAATAAGAAATAACAGATAAAGCATGCAAAAGAGTAACAAATCTCATGTTTTTTTGGGGGGCAATAAAATTCTACCTGGCTCTTTCACTATGTAGGAGACGCCGCACGAGCCATCTTTCCTGTCCTCAAATGAGATTTCAGCCTTGCTAGGACCCTCTACTGCAATGGACAGACCACCAGCTCCTGCCTCTCTGGTCCAAATACTAAATTCAGCTAGATGTGGTAAAAGAAAGCTAGATTAGAGAGCAGTTTATCTTAAACAGTCACTTCTCCTTAAATCATTCACAATAATATCTGTTGTATCAAATCATATATGGCACTGTAATTGACTGGATTGGATTTACAATGACATCTTTATTAGTAAATAAACTTACTAGGTGCTCCAGCCACGCCTCGTTCAAGGCCAGGACCTCCTGCACGGACTTTATGTGCTCCACCTTCCCCCATGGGACCCACAGTGAACTGGAAGGGGCTTCCGGGGACGTGCTGGCCTCTGTACTTGACATTTACAGTGTGGGGTCCGATTTCCTGCGGGATGAAGCGCACGCTGTATGTGCTGCTCCCACCGTCCACGATGTCGGCATCCACCGTTTTCCCACTGGGACTGGTCACCTGAGCTGTCATGGCCTGTGAACTACTCTCAGCTGGGAGGTCAGAGCAATGTGGCACATTAGATATAGTGCTGTTTTATATGCATATTTGGCCTTTAATTTAGATACTCACCCTCGGGTCTGGCAGTGATGCCAGCAAAGCTGCTGAGGCTCTCTCTTCCCAGAAAGTCTCCAAAAACATCTCTGAAAGGGCTCCCCCCTCCTCCCACCTGGGTGCTCTCCTCCACTCGTACCTCCCTCTTGGTCTCCCCACCACGGGTCTTGCTGATCTCTGTTCGTTCAGTGCGGGTGTAGGTGTGGCTGCTGCGCGTGAAGGTCCTGGTTAGTCTCTCCTGGGCTGAAACCATCTGGAACCAGTTTCCTGCAGCAAAGAAGAGGTTAGATGACAAACGTGTCTGCTCCAGCTTAATTTCTTTTAAAAATGGCACCTGCTCTTTAACCCACTTCCAAAGAGCTGATGTACTCACCTGGGATCTTGAGGTTAAGACCACATGTGCTGCCCACTGAGGCAATAGAAGATGCCTGTCTCTTCCTGGTAATACTCTCCTTAATCCTTCCTTCTCCGGTCACCTTCACTGTAAAAGGACTTCCTACAGAGGAAACACAGAAAAGTACAACTTGAATTCTGCTTCAACAATCAGTATTCTTGTTTTTCTTATTTTTAAGTGTATCAAATCACACCTGGGATATGCTTTTCTGCAAACTTTATATTAACAGTATAATTTCCAGGTTCTGTGGGACAGTAGGTCACTCTGCACGTCCCATCTTCAACATCTTCACAGTTGATATCAACTTTGCTTGGACCCTCAATTGACAAAGCCAGACCACCGTAACCTAGGAGGGTAGAACAAAACCGTGAGCAGTGTTGTTTTTTAACTAATAGGTGTCTTTACAAACAATGGCACATAACAGTTTTTAAGACCTACCTGCATTCCTTGTATCCACAAAAAATTCTGCCATTTCAAAAGTGTGTGCCTCCACCAGGCCCTTCCCGAAAGCCTTCACTCTGCTAGCTTCACCAATCTCAGACTGGCCAACCATAATTTTAAAAGGACTGTTTGCCACATGCACGCCATTCTTCCTCACGCTCACTTCATGCTCACCAACCTCCTTTGGGGTAAAAGAGATACCTGGAATTTTAAAGAAGGAAAAAAAAACATTCAACAGAAAACCAGAAAAATAGAAATGTAGCCATGAAAAACATAAAATGTTGGTAGGTAAAAATGTATTAATGTTTTTTTATTTTTATCTCGTGGAGAGTGATTATCTCACCGAGGTGTCTGTTGGGGAGTCTCTTGAGCAGGCAGGGCTCTTCGTTGCCGGATGGAGCTCTGATACTGGCAGTCAGGGAGCTCAGATCTGTCTCGGCGATCTTTAGGGACACGTCGGCTGCTGTGCCAACGTTGAGCTGAGAGGTTCTGGTTATGGTGTCGTCTCCTGATACAAAAAAATGGTGATTAACAAGTTATTAGTATATATATTAAGTTATTTACCACTAAATGTTGTTTACAATGAACAGCCATTATAAATGTATGGAAATAGGAGGAAAACATCTGCCTACAACACACAATGTACTCCTCACCAGTGATCTTGGCAGTGAAGGGGCTGCCAGGAATGTGCTTGTTGTCAAATTTGACAATGATGTTGTAGTCTCCTGGAGCTGTGGGCAGGTAGGACACAGTGCAGGTGCCGTCTTTGTTGTCTTTACAAGTGATCTCAGCTTTTGAAGGCCCCTCGACTGCTAGTGACAGACCACCTGGGAGACCGAAGAAGGGGAAAGTCTTTATTTCCAGCTGTTTGACACTCAAAACTATTTGATTTGAAAAAAAAGAAAGTAACACAGGAAAGTATGTTGTGTTGACCTTCTCCTGCATTCTTGGTGACCACAGTGAAAGTGGCAGCTTTGTTAACTGTTCCGTAACTCAAACCGGGACCGTAAGCAGTCACCACTCCGCTGTTCACAGCATCCACGTAGAACTGCAGAGGACTTCCTGTTACAGTTACAATAATTGGGAATCGTGTAATTAGACTGACTGTGTTTTTCACTGGCATTTGATGAATTTTGAAAAATTAAATTAAATCAAAAATGGAGAGAAAAAGCTTCCATCCAGTTGTTAGGGTGCACAGCTGACCTGGAATGTGGTTCCCATCATATTTGATGTCCATCTCGTGCAGGCCTCTCTCTGTGGGCTGGTACTTGATTGTGATGGTGCCGTCCTTATTGTCAGTGATGTGTGGGCGGGCAGTCTTACCAGAAGGCATCCGCACTTCACCTGAAATGGACAAACAAGGAAAATATAAAACCATAAACACCAGTGAACTGACATTTAAATAAAAGTCATCTGGAAAAAATATACATATATTTTGCCATTTTGATCCATGTGCACGTACCTGTGATTTCTCCTTGCTGAGGCGTGAAAGGAACCAGGAAGTTAACAGGACGAAAGAGCGGATCCACTGTATCGCGAGGAACCACTTGCTCATTTGTGGCCTATCATTTACAGAAAGAAGGGAAAGATTGGTTTTACATATAAAAAGGTCAGAACCAAAGTACCACACCGTATCAACTGTTAAATAACTTTTTACTCACCATCACGTTGAAGGGGCTCTTTGGGATGTTCTGGCCCCCAAAGCGGATGGTAATCACATATTTCCCAGGTTCAGGAGCTGTGTAGTAAATGTCAAATGTCCCGTCGTGGTTCTCCACCACATCCATGTCCAACTCCATCCCCTGTGGAGTGAGCACCTTACAGGTCACCTTGCCTTTCCCAGCTGCCTTTGCATCCACTGTGATGACTGTATCCTCTGAGGTCTGTAGCCTCTGGAGACTTGCTGTTCAGGACAAACATGGAAGAGTGACAGAAGGTCAAATGTGCTTCAAAATTTATTGCAAAAGATCATGGAATGAAGCAGATATTAAAAAGCAAATAAAAATCTTGGTTACTTACACATGCCATGTCCTCCAATTGAAACTGTGAATTTAAAGAGTATGGTGGTAAATAAAGTGTTATGTTTATGCTCTCTGTTGAAATTGCAGATAAAGCACAGTTCTCTTACCCGTTAGAAGACATTTGCTGGCATCTCCTGTGGGCAGGGACTGGATGTGATATGGAGAGTAGGGAATTTCATCTCCTCCATATTTAATTGTGATCGTGTAAGGGCCCGTAGAGTCAGGCACATAGGACACGGTGTAGGTCCCATCTCTGTTGTCCTGGATGGTTGCATTCTTTGGCTTGCCTTCTGGATCCTGTAAAAAAAGTTTATTTAAAAAAAAGGTAGTGACTTGCAGTTACAATGGTTACCATGGCTTGTGTTGTAGCTAAACCCACCAGAATCTGCACAGTAAGCAGCCCCTCTCCAGCATCACGAGCGTCAATGGTAAACTCTACAGGCAGGCTGGCAGAAACACCTTTGGTGTCTAGCCCAGGGCCGCTGGCTCGAACCTTACTGGCATCATGCCCAGGCTGAGACATCACTTTGAATGGACTGTTGAAGGAGGATATAGAGGGTAATCAAAATCTGAGCATGAGAGAGAAGAAAAGTAAGGACTATCATCACACTTTTTCTTTCTTAAAATCATGCAGAGAGAGTTCTAATGATGGCAGCTCTGAATATTTGACCTAGTTGGGTGTTTTTGTAACTGATTAGGTTCATACCACAGTACCTGTGTGGGACTTCCTGATCTGCATATTTGACTGCTACAGTGTAGGGACCATCCTGAGCTGGGGTGTAATGAACTGTGTGGGTGCCATCACCATTGTTTTTCACACCAACAGGCTCCACACTACCTGTAAATATTAATGTATCACATAATTACCACTTTCTGTGTAAATGGTTTGTGCATTTTCCTCATCGTGATCATTCTTACCTGTTGGTCCATAGAGTTTGACATCCAGTGGGGCCTGTCCAGCCTGGGTACAGTCTGCAGTGAAAGTCTGAGGAATGTGGGCTCTCACACCAGCACCCAGACCTGGACCGGAGCATTTCACCTTGCTGGGATCCACTGGGTCCTTCACAGGCACGCGGAATGGACTCCCAGGGATCGGTTGCCCTCCGTAGGTAATATTTACATCATAGTCTCCGGGAGTGAAGGGAACATATTCCACACTGCAGCTGCCATCTTTGTTGTCCTTGCAGGATATTTTTGCCTCTGAGGCTCCCTCAATGGTCAGACCCAGCCCTCCTGTACCAGCACCCCTGAGAGAGAAGCCAACATCTTCAGCAAAATATCACATGAAATGATGAACAGGTTTGAAGGAAATTCTCATAAAGCTATCAGTGAATGTACATCTATAACTGAGAGAGTTATTTACAGCTTACAACCTACTATGAGTACTAATAAGATGAAAATTTCACATCTTGCACGTGACCATGCATATTGTTTCTTTCAATGTTTGACCAAAATGGTTATAATTCCCATTTTTCAACACAAGCTGATCTTAGTTTAAAGCTTTCAGATGAAAAGCAGAAGGCAATATGCATTCCTTCAAGGACTTCGATGACTTAAATTATTTAGTGTATTTTTTCTTCCTTAAATCAATATTGTTAAAACCAACTGTGGGTGCATGATTTATTCAAGCCGTATTTCTCGCCTTTCTGAATCAACAGTACCTGGTCTCCACAGTGAAACAGTTTGACTTGTTGGTTACTCCTCCCTCCAATCCTGGCCCAAAGGCACGCACTCGAGTTGGATCACATCCTTCGACCACAAACACTCTGAAGGGGCTTTTCGGCACGGGCGCTCCGTCGTAAACAACTTCGATCAGATGCATTCCTACAAAGATGCAAAGACAGCTTGTCTGATGTCATGCGTTTTGTTTGTGTCCTCAAAGCAGGCAAATATGTTTCTGCTTTCGCCTATTTGCTTTTAATTATAGGCCAGTCTCATTCCCTTTTAGGGAGACAAACATCTGTGTATTTATAAAAGACGCTATCTGGAGTACAGACGCTCCACTGAACATACAAGACGTTACATCTGTTCCCTATTCATTATACTGTTACAACATTTTTCTGACAGAGGACTCTCAGTAGGCTTACACACCATATTCCCAACCACTCTGCTCTGATATTAGAAGATGTCTGTTGGTGGTGGAGAAGTGCTCTGTGATCTCTTTGCTTTGCGTTATAGGTCTCTAATAATATCCCCTGTCATTCCTTTGCTGTACCGACGAGTGCAGGCAGACTTCAGCACACATACCTGCCTGGTTAAGCTTCTGTTCCAGAGCACACTATTTATAAAGCAGAGCCTCGCTGCCTGCCTGCTCTCTGCCCTTCACATCATTGCTCGACTGCATCATTCTGTTTTTATACCCTTATCTCATTTGCTCTTTCTTTTTTTCCCCTCTCCTGCTTTATTCCCAAATGGCACTGGAGACAAGCACCTGTTAGTGACTCGCCATCTTTTGTTTATTGAATAGGATCCCCATTAGTCTTCACCTTTATGAAGACTATTTTTCCTGGAGTCCTAACATAAACCGTAAACCACAATCCAAAAAGATACACAAACCCCCATCACCACTCATGCAAAGTCTATGTAAAGTTGTTATTTATTCAGCGTCAACTTGTTAATTTCTGATTCACGTTTGTTTTCTCTCTCTGCTCTTACCGTCCTCAAAGGCTGTGTACTCCACCCTGTAAGTGCCGTCGCCTTTGTCAGTAATGTAGGAGTCCGTGTTGGCGCCGGAGGGGTTTATGATGTGGACCTTTACATGACCGCCTCCAACCTTGTTGAGGGCACGCGCATCAACAATGAAGTGGGTTGTGACTTCCCTGAGGACTCCTTGAAACACAAAAGCACTTCAGGTGATTTGTTTCCCGAGACTCGCATCAAATGAGCTCAATAACACAGAGCGATCAAACATCCCTCCTCCTGCTGATTTATGCACTCTACAGTAGTAATTCCAGTGACGCTATTTGCACAATAATGGATATTTCATCTAAATTTAGAGCGAACATGAGGTGCAAATGCCTTTTGAGCTTATTCTCTTTATTTTTACCTCTGGGCTCAACTCCAGGCCCGTAAACATGAACTCCACTGGTGTCCACTGAGGGTTCCACTTGCAGAACTTTTGGAAAGTATTGGATCATGTGGCCGCCATATTTGATGGTGATGGTGTGAGAGCCTTGAAAGGATGGGATGTAGGTGACAGAAAAGCTCCCCTCTGAAGTTTTCTGAATGTGCACCTCAGCTTTAACCCCAGTCTCTGACACAATTTCGATAGTAAGCTCAGCATTGCCCGCTCTGGTGCAGTCCACAGTGAAGGCTGCTTGCTCACCGACCTTGGCCCTCTCCAGGCCCGGCCCAGCAGCCGTTACCTTGCTGGGATCAAAGGCTGGACGAACTGCAGCTTTGAACGGGGAGCCAGGGATGTGCTGCTCCGCAAACAGGATGTTGACAGCGTACTCACCGGGTTCAGTGGGAAGGTAGGACACTGAGCATGTGCCATCGCCGTTGTCTTGGCATTCAATTTTTGCCTCGCAGGGACCCTCCACTGTCAGGCCAAGCCCACCTGCACCAGCTCCTTTTGTGTCGATGGTGAACGGAGCTGGTTTACCCACTATTCCACCCTGCAGGCCTGGGCCGAAGGCTTTTACCTTTGAAGGATCAGCTGGCATGACTGCTTCAACACCAAAGGGGCTTCCCATCACAGGGTTCCCATCGTAGCTGACATCCACTTTGTACTGTCCCTCCTCTGGGGGGATGTACTTCACACTGTGCATGCTTTTGGCTTTGTCTGACTCCATCTTGCACGGGATTGGTCGGCCAGAAGGAGACGTCATCTTAACACCTACATTGCCCTGTCCACCTGCGCCTTTTGTGTTTACTGTGAATTCCTGATCCTTCCCAACCTCCACTTCTGCAAGTAGGATGACAGTGAAATTTTTTTTTGACTATTAAAACACACTGTGTGCAAAAGGATATGTATTAATGTTAGTGTTACTCACTGGTGTCTAGTCCATCCACTTTCACCTTCCCAATATCCAGAGCTGGTGACACTGTGACGTGAAAGGGGCTTTTGGGGATAGGATCTCCTCCATGAGTCACAGAAATGGTCATGTTGCCCTAAAAAATGGCAGGAAAAAACTAAGCCTTACTGGTTTGGGGGTGTAATTGTAAATAATAGTACTCATCCAACAGAGGCTACCTGTTGAAGAGCTATGTACTTGACAGTGTAGGAGTAATCGTGGTTATCGATGATCTCAAAGTCACGAACAGCCTCTCCAGGGCCTGATGCTGCAAAACGCACCTCAGGTTTGGCTTTTCCAGCTCCCTTTGTATAAATGGTGAAATGGGTTGGCGTGCCCACCTCCACACCTGAAGCACACACGCAGTGTTAGTGGACAACTCTAAATAAATTGTTATGGTGATTATAACATCAAAACTCTCACCTGTTTTGTTGAGTCCAGGACCCTCTGCTCTCACCTTACCAGCATCATGGGAAGGATCCACCTTGACTTTAAAAGGACTGATTGGAATTTCCTGAAAAACGCATTTGAAATACTCAGGATTACAGCATATGGACAAAAAAATAAAGACCACGTGCCATGTCATCTGGAAAGTCTATTTTTACCTGGTCGGCAAACAGCACCATGATGGTGTATCGTCCCGGACCGGGTGGAGTGTACTTGACAGTGAAGGTGTCATTGTCATTCTTGATGATGTCAAAGTCGATGTCAGCCTCAGCCGGTCCGACCACCCCCGGAGCACACTTGATTCCGATGCTGATGTCTCCTAATGGTGCATAACAATAAGCCCAGTTCACAAAGGTTATTTAACAGTAGAGAATCTGAATAAATTGACACTGTCACTCCATCTCTCAGAGCTTTAGTTCAACTACGATTATGCATTTGAGGAAAAAAATGCAGCTCAGACTCACAGATTCACTTGTTCTCTGTTTTTAACATTCACCGAATGTAGGCACTATTATTTGGTCAACTGAACTCAAGAGTGTTTTTGTTACAACTCATAACGTGTAACTTGCACAGGCTCACCTTGACCCGCCGCACTGCAGTCCACAGTGAAGTATGTCGGCTCGTTAGATTTGAGCCCTGTCTTCTCCACTCCGGGCCCATGGACCTTGACTTTATCAGGATGAGAGCCCTCTCCAACCAGCACCTAATGAATTCACAGTGCACTTGAAGCAGAAGCAACTAACTGAAATGTAATTCCTCTTACTTTGTCTACATTTGGTGAAGCAGACTAGATTGACTTTATTTTTAACGTGTGTATTTGTGCATAGGTGTATCTTACCCTGAAGGGGCTGTTAGGCACATTGACCTCTCCCCAGGTGATGATGATGGTGTGTTTAATGGGTTTGACAGGAGTGTACACACACAGAAATGTGCCGTCCCCTTTGTCAGTGATTTTGATGTTGATGCTGCAACCTTCAGAGTCCTGGGTGGAAAAAAAAAACCCTGTCAGCTCTGTTCGGTGCAGCCTCATGCAATATAAATGATGTATTTTTATAAATAAAGAATGAACATTCCACTTGTACACTCCATACCTGTGCGTAAATCTTGAGTTGACCCTTCCCTGCCATACGGGCATCGATGGTGAATTCAGTTGGTTTGTTTACAATCACACCAGTCGGCTTCAGGCCTGGCCCATAGGCTTTAACCTGTAAATATTCTCTTTAGTCAATGACAATAACAAAAGCTTTTTATGTCTTTTCTTGATAAAAAGCCCAATAAATTACTTTCTCAGGGAAGACATCATTGGCGGCAGGTAGAATGTGGGCCATGAAAGGACTGTCCTTGATGTCTTCATCATCACAAATGACGTGGACAGCGTAATCCCCCGGCTCGGTGGGCCAGTAACGCACGTCGCAGGAGCCGTCACCCTTATCGTCACACTCAATTTTAGCCTGCGACGGGCCTTCAATGGAGAAGCCTGAGCAAAAAACATCATTTTCACATTTAATCTCAGATTTAAGGATGTATTATTTTTAATTGGAGCTTAAATCACACAAAATTCTTACCCAGTGTTCCAACTTCTGTGCCAATTGCTTCAACCACAAAATCAGCAGATTTTCCCACCATTCCAGTCTTCAGACCAGGTCCCCAGGCCCTTACTTTCTGAACACTTGCTTCCTTACCCACCTCCACTTCAAAGGGACTGTAGCCAACATTAATGTACAAGAAAACACCGACATTAACTTGTATAAATATGATTTTGGAATGATGTTAAAGGGATTGTTCAAATCTTTTGAAATTGGGTTTTGTGGAATTCATTATCTTACCTGTTGTAGATTGCTCTTTGAACATCCTTCAATAACTATACTTTGCATAGGTTGCATTGGTATTAAAAAATAGCGTTTGAAAAACCAATTAAAAAGTTTAGTGTTCTGAGTTTTTTTAAGGTGACAGGAATCCACTTTGGTCTTTGGCTCACTCAGACTAGCCATTAGCTTGTCAGTTTATTCAGAACTAAACTTTATTTCTCTAAAATGAAGCTAACTGCAAAAGGTAAGATGTTAATTGCTCAAAACCTCCCTCTACAACCCCACTTTAAAAGATCTGAACGACCACTTTGAGGACAGTGTCAAAGCCCTACCTGCGTGGGATAGCCTGGCCTCCCCAGGTGATGCTCACTGTGTATTTACCAGGCTTAAGTGGGTAATATTCACACTCATACACTCCGTTTCCCACATCTCGCACTTTCACTTGCTCCTCTGCTCCAGCTGAGGAGGAATAATAATAATTTCAGTAGTGAGTCTTCTCAACTATTTTTGTCCATTTTCTTTTTCTATGTACACATAAATAGTACATACGAAGACTGATGCAGAGACAAGAAAGTTGTATAACTCACCTGGTCCTTTAACTGAGACATTTAGTGGGCCATTTCCAGCTCCTTTGGTGAAAACTTTGAAGTCTGCAACCTCATTTACTCTCACACCTTTAGGCTGAAGCCCTCTGCCAGTGGCTCTGCAAGCGTTTGGGTTTGTGGCTAAAAGGATGAGGAAAAAAAGTGAAAGAGAAAATTATGTCAAAGATAAGAAAAAAGCTGAATGTGGCCAGCAGCTGACAGAAAAGTTAGTAGCAAATTCCACTTCACAGAGGGTTCCTGTAAACCTGGAAATAATATTGATGCTTTCTTTTTTTGAGGAGCAAACTGCAAGTGGGCGGTGCTGAATGATACAATAATCATTCCAGTGCATTGAAAGAACATGAAAGGTTGAAGGCAGGCTTTAAACTGGCTGATGCAAATTTAGACTTGAAGGAAAACAAACATGTCAAGAGCACAAGCAAAGATATTTAACGAGAAAGAACAAAGAAACTGACAGGAAGGCAAACTGAGACAATCTATAAACTATTTGCACAACATTGCATCTCGTCTCTCCCTGAACAGAACTGAACCATCAAGCAGCAAGGGGACAGATCAGGCGACCAAGCATGGCATTGCACCCCAAATTTCAAGGGAAGAGCACAGAAGGGCATGTGCAGAGCCTGGCACAGGAAGGAACGGCACTGCGATGCTCCTCTTAAGAAACATATACTAACTTGGACGACCGGGCTTTGCGGGGGGAGCCCCTGTCCCCCGCTTCACTCCTGGAGGGGTGCGCACTGACTGAGGGGCTATCTGCAGTGGTGCTCCCGCAGGAGGAGCAACTACTGGAGCTAGAAATGACAAACAGGAAGGGGGTTATGGAGTGTAAAGCGTGGCTGTTCCTCTGCAAATATAAAGATGGCTGTGGATCGTGACGGATAGAGCACCCCGACACTAACAGCATGCCGAGAAATACGATTTGCCACACAGTTATTTACCACACATTCAAATGTCTTACCCTCAGCAATGTTGACAGCGAAAGGGCTTCTGGGGATCTCCTGGCCTGCGAACAGGACATGGATGGCGTGAGGCCCCTCCTGAACGGGGCGATAGGTGCAGCGGAAAACACTTTCCCCCTTGTTCTCCAGCATGAGCTCCACTGTGTCCTTTTTACCCTGAGGATCGACAATGACCACGCTGATGTCGCCGTGACCGGCACCTGAAGATAAATAACCAGAGAACTAATAGGGTTGCACATCTCATGTTGCCTTACATGCCAGAATTTTAAACTACAACAATCTTAAGTTGAGAATTGAGCTAGTTAAAGATGTTTTCGTCCAACTTTATTTGCAATCTCACACCATGTATTTGGAGTATGTGTTGTTACTAACTCTCAGCTACTACCACATCCAATTTTAGCTAAGGTTCATTAGCTCTGGTTGTCATCTTGAATTGGGTTTACTCCAAAAGGTTATCAATTAGAAAATGTGCCTTCTGTTATTATTCTCTGAAAATATTATTGACACCCATCCAGTGGTTCATGAAATTTTATGCTAACAGACAAACAAATGAACACACAAAGTCAGAAGTATTCTCACCTGCCTTTTGCCAATTTTGTATTAAGTATTAGAAGCCTGATTAATAAAATAGCTTGTCTTTTGTCAAACTTACCGGCTGTATAGATGTCAAAGTAGGTTGGTTTGTTGGCCACGTTGCCTGTCGGCTCCAGACCTGGACCCCTGGCATGAACTTTGCTTGGGTCGCCCATTGCCTTCGTCACATTCACAGTGTACGGGCTCTTGTCAATGTCCTGACCTGCAAACAGCACTTTGACCTAAAAATAAAGATAAAGGAGAGACAAATTGTAAGGCACCTTCAAACACAATGTTTTGAGTGTTTAACAAACTTGAAGTTTACCTTGTGGACACCCTCAACTTTTGGAACATAGGTGACAGTGTAGGTTCTGTTTTTGTCTTTGTTGGGTTTAACTTTAGCCTGGAGACCAAGACATCACAGTGAAAGATGGTAAGATGAGTTGGTAGATTTTTAAAATAAGCAAGACTGTGTGAGTTAACTGATGCTAGCTCATTTTTCATGGATGACTTCTTACCTCCTCTTTGTGTCCCTCAGGATCCTCCACAAACACCAAGACTTCACCGCTGCCAGCCTCTAAAGTTTCTACTGTGAATACAGCTGGCTGCAGAACTTTGTTACCCTGAGGTTCAATTCCTGAGATGTCAACACAGAAACATGGGGTGAAGTTGTAAACTGACCATGCTTATGTTTAGGTGCAATCGAAAGTTTAAAAAGCTGTGACAGAAAAACTTCAACAAAAAGTATTTAAAATGTTTCCTTAAATGCAGATTGTTTTGTTTTCTGATCTGTAAGTCATGAATAATATCCTTGTTTTTAATTTGTAAAATCTGTCAACGTTAAAGCAGAGCAGCCACACCTGGTCCATAGGCTTTGGCCTTGTCTGGAAAAAGCTGTTTGGGTCTGAGAGGAGCCCCAGGTTTCAGTTTGGCCTTGGGGAACTGAGACAAGTACGTCATGACAGAGTGCTCATCCACATCTGGGTCCACAATTTCCTCAGGGGCAATCACCTAAACACAGAACATAAAACTGAAGTTATTTGTACAAAGAGGTCAAAATATTCAGTAGGAAATGTGCCTCAAAATGTTTATAAAGATATGAAATACATTTTAATAAACTACAATCATGTTTTCAGTGGATTAATTTTCTGGGCAGCATTCACATAAGGAGCATAATGGAACAGACTTAAAAAAGGATTAAACATATTTATTCCCTCCACCTCTGACTTCTGTCTCTCTTAAGGCCCTTGTTTGCTTGTCTGTCAAACAGTGGCACAAACCCACGCTCCACAATGGTTATATTTAACCTTAGGACAGAAGGGTTAAGCCAGCATGATCCTGAGTCAGACCTTCATTTTATGCACTTAAACACCACATTGGAATCTACCTCCCCTCACCGAGGGCCTGCAGAGCAACAACACGCACCCCTTCCTTATCTGGCAAATGTTAAGCTTCATTTAGAAAAAGATAACAATGTGTGCTAAACAAACAAGTAAACAACCGGCGCAGTGCACATTCAAATCCCGAGACTCAGATGGTAAACCTTACAAACAGTGCACACTCAGCCTGCACCAATTGTCATTCCGCTGTGTGCAGGCATATTTACACAGTTCATGTGCTAACTGGAAAAAGGTCTGAATTATTCCACAAATTCACAACTCTTCCCTTTTTTAACCAACTAAAACTCCAACACTCACTTAGAAATACAGTAAAATATGAAAAAGATAAAAGGTGTGCTGGCTAATAAAAATTCTACTTCACCCTCTAGGGCGATATCCTGAGGAAAAACAGGACTCTCTTTCATACAATGTACTGCATGTTTTAAAGATTTATTTTTGCATTAATTAAGTGTTTTCTCAAGGTGTGAGTTGCAGAAAAAGGATGCATCAAGTTGACTTGTGCTTACTCTGCTGTAGTGAACCATGTAGAAAATGGAACAAACACCAGTTTTAATGCTCATTTCAACCCCAACCAGCTGATTTACAACAAACTAAGATGCACTTTTCGATTGCTATCTACAACATAGCTTACCTGAGGCACACCCAGCCAGTCATCAGCCTGTTGCATGGCTTCTCTGGCATTCTGCACAGGCTTATTGGGGTCCCACTCCGCCCAGTCGGGGCACAAACCTAACAGAAAAAGGTGAGAGGACAATGAGAAAAATGCACACTGGGTAATGTAGACAGGGCCAGACAGCAGTTACTAAAATAAGACCACTTAGGCTGTCACTCCTATCTCTGAAGTGTTTCTAATGACAAGACTGTGACCTTACCCACACTGCTCTGCTTCTGCAAATTCTGTATGTGAGACAACAAACGTCTCTATCGACTATTCACAAGAGCACTCGCATGGCGGTGCTTTCAGTGTGGCTGAGCCTCTCATGCTTCGTGCAGCTAATGCCTAAATTGGATTAGTGTTGGCAGTGGAGTGGCTACTCACTCAAAAGGCCCAAGCAAGCTCACCACAGAATACTATTATCCAATTAATGAAGACACAGGACCACTGAATAAAGTGAGCTTCATTTGCATGGGTGTAAAACAAAGCAACAAAGCTTTGCTAGTCGTTTGACGTCAGTAGTATCCGCTTAAGCTGAACATAAAAAAAAGCTGTAACGCTTTAACAAAAATACCTGTTGCTGTCTGCCTAGGATGTTTACTTCTTCTGTATCTAATTGTTGTACTGGGTTTGGAAGTTTGTAAGAGAATTAAATCCAAGTCCTTGTGTTTCACATCAGAGGTAGTTTAGAAGCGGCAGATGAGACAAAAACACCTTGTACGGTCACTGTTGAGGCACAGTGTTTAAAAGACATGTCTCCTCAGACCAATGGCTCATGTAAACACAGTTAAACATGGTGTTCCACATTTGCTACTCCCCCATCTTTCAGTCTGTGAGGCAAACTCAACTGGCTATAACTCAAACACTGGCCTTGTCTTTGGATCTGCGGCTCCGGCACCTCCATGTGAAAGATTACTCTGCATTTTGTTGCACGGCCAAAGCATCCCCCTTTATAGAAGAGGAGGAATGGTGCCCAAATTTGGGGGTGTTGTCTAGCAGCCAGGCTATAAACACTAAGGCTAGGCTTGGGCCTCAGGCCGGCAACACTGGGAGCTTTAGTCATTGTAGGACAGCTGGCAGCGAAGTCCTCAGACACATTCAGCAAAAAAAAAGTTCAATATACTGAAACAACCCCTCCCAAAAGCACAAATCACACTGGCTGAGGTCTAAATCAGGCTATACGATTATTTGTGTGTTCTCAGGAAAGTTGAAAGACCTCCAGATCAGCAGTAAATGTGAACAGTTTATCTGAGAAATCTGTACAGTTTTAAATAGTCAGGGACACACACCTGGCCCCAACCTTTCTGAGCAGTCTGAGCTGAACTAGGAACATTGAGTTTGGTTGAACTCATCATACATTCTTTGATCTGAGTGCTCGATTTTAGCATCTGGAAAAAGCATGCACAAATGCAGAGTGAATGACTTTAAGAAATAATTTGTTATTACTCTTAAACAATTTCTTCCATTGTATCATATCATATTGTGTTGTTTTGTTTTGTTGCCAGAGAAACTGCACTGCACGTATTTTGCTACAACACTTCCACCATCAGGGGCCTCTAGGATCAGCAGACACCATGAAAAGCTCCTTACCGGGGGCACAGTTGTCAACCAGAGCTCCGAGGGCTTTTCCATCTCGCCAGTCACGGTTGAAATTGTTGATGGGAAGCTGGGGCACCTTGTTTTGAATCCAGCCCAACAACCGTTGTTTGGGCGTCAGCTTTTTCGTCTCCTCGTCATCTTCATCATCCCACATAGGCATGGAGATGGAGTAGTGCAGGATGAGCGTCCATATGAGACCCAGGATCAATTTCAGATTCCCATCCACAATGGCTTTACTATCTATATTTAGACAATAAAAAGAACAAAGGTAAAGACAGTTTAAGATGATTAAATGATCAATTAGTATAACATTATATACAGTAAATTAACAGCTGCATCTTTCTGAATGTTGCTTTTATGCTGGTTTTATTTATTGTTATTCACATTGTTTTCAAAATTGCTCTGTTTGCATTTCTTCAGAGTTGGTTGGGCTATTTTGGTAAGAAATAGAAAAAAATGATGACTGGCTGCTGAGGAGTGAGGAATTTAAAGCACCACGTTGCTCCCCCCACCCCCATATGCCCCTTTTCTCTCAGACAGCTGTCTGACTGAAGACCTCTGACAATCTGTCATCCAGTCACAATGGTCCTCTGAAGACAGCTGAGGATATGTGGAAATGGATCCCTCGCTGTATAAATGCCACTTGGATTTCAATTATCTCCTAAACTTGTGGTGCTAGAGTGCGATAAATCAAATAGGTTGGGATTAAATTCACTGGCAGTTAGCACGAGGCTCATTTCCTGAAGTTCTCTGAGGAAAACTTAGTCAGATAAGCTTGGCAAAGACAGTTCTAATTTTAAATTGCAGCCATTTTAACCAAGGTAGCTCATTTTATCCACTAATTTGGGCAGCTAAATTCTGAAAAATCACTAAGATTTTAATAAAACAAGGAATTTGATGTCAGTTTTTTAAAACAAGATGCTTTTAGTAGGGACTCTGACATTTTGGAGATCAGTGTTCCCAATCAGTAGATAATGTGTGTTTTGTCACAGCTTGACTGGCAGAGGCAGGTGGCACAATGTCTGTCTGGCTTTATGGGTGATGGTGTGGTCAAACAGACATCCATCAAATTGTATCCAGTTACACAGCGTGACACATGTGCAACTGTTGATTCTGCTCGGGCTGTCTTGGCCTTAACGACATGGAGGAGATTTTCTTCGGGGAGCTGCTTTGAGCCACACTAAAGCTGCCTGAAGAGAGACAGCCCTCAGAAGTAAAATGCCTTAACAATCCTGTTTCTGTCAAAGCAATCTGGCCTAATGTGTAGCTGTAGAGCTGGGACAACTGAGACAGATACAAAGCTGCTTGGTAAAAGGATAGTTCAGATTTTCTTAAGTGGGGTTCTATGGAAAGCTTTTGAACAATTAACATTTCATTGGTTGTTGTATTTAACTGTGGTTTGGAGATTTCTGACCAGACTGATGAGCTTACAGTGACTCCAGGTGTGGTTAAAAGCTAAGTGGGGTTTTGTTGACAAACAAAAGCTCTAATTCAAAAACAATGTTTAGGCAAAAAAGATTTTATCAACTTTAACATCTTTGTCAGTTTGACATTAGATGGATGATGTGATATCTCTGCAGAAAATGGATCATGACTTATTCCATCAGGTGCTACAGATAGCTGCTGCTGCTTTCTATTCTTGCAACATGAGCATAACAGTTTATGTAAATTATTCTGTGGGTGACACTGACTTCAACGTTTAAAAAAGTTTTTAAAAATAGCATACATGAACTGCTATTTTATTTTTTTGTCTTTTTAGTTTAGCAGCATCCTACTTTAGGCCTGTCCTATTTCAAACTACCCATTAGCTCATCAAAACTCTAAACTGAGGTCATTCGAAGAGCTATCTACAACAAGTAAGATACTAAATGTTTATAACCTTTACACAAAACCCCTTTTCAGAAACTCTGATCTCTCTCTTTAAGTCTCAAACTCATCCTCCATCACATGCAGCTGATGAGGAATAATTTGTGATTCTGACCTCAGCCCCTCCTCATGAGATCAGCAAGTTAGCGTGAAGATTAGATTTTGACACTTCAAATCCCCCACCCCAAAAAAGATAAGAAACATCAGCACGTACACACAAACAAATGCACCAACTGCTTTCTGTGGCCTTCACAGTCCAACGGTCAAAACCTCGGCCCTGCCAGGAATTTCACTCAAGTGTGTAACAGGATCATTAGACACTAAATCAGAAAAATGCTCTTGTCAGAGTTTAATAACGGTTTCCTACATGAACTGCTGGGTGTGTTATAAAGCTGCTATACATGGTGGAATATCAATGTTTTGACATGATGCTGCCAGTCATCCTGAGCTAGACATTTCAGAGGCATTCTGTTTTGTTCTGTCTGTCCATCCTTTTACAATGCTGTGGAAATGACAAGAAAAATCCCCCACAAGTTATTACAGTCTGATCCCCCAAATCCCCACTGGAGCTATTCGGCACCGAACAGGAGCTACACTGATATAGCTCAGAACAGTTGAAGGGCCCCTGCTGAGTCGTTCCGGTTCCTGCTGGAGACAAATGTGTGTATGACTGAAAACTGTGTCATTCTCATTAGCACAGTCCAAGCAAATTTTCAGCCTAGGGTTTGCCACAGCACATCAACAGGAGTCAGTTAAAGGATACCGATATTGGCCCCGAGCCATCTTAATGACCTTTGTGACAACTCTGCTGTGTTTCCAACAAGATGTTGACTCCAACTTATTAAACCAAAAGTCTCAGGAAAAAAAATGTTTTTCGCTCGCTTTTCTCCACCTTAACAGGTTTTGCATTTTAATTCTCTAAAAAACACTAAAACTCACCTATTGAGACCAGCTTGATGTGCTCCCTGTCCAGGAACTCCAGCGCCACGGAGACGTTTTCCAGCTTCATCTGCCGGAAGTTGGGCCTGACATGATGCTTCCTGTACATCTTCTTCTGGCTCAGCACCTCCAGGAGCGAAATCAGCTTTAGCCCGTCGCTAAAGTCCTTCTGCAGGTCGGTGACGGTCTTGTTCACGCACTTGAGGTGCTCATTGCACCACCTGGTGAATGTGTTCTGCTGGATCTTTTTCCATGGCGCGTCCTCGGCCAGGTCCTTCTCCGTGGCAGGCATCTCGTCCTCCTCCTCTTCGCCGAAGTCCGTGGCCTGGTAGTACTGCGGGGGCAGCTGGTTGTCGCCGTAGTTGTTGCTCATCATGACAGCCTTGTCCGAGTCCACTTTTATAATCTCGTTGTGGGGGTCACACCTGGGTGTTGGACCGTGCAGAGGAAAGTTCAAGCTCGGAGGAGTTTAAAAAGCAGCTCAGCGATTCTTCAGACCTACTTGTGAAGAGACCACTTGTGTCAGGACAGTGATAGATCGGATTATCCGAACATGGGAGGCAGCTGGTGGCTCCTTTATTGGTTTTTTTGTCTTCTTAAATTGACACTCTGTTGGTAAAGGTAATGTGAAGACACCCGGATTTTCTTCTTCTTGTTGTTTCAATGTAGGTTTCTGTGGCAGGTAAACTGGAGCAGCAGTGTAGGAGTTGAACTTCTTGCATACAGAGAGAGGAAAGAGAAGGGGGTTTATAAAGCACCCCCTCCAGGACACGTCATTATCAGTCTGTGATCATAGTCTATTTGTTGTTGGGTGTCAGTTTACAGGGAGGACTGGGTGGTGATTGGTCAGACTCCGAGCAGCGCAACAGTTGTGGCATGCACCTTATTTTTAGGAGCTCCTATTTGGGTGACAGAAGGGAGGGAGGGTGTGTGCATGGGGGTTGCTGGGACTGACCGATTGTTATGAATGTGTGTCATACTGCCAGGGGTCCAAGTAGATGAACAACTGAACTAAGAAAAGATGGAGCATTGAGTTCCACTGAGCTACAGATAAAATAAGATGTCTAAAAGTGTGTTTTAAAGTTTATGTTGGGATCACAAACCTCTGAAAAGACTGAGGTCGCTGTGTTTGATTTGTCACCACAGTGTGAAATGGTTTCTGTACAGACAGTCAAAGGTCGCTCTGCTACAGGAGGGTTATGAGATGATGTTTTAGCTTCTAAAAGATATCATCAACTGATGGCCTGCAGGCCCTTTCTAGGCCTTCACAGTGGTCTTTTAGGGTCAATGTGGAGTTCAGCTTCATTATTGTGAAAGTCTAGTTATTTTTAAAGTTACGTTTTGCCTAATAGTTCTAAAAACTTGTACCTCATCACACATTGTGACATCAGACAGAAAGCACAGAGGATGAAGAAAAAGGCAAAAATCTTTGCCCAGGCTAGGATAATGGCTAGCTGAGGAAGTGTCAAGCCTGTCTACCTCCTTCATTTGACACTCATTTTAGCTCATTGTGTGAAAAATACTCGGATAATACGACATAATGAAATGAATGGCTCTTTGATGGGCTCTGGATCTTGATGAGCCTTTTGTTACATCATCACGTAGGGATACATGTCATCATGTACGGAGCATTTCAGGACTTATTCTGTCACGTGGGAGGTGCCGCGTGTTTTGTCAAGCAGAATGCATTTATCCCGTTACACGTTACGTTTCATCCGACAGTTGTATTTCACACCTGTTTTAAATACTAACGTTATTTTATTATGTAAATCTGCGGCTGTGTTCAGTGACACGAATAGTCCTGATGAAGTTGTGTAAAATAATACGAGCTGATAAAATAACCATTCTGGTAAACACTGTGTTTGCTGCAGGTTTTGCTGTTTGTCATGATGTTGTGACTCAGCACTTTGTTGACACCAGCTGACAACGTTGATGAAGTGGGAGGTAAGAATAAATGTGACACACGCAGAAGGCATTCTCAGGATACTCAGGGGGGTCACGGCGGGTGTCCCCAAGTTAATTTCCCATCATGTCAGGTGATACTTAAAATATGTTTGTTTGTTTATTTTACTTTTTACTGTTTCTGGTAAACAGAGTAAAATAAATTACTTCACATGTACCTTTTCTAATCTTAACAGGGATTATACAGTCATCTGAGCTGAGTCAGAAAACTCAGTGGAAGTCCAGATGTCCAGATATGAAAATGAGTTGGCTTCAGGACAGATTCATACTTTTACTAATGATACATCCCGAGCGGTAACAGTAAGATCTGAGGCACTCACCAGATCTGAAGTACATCTAAACAAATAAAAATGTCTGATCTACTTTGGTTCTGACATGCAATATACAACTATAGAAAT
>JAVKLF010000011.1:5974683-5989965 GCA_034783495.1 Millerichthys robustus | reverse complement strand
CTTTTCCTCGTAATCAAATTATGAGAAGGTGTAGAGTAATTAATAAGTATTTTTATGCTTATAATTTCCCTTACACATCTGAAGTCAACCTCATCCAAAATGGTTGCCACAGCTAATTAACTAAATGGTCAGTCATTAAAGCAATAATTCAGTCAAATGTACATACATCAACTCTGACTGTCTGTTAGCAAAACATCTCATGAATCAATGTAATGAAATTTTAAGAAAAAAATTATTTGACGTTCATCTACAACTGACTTTTGAAGTCGAACCAATTAAAAATGGCTGCCACAGCCAAGTGATTTGAGAAAACGCATCAGCAGCTGTAACGCCATCAATAACAAAGACACTGAGTTAAAATCTATTGTGGTTGTAGCTGAGAGTTAACCCCAACACATCCTACAAGTGTTACACATTGTGTTAGATCTTTGCTTAAAAGCTCTGTCAACAAATGTTAAGTCACCCTAAACCCTAAACTGTTTGTCATGGACCACTGGGCAGGGTTTAATGAAATTCTCAGAAAGTAACATAAAATGTACATATACAACTGGTTAAGTTTTGGAGTCCAACCACTTCACAATAGCCACCACAGCTAATCAACCTTAGCAAATATAAAATAGTTATAACTCAGGAAATTGTTGCTATTGTGCGATAACTTGTACTAATAACTGAAAGTCAACTCATAACACCTACTGAGAGTGCTAACAGATCATGTGAGATCTTGTAATAATGTGTGAGATTGTGCACAGCGTCATGGTTTAGTTAAAACAGCTAAAGTTCTGCCTTTCTAAGCATGTTCTGACATAAAAGGTGGCGGGCGAGATGCATTCCTTCAAAGAGCTGCTAAGCCGTTTTATTTTCAAAGCATCTTTTCTTGGAACATGCAGCAATAGTTCCTAATCAGAGTTTTAAAAGGTGACAAAAATCCCCCTTTCTGAGACTCCAAACTGGAACTGACAAAAACTGACCTCATCCAGGGCGGAGGAAATTTGGTGGAAACCTATTTAAATTTCCGAGCGTAACTCAGAATGACATGGGTTTAATACCGAAGGGTTGAGCCATCTGTTTTTCTACAATCACTGCCTGTTCTTATTCGAGTGGATCTGTCAGGACTCCTGTTACTAAAAGCTACTTGCCTTCGATAGGCGCTAAACTCCAAGTTTTAAAAGCAAGCCTCGGGCTGTGATGAAAGGAAAAAGGTCCCTGGAGTTAAGATAACAGGAACAAGCTTGTTAGGGGGCAGGAATTTCTCCTGAGACAGCATCTCTGTGATGATTGTCAACATTCAGCCTTCAGCAGTGTAATACTGACTACACGGTTAATTTAATACGTTCATGTATGAAAGGTTTGTAAATGAGTTGTGCTCTGTGCACAGCTTTCCTTCTAAAACATTTATCCTGCAGAACCAGGCAAAACAACAATCGGACAGTTTTCACAGACAGGACTTTGCTTGTCTTTTATCTTTTGGATCTCTTATCTCTCAAAGTGCCAAGAAGCCAAAAACAAAGTCCTGTCTGTGAAAAGCTTGAGTTTGTGAAACTAAAACAAGCAATGAATTTGGTGCTATCCAGTCTTTCTGTTCTGAAAATATAGGCAAGATAGCGCTTCCCGTTATCCTTCGGAGCAGGTTCTGATGAAAGTGATCAACAATAATCATCTTACCTGTCGTAAAAGCCTTTTAAATGACCTCAGTTTGGACAAAAAGGAGCTTTTTTCTGACTGGATCGATCTGAGCGGGGCCAAGACCAAACTTAAAACGTAAAAGATTTTTTAAAACATCAGTTTGGTGTTACACAGTTATTTACACAAACGTTTCAGATCATTTGCGAGTGCAGCTAGCGGTAGAAGTTAGCTGTAGCACTTCCTGGGTCACTTCACAGGGTATCCTAATATTTCTCCCAGAAATGTGACACAATGTGAAACAACAAGTATGTAGATGTTGATAAAATGGCATTTATGTGAACCACGAAAACAGAAAATTTTAGGAATAGAGTTGTTTTGGGAAGAGGTGGGCAGTGAGGTTTGAATATTTAAAAACTCAATATAACCAAGAAGAAATAAAACAATCAGCACACTCATCTTTGCAGTGACACCAATTAGTTTCCTAACAGTTTTTTTTCTTGTCAAGGTGCTTTTCTGTTAAGTCCACCCCCATCCCGCACACACACACCCAAAAAACTTGCCATCGTCCTTTATTTTGAAAGGATTATAAAATAGAAGCTACAGTCACAGGAGAGCAGAAATCTAGCAGCCCTCCCTTAAGTCCATCCACTAGACCAGTAAAAATTAAGGAATATAAAGATTCCTATTTAACAGAATTAGCAGCAATGCATAAAGTATTAAACACTTACCAATACATTTTAAACGTTTTTTTGTTCTGAAATACCTACTTCTAGTTTAAGATGCATCAATCTACTTTGGTCTTGGACCCACTCGGACTAGCCTTGATCTTATCACTCTGATCACAATTAAAATTTTTTTCCCCAAACAGGTTGTTCTAAATCTATCTCCGACAGGTAAGATGTTTCTTGTTCATAACCATACAGAACCTAATTTGGTCGCAAGGTTTATTTCAGATTCCACGTTCAGAGTTTTCTATTAATAAACATCCCACTAAAGTTCAGTTTCAGGGTACAGGAACAGGAAGCTGGACTGTGGCAGATCACCCCTGACCTGTGGCTCTCCCTCCCTGAGCACAAACATCCTCACAGATCTGCTGGTTCTCCACACCCATTCAAAACATGCAAAACTTCTGCTCTAAGGGGAGAAACACACACACAAGAAGAGAAACAAAACAACATTCCAAAGACTGTTTTTCTCAAAACACAGAGCTAAACAAAAGATGGAATGACGCCGCGGCTGTTCTGAATAATCAAGAGTCCAAAACTGAAGTAAAATTTGCTCAACAACATATGGGTCTGACGGACCAGAGCCAGGACTAAAGGCTCAGGTTGTTTCCTGTCAGCCGTTCATTCACCTGCCAATGTGTTGACTCCATGTCTTATCTGACCCTAATGCACTCAGACAGCTCCACAACAATATCTCCATATTGGATCATATGATCAGCTCCATCCACCTATCCATCCATCCATCCATCCATCCATCCACTCACTTCTGGAGTAAACACCTTTTCAGCAGAGAAAGAAAAATCAACATAGAGATAAAGAGAGCAGCACAGACAAACCTGTAGAGTCCAAAGCCTCCTCTATGAGTGGAGGTAAACGCAGTCCATCCATGTCCACCCTTCTGCCTTCTCCTCCTCCTCCTCCTCCTCCTCTGGAGCTGCAGACACGACAGAGAGGGTCAGAGGCTCCTCACGCCCACCTCCTGCTGCAGGAGGACAAACACACGGGAAGTACCAACCGAGTCAAGTATACTGGCTCTCACGCTTCTCTGCGTTTTTACAAACAGAGAGAGAGAGAGAGAGAAAGAGAGAGGTGAGGGGGTGAGAGAATCGAGCCGAGCCCCTAGAGGATCTGGGAGGATCCGAGGAGCTGCAGGCTGGGCGCCGGAGCGTGGGAGAGATGCCGAGAAGGGAGAGAGGGGAGAGAAGGGAGGAGCAGCCGAGAGAGGAGGGGAGGAGGAGGATGCTCAGACTTCCTCTTTCTCCCCGCCTCTCTTCCTGCCTGGTTTACTCGCTGTTTACTGACTGAGCTCTATTTCAGTCTCATCCCTCCTTCCAAACCTCTTTCTTTTTCCCCCACTTTCTTCTTTTATTTTTCTTAGAGCTCAATGTTTACCACAAATTTATAAAACACACCATGAGACTGAAATAAGGTAAATGTCTTAATAGTTCCTAATAATCTTCACTCAAACTAGCCACTGGCTCATCACTCCAGTCAGAAATATTCTCTGTTTCTTTACAAACTGATTTCATGCAAAGAGCTACCTACAACAGATATTGTTGTTGTTGTTGATATATACCTATAACGGATATTAAATGTTCACAAATTGTACACACAAGTTCACTTCAAAAGATCTGCACAATCATTTCAAATACAAAAATATAAATAAAACCGATTTGTTTGTTTGAGTTTTAATTTTAATAGCCAACAAGTGTAATAGAACATTCTACTGCTTTTATTTATATATATACATACACTTCTTCATTTCCTTCTGCACATTTTGTTTTAGGCCTCTAAGTCAAATGAACTTACTCATAATGAGATCCAGACTGGCTGTTTCGAGGCTGACGGCTCACGTTGCAGATTACTGACCATTTCCCCTCTTTTGTTCATTTGCTCAGCCTCGTCACACTGACTCTCACTCACTGTCTGTTCACTGCCTATAAACAGCAGCTCAAAATGCTAAGAACAGCAAGAGAACCAGAACACCACCCTCAACCACTGTCATCACACGGTTCACAGACACTCCTTATCTCTCGGCTGCCCTTCACCTCTTTCTCTCAGCTGCTATCACATCTGGCAACGTCTGTATCATGTAAGGAGCCTGAACTGTGATTTGTGTCAGGAAAAGTTTGATAAATGTGTCAGCAAAAGCAAAGACAGAGAGAGAGAAGGCCTGATCTAACTGCTGTACGAGGATATTCCTATCAAAGCACTGTCAAAGATCAGGAAGCTCTCTGCAGGAAGACAGACAACGTGTGCAACATCTGAAAGCGGAAACGTGGTGGAGAAAAGCAGAAGCTTCTGGAGCGGAAGTAGAAAG
The DNA here is from genome assembly GCA_034783495.1 of Millerichthys robustus. Lineage (NCBI taxonomy): Eukaryota > Metazoa > Chordata > Actinopteri > Cyprinodontiformes > Rivulidae > Millerichthys > Millerichthys robustus. The sequence continues at coordinate 5,985,297 of JAVKLF010000011.1, read as the reverse complement.
GGGTAAAAATAAACAAATAAAAAAGCTTGCGTGCAGAGATCAGCAAAGTGGTTATTTCCTACCTACAGTGAACTACAGGTAGTTTTTGTGAAGTGAATGAGAAGAAGAAGCGAGGGATGAAGGTCACCAGGAAGAAAAGGAGAGAGAGAGAGAGAGAGATGTCTGCTGCTCACAAACACCTCACTCACTTCCGTCTGCTTCATGCAGCTTTACTCGAGCAGCTGATCCCCACAGAAAGAGAGCACGAGACAACTTCCAACGTGAAATCATTCCATGCACTTTTACCTATTTAGTCATTTGTTTGTTTGTTTGTTTGTTTGTTTGTTTGTTTGTTTGTTTGTTTTCTGGGGTACATTACCACCCACAGCCCTGTCGGCAGCACATGACAGGGTGTTGATAGAGTATGGCTTCAGTCCACAGCGCGTCACTCTGATGAGGTAACGGGCTGGTTGCAGGGCAGAACTGGCAGTGAAGAAAAGCAGAAAGAGTCAAACTTTGGTCCAAAACAATTTACATTGTTTGCAGAACGCTGCTGGCTCAGTCACGCGTGCTAACCCTCTGACAAAAAGCGGACCACATGCACCACATGTTGGGTTTTGTTGGAAGAAAGTTGGAGTTTTGAGGAAATATCTGTCTTATCAAAAGAAAAAAAATCTTGTTCAAATATAACCTTTGATTTAAATGTTTGCAAATGGGAAAAGGAAAGCACAACATGAATGAATCTGAGCAAACGTCTGATCATCCTGCTGGGCGAGTGTGGAGCAGTTTGTTCTGTAACACTAAGTGTTTAACACAGAGTGTGAGATCATCTCTTCTGTCTCCTCATTCTGTGGCCTCTGGGCGCCACAGACACGGACGGCTCCCAACAGAGCCTGGTAAACGCAACAGAAATGCAAAACCATCAAAAAGGATAACAGTTTTTCCTTTTATGGATTTTTTGTTAGTTTGTTTGTTTGGAAAAGAGTTTTGAATGTGCAGAACGGCATGTATGTCTTAGTATATTTTGACATGATTGCAAAATACCAATCAGTAGGAATGTGAAACTTAAACAAAAAACTATTTCACTTGGAATCATGGAGGAAAAAAACATATTTTGACAAAATGTTTGCAAATGTACCGTTGCAGCAAATCTCTCAGCAGTTCGTTAAAGCAGCTACATGCGACACTGGTTCTGCTGTGCAGCCCCAGTGCAACCATTCAGCTGGAATTATTTGTCGGTGGGTGCAGCAGAGGCTGTATAATTACTCAGCAGTGACAGTGTATCATTGTCAATGTCAGCTGGCCATGTAACGGAACCTCAGAGCTATAAAACACACTGATTCACTCGACAATTCACTGCTTTACTGCCGGGTCTGCCAGCCTTTAACTCCGGGCATTGCTGTGGCGCTCTGCGGTTGCCTAGCAACTGAAGAAAATTGAAGGTGCCTTTCAATTAATGCGTTTTAAGGCGGTGATTTACGTGTGGATCTTCCTGACAAACGTCTCCATATATCTGAAATATTCTACCTGTCGTGTCTATAAATATATATTCATCGGCGAACGTTCTGATTCTACTCGCGGTCCCTGCAGCATCACCCAGCTGCAGGTCTTGTGCTCGTTAAGGCAGGAGGCTTTGCTTCATGCAGGGGTGAGTTTTCATGTTCCCTGGGTAAAGAACACGAACTGTTTCCATGACACCATAAACAGGAAACGGGAAGGGCCCAGTGCGACCAGAAAAGGGAAAAAAAGTCTAAATGGTCATGGAAGTTGCCAAAGAGGTCAGAACATTCCCAGAACTTGAGCTGATGCAGGATAGTCACAAAAGTCAGAACTTCTAAATGATCAAACAGTCATACTGCAAAAACAATAAAGGCTAGCACCAACAGCTACTCTCTATTTTTTTTACACTAAACACACAGTTTTTGTTCTCTCTTGAGCGAAATGAATGCACGCTTTACTCTCTCCCTCTGCAGGGAAGAGATCAGAAGCTGCCGCGGTCCTTTTGGTGGCCCCCTCCAGGTCTCGGCCCCTGCAGTCACCATGCCAACCTATGTGAGGAGGAGGCCTATAGCTGTGGCCCCAAACAGAACTTGATGAGGTCCTGCGATAATTAGCAGCTCATTATGGAGCCCAGTGAATGGGGAGATGAGCTGCAGGAGCCACACAGGGAAAACACTCAGGACTGGAGCCCACATCAAAGGGAAGCGCTCCACCGTACAATAAAGAGCTGAAAGAGAGGGAGAGAGACTGGGGGAGGATATATCGCCCTCCTTTCACACCTACAAATATAGCTCATAATCCGTATTTTTAAGCCTTTGTGTGGGTAGAGGCATGTATTAAGATCTCTGTGCCACACACAAAAAAACATTTTATTTATTTCCCAGAGGCCTTGGCTGCTGCATGAAACACAGCTGTTTCTTCTACACATGAACATCTACGAGCCCAACTCATCATCATGAGCCTCAATCTAGGACAGGACCATTGTCAGTACCAGAGAGCCCCCCTATTGAGCCACATGTCTATCATTCCCCTCCTTCCTGCACATTATTATGTGTCTGTAACTCTTGGGATTCATGCAGGCAACAAATGAGCTGAACTGAACCCCTGCGGGAGATACTTACCAAACGATGAGGTTCAGCGAGTGAAAAAGCTGAGGCCTGACTCTGTAAAACTGCTTGTGATTGTTTTCTTTCCTGATTAAAGAATAATGGAAACGTGCATTTTAGGCTTTTAGCTGTTTCTATATCTCCGCCAGCATGAGTTTCAAACACAACCCAAAAAACCAGGATCATTTCACCCTTTGGTAGGCAATTATGTTAATTAAAACTTTAGATTTTCAATGCAAATATGAACTTAGTGTTTAGGATCAAAGAGAGCCACCTCGTTCAAATTCAAGTCTCTTGTCATTATCTGCCCATATTTTTATGTTTATTAGACAACCTTTTACTGTCATGTGTTTTACAGGGAGGCTGTGGAGCTGTGGATGGAGTCACAGGTTTCTTTCAGAAGACTCATTCAAGTCTTCTTTGTGCACTGATGCTGAAGTGGAACTGGGCTCATTTGCAAGTGTTTTGCAGGGTTTGTCATTATTCTGCTGCTTATGTTCAGTCAAAAGTTTAGTTTTATGTCATGCTTTTGCAATCAGACAGTGAACAATGCAAGACAAGGCCAGTGTGATTTTTTCCCCAGCCTTTCCCCCGATGTAAGTATGAGTTAGCTTCATGTTGTTTTGGATCTTCAGTCAGCCTAAAGTTGCTCTTATTTGCTGAGTGTTGAGTTTGAAGAGATTCAGACTTTATCTCCCACAGAGCTTGGGCTTTTTTGTTTTCTTCAAAAAGTGAACAAAGGGCAATTGAAGTTGATATTTAATATTTATTATCGCTATCATTGTGACATTATGTACAGCATTGGTTGTTGGATATGTCTGGAACTCGTTAAAACTTGTTTTAAAATACAAGTGAAAGTGTCTCTAGCCGTGTGCCTTCTGGGTACCAAAATCCACACATCAAACATCTGCATCATACAATTATGCTGCAAATGACTTAATATAAATGAAGCAATGAACATGCTTAGAAGCTGATTACATGCTGAATGAGCTGAAAGCTCTTTTCCATATTTGGGTTTTATTTAAAACATCAAGAACGAGTCTAGCTAAATAAACATCTGTCACAAAGACGAAAGATAACAACATAACATTTATACATAAATCATGTTATTCTTTACTCATTTGTAAAAAGCTGCAGTTCTCTGTTGTATCAACAGTGTAGCACGTGCATCCCCTACTGGTGAGATCTATGTACTGCAAATAAGGTTTAATGGGGGGGGGGGGTATGTCTAAGAAAAGCATTCATTGTTCATTTTATGCTCAATAATAAACATTACCCTTTCACCTGCATGATGTACTCTGTGGGGTAAATGTATCAACATAGAACATCTAGAAAAATGTAGCTTTGAGCAGTGACCACATCCTAAAAATCTTCAGGAGAAACAGTTGTCAAAACAATTGGGCTTTTATCGTCACTTCCTGAAAAAATCCAATCAGTAAACATTTACTAAATGTTAGGGTTGGGGCTATAGGGTAAATATTAAAAATTGTTCAATATTTCACCCATCCCTCCATGCCAGCATGAACAGGGAGGCTCAGACCTGTCTTTCCACAGCCACCTCTTCTGGGAGGATTTCAAGGCATTCTAAATACTTTTAACAGTTGACATTAATACAAATTTCCCCTGTGGATAAAATATGGGTTTGTTATATTTACAAATTGTTGCATTGTCTTTATGCAGGCTACATTTTACACAATGTCCCAACTTTTTAAAATTAGTGTTGTAAAACCTCACCTGTAAAAAGTTTTGTGCAAAAATATTTTATATCAGGTCATATCGCAAATACTAAACACACTTCACATAATTTATCAGTTTTATGTTGATTAAAAAGGTTTAATTTAATAGAAATGATCAGAAAAAAGGCACATAATACATAAAAATACAACTGATTTATCACATAGTGCACCAGAGATAAATGCACAGAATGTAAACGAGGTCACAGTTCTGAATGTAAAACTTAATCAAAAGAATGTCAAAACAGGAACAAATACAATTTTAAAACAACTTTTAAAACAAAGAATGTGGCAAACAAATATTATCAGTGGTCCAAAGCTACGGACCAAATCTTCACAGGTGTTGTTCATAAGACAGATAAAACGATACATTAGTGATTAAAACAAATGCATAAAAAAGCTTGTAGTTCATCACCAAATTTAGCAATGTTTTCCTCTGTTTCTGGGTCTGTTTGTTGCTCTTGTTAAACAAAAAGAATTGCATTTGGATCAGTTTAACTCACTGCCTCGGCATCACATCATTAAAAACAAGGTAATAAAAAAAAGCAAAAAAAACAAGACATCGATAGAACAGAAAATAAAGTGACAGATCCTGTTTTTGTGCTGTTTGTGCTTGTTTGCCTGGAGTGCTCTTGTGTGCTGTTGTTACTAGCAAGGTAATGCAGTTAAATTGATTTTTTTTTTCCTTTTGGCCTCTGAGAGAAGAGGCAGCTGATTTTATCAGAGTCCAGCAGTGGCTTAGGCTGGTTATGGATCTCCGAAGGCAGCATTAATGACACTTCCTTACTTTGCTCTTGTGGCAACCAACACTCTGTCACTCAAATAAAACTGACACTCTCTCCTACAGGAATGGGAATAAAAACAGCACTCTTCGAAGTAAAACATATTGCACTTGAAAGATCTACAGTTAACTGAGAACCTCTCGGGCGGATGACCAAACGAGACAAGGAGGAATGACAGAAACGAAAAAGAAAAAAGTACCCAACACCTCTGCTTTAGTCTATCTTAAATAAAATGTCAACTACTGGAGAAATATTCTTATTCATTACTATAAAATCAGCAGACTCTTAGCTGAGCAAAAAAAAAAACTTGTTAACTTGCCCTAAAACCCATTTAAATAAGATGCACGGTTCAGCAGTGTGATGCTCAGATAACTGCTAACGCCAGATTTACTGGAATGATGCAGGAAAAAAAAGATCATCTATCAGAAAGAACGCAAATCAGTGCACTTACTCAACATTTCTTTAAAAGACTATTAGTAGTTTAAGTGAAGCCAACAAGACTCAATGAGCAGCCCTTTCTGATTCTGTTCAAGCTTAGAGTTACGTCAAAGATCATTCTCTCTGCAGTGAAAACACATTTCTCTTCACCCATCTTATGACGACTTCTGACCCATTTAAGCCTTCAGATGATTTAAAATCGATAGCTGAACAAGTAACAAAACTTTCCTGTTACATAAATATTGGTTTTAAATTTAAGATACACAAAGACAAGATTAACAAAATCTAAAATTTCATTTTAGTCCATCTTTAAAAATCATCACCTCTAAAATGGATGGTGATCATGTCTGCTGAAGATTGTACAACCAATCCTCAGACTATTTAGTTTTTTTACAGACAATAGCATTAATGTTAAAAAGGATTTTAAAAGTGATCTAAGCTGGTATCAACAAACTGTCTATGGCAAACTGTAAACGGTCCCAGTTCTTCCAGAACACAGTCAGAAAGCACACCCCGAGGAGGGTGGCTACCACGTGATAGCGGCTCCTCATCAGCGGGGTGGCGAACTTGGCAGCAGTGGAGACGCACACCAGGATGACGGTGATGATGGCCAGCATGATGTTGATGGTCTTCCCTAACAGGACGCGGGCGTTGGGGCTTTCCAGCTGAACCGTCTGCTGCTGGTGCTGCTGATGGAGCTCCAGCTTGGACACCCGAGTCTGACACGACTCGAGGGCTTCCTGAAACAGATGGCTCAAAATGTTTAAGCTGTCACCAAACGTGTTTCATTGTCCTTCGAATTCTCATTTATGACATTTTCCCAACAGCAGAAAACTGGGAAGGTGTTCTAGGATTACAGTGTGTGGTTTTATAAAACAAATGATAAACAAAGATTTTAACAGTAGAGTTTCTCAGGTGAAAAATAAAGTACAATTGCACATACAAAGAATGTGCTTTAGAGACAACAAGTAAAGAGACTGGGTTTGTCCGGTCCACACACGGGATCTGTTCGGAGTGTGTGGACCGTGGGTCCACTTTTCACTTGGCTGAACAGTTCCGTGAAAAAACACATGATGAAAAGCCTCTGCTTTTCCCCACCAACACCTCGAGCTCATCCATTGTGTTGCTCGGTGTGCACACGTTAAAAAGAAATATCCCACAGTGGAGCAGATCGCGCTGGCGATGACGATGATGATAAGGATGAATTAGCTGTGCAGTACGATGAAGATAACGACTGCACAGCAAAACACAAGATTTACAGCTCCTCTGGTGAAAAACTATACACTGCTACAAAAACTACTGTACACAAAAATGCAACAGATTATTTCTGCAAAATTGCAGGAGTTTCCTCAAAGATTCATTAGTTAGGTTCTCCAGAAAAACCACGAATGACAGAGTCAGAGATCCAGGACATCACGGGGGGTTTACTGTATCTGGAAATATAAACCTTATTTATTTGAAAAATACAAACATATTTTGAACAATATCCCACCAAATTGTTTTAAATAACATAAAACAGGGTGAACAACATTTACAGGCCTATTGGCACTAACACATGATGTTACAAACCCTTTAAAATGAAAACAAGGCCAAGTGAAAAACTATCCTGTGGAGTGACAAAGCAGAAACCTGACATTCTGTTTGAAAACCGTAGGTGGTGTGTTCCTCTGACTGAGGAGAAAGGGGACCAGCAAAAGGTCAGCATCCACTACGGTATGGATTAGTGTCAGCAGACAAGGTCATCTAAGAAAGCAGCATTAATGTTAAACAACTTTTGCACATTTTTTAATAGAGTAGCAATTTTTTTTAGAGCTGGGAACAGTGAAGGCGCTAAATTGGGCCACCTGCTGTCCCTTTGCACACATCACAGTTAGCAGAGCGATAAAAAACAAAACAATAAACGAAACAAAAACACAAACGGTGAGCAGGAACGGGGTGGAAAATATGAACAGTTTTTTGTAAAATAATAATAATAATAATATGGACAACAGCATTCAGCTGTTTCTGTGAAGCTTAGCTGAAGCAGTGAAAATGCTGTTTACCTGTATGTCTCTGGCCCTTTCCTGAGCCTGGTAGGCCACTCTCTCCTCTATGCTGGCCAGCTCCTGCTTCAGATCTGACATTTCATGTTGATGAAGTTCTGTCAGGTCGTTCAGCTGGTCTTCCAAACGCTCGTACCTGCCGGTCAAAGCACAGGTGAACCTTTATTTTCCAGGCAGAAACAAACGCAAACATTAAGCTATATGCTTCGTCACATTTTACACAAGACTTTAAAGTCTTTTTTCTGATTACAAATTTCTTACAGGATGGCATAAGGACAGTGAAGGTGAAGTAATGCAAACACACCTGTATCTCTCCTCTTGTAGTGATTGACTGATTCTGTCGTAATCTCTTTTGAACTGAGCCTTGATCTCCTCAACGTCCTCCTCCAGTTGGCTCTGGGTGTCTTTGATCTCCCGCACCTCCTCGTAGTACAGGTCCAGTCTGTTCTGGCTGCCTCCCCCCACCTGCTGTCCCTGTCCTGCAGTCCCTCCTCTCACGGCGGGGTTCCCATTGCTGTCGGCCGAAAAAGAGGCGCTACCCGACGAGCACTCGTCATCACTGGGATACTTGGGTTTGCCCACCAAAGAGGTGCTGCTGCTCAGCGCTTTCCCCGTGTTATCGGAGGGCAGAGCAGAGGAGGAGTCCATATTGGTTTTGAGGTGGGCGATGTTATCAGCACTACCAAATTTGTTCCTGATGAGGTTAGCAAAATCTCTGGGCTTGCTGAAGAAGAAAGGAGGGGAGAGTGAAACTCCTGGTCCGATGGTTTTGATTTTGTCCATGGTTGGGTGTCGGCCGCTGCCGGTCATGTCCTTCAGCAGCTCTCTGGGTGACTCCCTGGGTATGGTGCTGCGTTTTACAGATGAAGAGCGAGGAGGAGGACTGTGAAGGACCTCACTCTCCTTCATCTTTCGATGGTACTGCTCCAGCTTCTTCTGCATCTGTGCAATGTTCTGAGCCGACTTCTGGTTCTTCTTCTCGAACACCTGCTTGATGCGCCCCACCTGCTGCTTGTCCACGCTGTTCATCAGCTTCAGATACTCAACTACATTCTCCTCTTTAGCCGTCTGCTCGATCTTCAGCTGTTCGGTCACTTTCAGTATCTTCTGCTGGAGGTTGTCCAAGCAGGAACGACTTCGCTGGACCTCCAAGCCTAGGCCAGAATGAGGACTTGAGTCAGTGAAGTCCAGATCCAGGTTGTTATCTGAGGAACCCCGTCGCAATGACAGGAAACCAGAACTCCGGTCCTGTGAGAAAAAAAAGAAAGAAAGAAATGAGACGCTGTACTGAAGCATGCATTTACAGAGGGGATGTGAAACAAAAGAAATGCTTATGTTCAGCAAAAGTGGTGAAGAAGAGAAATATGTGGAGCATTTAGTTGTGCCAGACAGCATTTTACAAAAGGAGGTTTAGTGTAAAAACTATTGTTTACATGACACTGAGACCATCTGTCTGTAATGCTCTCATTTGGGACATCTGCTAGTGTTCGCCATTAATCCTGCTTGTTTACTGTATTAAACGCAGATGACAATATTCAGATCACAGCAATGAAATATATGTGAAAGAAGTGGAGCATGAGCAGCTAATGTAGGTCAGTAAAAATGTCACATAAAGCCACGAGCCTCAGATAATCCCCTTTCTAGACACTGCCCCCTTCTTTTACAGTTAATTACCATTTCTTCCTGGCAAGGACATTCAGTTTTGGGCGGCTGTACTAATAGTTCAGTGATCGGGACAGAAGTAAGGGTTCAACGCAGAAAAATTGAGGTAGTGTAGAACAAATAAAGGTTATGTAGGCAAGCCTGATCATTGGGGGGAAATCAGAAGGCGCTCGGTTAAGAGGAAACAGAGGAAGAAGCGGAACTGTGCATTTAATTTATTTTTTTCTTTCAAGTGTTAACAAGCCTTAACAGTTTCACAGCAAACCTCTGCAACACTACAGTTCTGACAGGAAATGTAAGCTGATAAAACCTAAAAGAATATGTTGCACAACAAGCACTGCAGGTGGTACAAAGCCGCACTAATCCTTAACAAATACATAACACTGCTATTCAAGCAAATAAACAGAATGTGGCTAAACTCGAGCAGACTTAGGACGCAATCTACTCCCTCAGCATTTCAACATCAGCGTGTAATGACCACATGTTGCAAGCCAAGAACCTTCACATCTGAATAATACACCACACCACAAAGTGACGCCAACTAACACATGATCATCATGTGTAAAAATGAGAGCAGCTGGATGACATTCAACTGGTACATGCTGAATAAAATAAAATCCTACTTTTGGCTGCTCCCTTCTCAGGCGTCACCACCTCAAGTCATCCTCCTCCATCTCACTCCGACCACCTCTATGTCCTCTCTAACTGCATTATCTCCTGTTTGGTATCTCCCTTTGTCTTTTTTTTTTTGGCAGCTATAATGCCCTTCTACCAATTATTCACACGTCTTCTGTCTTGCTACAGTTGACTTTCATTCCTTTTCTTACAAGTGCATACTTCCACCTCTCCAAGTTCTCTTTTACCTGTTCCTCTGTTCTCATCAAGTAACTAGATTTCATGTACCGATTTTATCAAACTTGTTAAAGGACATTACCAAACGTACTGATACTCTCTCCGTCTGTTCTATTGTTGTGCACACAAAACCTTCCTATCTGTTAAAATGGAAAAAGTTGAGTATTTGTTTGTTCGTTTTATCTTAGGAAACATTTTGCATAGCTTAAAAAAAAAATACATGTCATATCCGAAATATTTCTTCACTAGTTTGGATTGCAGTTTTCAGCTCTCTCCGGCTGGTAAATATTTGACTTATGTCAAGTTCAGAAGTTAAATCTTTTTTAAAAATAAAACTGTTTAATTAATCCTATCATTTTTTGAGCCATAATTTATGATTTATAACTCAAAATCATATTGTAACAGACAACGATGAGATTGAATTAAATTTGCAAATACGTATATTTAAGTCCTTAATGTTAAAAAAACTAAATGTAATTTATTTACAACATTTTTCACAATATTTTACATGACTATTACA
>JAVKLF010000011.1:5944670-5971312 GCA_034783495.1 Millerichthys robustus | reverse complement strand
CAGCAAGGCCGGCAAGAGACAGAAGTAGGTGAGACAAAAAAAATAAACCAAACAAAAAAAGAATGGAGCACAAGAAACTGGCAGATAGAAAAAAGACACAAGGAAAGGAAATGATGATGCGCAGCAGCTCACGTCACCCTGATAATCATACCAGCGGAGTCTGCAGGAGTTCCCTCGTTACCTCAGGGTGTCCACCTGACACCTCAGCCCCACACGAGCCCCTCCATGACCACCACTGCCCTACATATGTATTACATACAGTCTGTCTAACAGAACGACCCATTTAATGTGATCTCACAGCAGAAGACGTGTCCATGACAGATTAGCTTTTTTAACCCAACAAGGCACAGCATTGTGTTGTTCTGTTTTTAAAAACAAAAATCCTCCTAAATTGTGAACAGCAAATTAGGGGCCGAGTCACAGGAGCCGATAAAACCTGCAGAGTCTGTTTATCCCTCACAGCTGTGTGCTCTTTCTCTTGGATCAATGATCTCATTGGTGATTCAATTTTTATGCAAAAGCAGACCACATGATTCCACTGCGGCAGCGTTAAGACAAGCTGAGCATCTTTTTCAGCTTTAGGTCTGAACTCGATGAGAGCAGCTCACAAATTATTTAAAACTAGGAGTTATGCAGAGGGGACTTTACAATACACTAAGCGGTATATTTATTGGTTTTGGTGTGCAAACCCTACAAAAAACCAATCTTATCTTAATAAGCTCACTTTTACTTCCTTTTCAGGGGGAAATACATAAAAAATGGACTTTCTTATGCAAGAGCACAGAGCACATTGTTCTCATGATGAGGAAGTTCTGCTTCTAGGTATTCACAAAAGCAGCTGCGATCTCTTGAAACCACAAGGTCAGGTTTTACAGAATGACACCAACTCATGCAAATACAAGCAGCACAGGTGTTAGGAGTGGGTTAAAGAAACTCGATCAGGGTAACAAGGTCTTGATGTGTGGCCCATAATGCAGCACCTGTTAAACATCGTGCCTGGCCGGCCAGCACATACAAACAAGCAAGTCAAGCGAGTTGGCATTTCTCATGGGGATTGGAATAAAAAAGTCCCTTTCAGCAGACAACAGAACCACAGTGGGGACGAAGCCTGCGATGCTTATTGGTATTCCACCCAGCTGATCCTCAGGGATCCTCTCCCAGCCCCGGCTTCACACAGAGAGATGGGGAGAGAAAACAGCAACAAGGAGCACATCTTTTATTTCCAGTCCCAAAGCTGACCTAACATCTCCTCCTCCTCCCTGCTGCATCCCACAGCTGCTCCAGGAGTCCAACTTTGAATTCTTACAGGCAAAATAAAGTACCTCATTCAAAGAAACGCATAAAAAACGCACAGTAAGAGGGTTTGAAGTCTTAAGTTTCCTGAATGGATAATCCTCATGAGATCAGGGCAATAAATTGCTTTTGACATCTTCACTATTATCTCATAGATGAGCTGGTCCAGGACTGAATCAATAACTCATTAACACTACCAGTGTCTGCTCGCCAACTACAGAGTGGGATTCAATTACTGTAAATATGCAGATGTAGACAATGTAATGATTCAAAATTAGATAAATAATAGAACTGATTATGTATAAGAGTTGGTGAGAGATAAAGCTCCTCATTATCTATATAAAAAATAAATAAATAAACGTGTCCACTTACAAGCTCAAAACATGTAGAGCATTATTAGAAACACATCAATATGTTGACTGATGTCTGCCTTTTGTCTGGTTATAGAAATGTTACACAGCAAGTAAATTTAAAGTGCAATATGGTACAAAATGTTGTTTTATGTTTGCAGAGGAACACGTCGGTATGGGTTAAAGAGAATTTCAAGAACAAAATCATGAAAACTCAAACGTTACATCATCTCTGACCTCTCACCCACTAATATCTGCTACACAATGGCTTGTTGAGGAACAAATCTGGAATGTCAATTTCAGCCAGCAGAACGAGGAAAACACAACTATGCAATCGAGAGGAACAAATAAAAAAAAATTATAATAATAACAGAGATTTGGTGATTATTTAACAGTACTTGCTGGCTCAGAACATTTAGCATTTGAATGTCTCAGGATCTCATTAAGAGAAAATGTCACATTTTTTATTCATTTATGTGATCAGGTTCTGATTTTATCAAATGTTTCTGTTGTTTCCAATAAGGGGCAGCTCTGCAAGACATCCTCTGAGGACTGAAGGAGACTGAATTCAGGTCTGAAAGATGTCCGTCCTGATATGAGCAGAGGAAAAGGTCTTTCTCGCTTTAGAAACATCCTGTATTCTTACTTATTGATGTCACTGCCAATAAAAAACAGCTATGAATACTTTAACGGATTAGTCTGACTAGATAAGTTAAAATCCTCACATATCTTACATTACTATCAGCTGATGCTTTTGTAGCCTGAGGGCTGTAACAGTTAACATATTAAGAGTTCTCCTAGAGAAGCTTTGATATTCAAATGTATTTGAGATTTTTTTATTAATTTATTGGGCTTTTCAGAAGATAACATAAAACTCAGTGTCTTTACAGGACTATATGTGTATTTACTGATGACTTATGTGACCAAAACTTTGTTATACCATAGGTTTATTTAGAAATCATCACACTTCTTTACAACATATTAGGAATTATGGTAAACTTAAAATACAACCAAGAATGTGTTGGCTGGTAATTACAAATGATGGGATGATTATGACAAAGACATAAAGATAAATTAATTTTGTATCTACAGTAGTTGGACTGCTACCGTTTAATTATAAATACTGTGAGTTAAGAGTTGGGTAAAGAGGGTAATTTTCCATAACTGAGACAGGTGTTGAGTCTCTGATTGACCACAAAATCAGAAACCAGCCTGTGTGACGCAGAATGTGTTAGAAGAAAACATTACACATGTTTTTCTGTTTCTAATTTGGATATTATTTATTCTTTTTTGTCTTTTTTTGTCATGTTGGACTGAATTTGGTGGTTTCATAAACTTTTGATGAGCAGCGCAAGACAAGGACAAAACCGCAGCATGAATGGTGACAGCACTGACGCCCAACATCCATTAAACAAGGATGCTGCAGTTTTTCACAGGATGAAAAGCTAAAGGAATCAAACCTCCACACTACATTGAGTTTCTAAACATGCGCATGTGAATACAAATCTAAATCTTTGAAAGACGCTTGAGCAGGAGCAGGGTATTCACATCACCTGTACATAAAAAATGATAAGTCATTCCTTTTGGCGTTACAACTTTGATACTATTTGTAACATAATGAAGAAAAATTTAACTACTTTCATTGTTTAGAAGACAAGCACATACAAACCTCTGAAGACTTTTAAATGTTGCATTTTACCAGATATGAATGCCTGTGGTGATTTTAACAGAAAGCAAAAAATATTGTACTTGTAACATCTTTTCACCAAATATAACATAAAACTGAGCAGTATATTTAAAGAATACACATCCACCAATAAAGTTGTTTTTCCTCACACGTTGCAATGTAAACTATAGTTTTATATGAGGAAATGACCTTTCTACATGCTGTAATTTGGCATAAAAGCCTTTAGATTATGTGCTAATTTAGCAGATTAAAACTAAATTGAATTTTGTTTACAAGTTAAAAAATGTCTCAAAAGTCGATAAAGTATTGCAACGTTTGGGGTTTCAAAATGAAACAAAATGTGTTGGAACCTTGATTAAATATAGTAGCCCACCTTGGACTGGATGACAAATGTGATTATTTTTAACTTTTCACAATGTTTGTTTAATTAGCCTAAAAATTGATGCTAACAAGGTGTCTGTAGAAAGTTAAAAATATACTGTTCGACAATAATAAATATGTTTTGACACCCTGTGTTTACAGATAACACCTCAAAGGTCCACCTAGAAGAGGTCGGTTCTGTTCTACCCGCCCAATTTAAGCTCTTTGTTTGGAGAAATGTGGAGGTTCTGAAGCGACGCAGCTTCTACAGACAACAATTCATCCGTCCGTGTTCGAACTCACCATCTGGATGCCGAAGTGTTTCTCCACTTTAGACAAACTTTGTACGGACATGTTTCCGCCAGCCGAAGTAAAAACCTCCCATCCGGAGCCTGTTTCACAGACTGAGCCCGAGCTTCGGTACCGGGACTGGCTTCCGACCCCCGTCTAGGCTCCTATCGTACCCATGTTTAGCCCCTTTTACCCCGAGTTCTTTCGGTGTGTTCCTCTGACGCTCACACACACGCGCACGCGCCGCCTCCGTGTGTGAAACTCCGCCCACTTCGTCTCTGCAGAGAGGAGGAAGAGGAGGAAGGGCCTCAGCGGTGTGCTGAGATAAAACCAGCACTAACGCAGAGCTGCTTGTCAACCTTACATTTCCTGAGTAAAAGGAGAACAGGCCTCGCTCAGGCTTTTATGTTTAATATTAAAGGGACAGTTCACAGCTTTTGATGTGGGGTTTTTTGACCCTCAGAAAGTTCTGGGGGGGGGAATCAACCAGGCATTGATGTGTTTTTTTATCTTTATTCCTTGACAAATTTTGACAAATTCTAAAAAATATTTTAACCTTTTTTTCATACCTGAGTTGTTATCCTTTCAGATGCTCCTGTTGGATATTTTAACTGAGTTTCAGATAGTCATTAGTATTGGTTCAGTTTGGTGGAAATGTTCCTTTAACAGAAGGTATTTCCATGTTTACATTGTCATTATTGTAATGCTGACGTTAAAGAGATCCCCCAAAGGGTGGGACAAAATTTTCTATGATCATGCATAGATTACAGGACATTGAGACCATTTTATTTAAGTTTCCCCAAAGCAACACCAGCTCCGAGGAGAGGAATGGTGTCTTTAGATGAAATAAGGCTTTTAAAGAGTACAGAACTGTTCTCTGCGTATGATTTCATCTTCCAATTAGAACATTTATCCTTCACTCCAGTAAACTCCTAGTGACTTTACTAGCTCACATTGTCAAGCTTCTCAGTAAGAAGGTTGTTTTGTGATGTTTGGTCAGATAGTTTTAAACAAACAACATAAAAATGCCTCTGATATGGCTAGCCATTAGCTGAGCCTGGAGGAAATTATGGGATTCAATCCTTTCTGTTCAAATCTTGAAAACACTATTATGCACAACTTCGTGTGATTTTGCAAGGTGTCAATCTCAGAGTACGTCATGTCTGACTCTCACCTACTACCACACCAAATTTTAGGTCAACATCTTGTTGCTGATGTTTTATATCTGTGGATTTGATGAGTAAGTTTCACTCGCTGGGGTTCTTGCTGGTTTTATCTTGAACCAGTTCTGTCACAATGTTTTGCAACACTTTCACCAAAACCCTTTTGGGTCATTCCAGCTACCCAGGAGGCCATGGGCACAAGCCAACCAGTTCTTTCATTCATATTCATTCAACTTGGAATGAGCTAATGCCCCTGGTCTTGAACACAAAAGCTTATGTTGCATCACCAATCTAGGCTTTTTTGGGGGGGGGTTGTTTGTTTATTTATTGTATGGACCGCTTTTCAGGCAGGGGTGTACCTAGAAACTGTTTTACAGTGGTGCCTGAGACCCTCACACTCACTGGGGTGGCACTGACCATTAAAACCTGCCCGAACATGAGCAAAAGGACAATTTCCCATTGGACTTTTGGGTGAATTGAAAGACTATGTAAAACAGAATTGACTCTCTTGAGATTACCAAGTGTGGGAATGCAAAAAGGAAGTCTGGTACTATGACATAACCCCACATTTGGTTCTGGCCCTGCTTTGAAGAGACGAGTATCACATTCCTAAAGTTATTAAGCCTCTATTATTCCAACAGGGTAAAAGAAGTTACAGGTTACACTCCACAATGAACTTCTAAAACCAGCAGCGTCATTCTTTTTTTGTTGTTTTAACACTCTCATCAGTGCCTTAAATTAGTTGGATCCGTTTACAGGGTAACTAAAGCAAAGGAGCGCTTAAAGACACCGTCCTCTGTTCTGCAGAGCCCCAATGAAAAATTCATCAGCTAATAACACTCGCGGGCAAGTCTCGGCCCCCGTACAGCACCCAGGAACAACTTCCACTCTCACGTCACTTGACACGAAACCCTCCAATAAGTCTCCTGGGTAATAAAGAGATTCTGAATTATTCATGCAGAGGGAGCATGTAAACAACCTTCGGTTTATAGAAGCGGGGTCCAGTTCTGAGAAGCCTGATTAAAATCTGTGTAACAAACACTGATGGCTCGTTTTGCTTCTGTCAGCACCACAGTGTTCTGAAAGATGGTTCTGCTTTCTCTTCAGGTTTATAACAGATATGTGAAGATTTTAGGCCAAATTAAAAGTTGGAACTGTTCAGATTTCCATCTTGACTCAAAACCTCACAACTCCAGCTGACAAAAAGGCACGCCCACAGCATGACACTGCCACCGCCGTGTTCTACTCTGGGTATGGTGTTTTATTTTGTGATCTACATTCTTGTTCTACCTTTTCAAACTGGCCAGAAAAGTCAACTTTGGTGATATTTGCGTTTGGTGAATTATTTATTTGCTTTAATAATGTATCTTGGCAATAAATCCTACACCAGGCAGCTTATGGCAGCGCCTGAAGCTCAAAACAAAAGAAAAATCAGCTGTTTGACAGAGGAAGTTTGGCAAGTTTTTCATGAGCGCAACACACATACTCAGCTCTACTGCTCATTCCACAAATGCATGTTCTGTACAAATGTTGGCACCATTTCAAAAAGAAAATTAACGGGCTTTCCAACATTAAAAAGAAGTACTGCCAAGAAGCATTGCTTTATCTTACGGCCTGCCGTTCATAAGAGTGGGTTGAAAATTATGTTTAAAAAATAAGCAATCCTTTTTTATTGTCAACTGAAAAAGAAAGGAAGTAAAAGAACATGATTGAAATATGATTTATTTTCAAATGACATGACTATCTTTTACCAGATCCAAAATGATGTGATCCACAAATTATCAGTTGCTGCTTTTTATAGCTTTCGTTTTGTATTTTATATACAAATCTATATACAGGTAATTCAGAACCATGATGCCAAATATTTGACAAGTAAAGTTGCCAATCCTTTGGACTGACAAGACAAATAAGAAATGAAAGTGATAATATTTCACAAATCAATTCACAATTTTCCCCCTTGTGGTTACTTTAAAATAAAAAAGCCTTGCCATTTAGGAGAAGCTGTTAAAAATAAACATGCCGTTTCATTCAAAGTACAAACAAGAGCTTATTAGAAAAAAATGCTTGATGGCAATGACGCATAAAATACTATTCAGTAAAAAGCTAAACATTTGCTATGCAGGTTTGACTCCTGATTGTGTTGATCTTGTTTGTCCTTCATTTGAGCTGTGCTCTACTTATTAGTTACAGGAAAGTCAGGCGTAGAAAAGAAAAAAAAACAATCCAGGAACAAGAATGAGTCATTGTAAGTGTTACCATTTGCAAACCGGTTTGATGAGTTCTCTGAACTCTGGCTTTTTCAATCCAATATTGCTTTGACAAATGGCACGGTTTGTCAGACACCAGAGACTGCTTGGCTGTTGTAGTCCGTGGATTCCATTTTGAGTATGTAAGGGATGATGCTGTCAATCTGCACGTTGCCAATGAGCCCGGCGAAAAACAGCTCCTCTGTGACAGCTGCACTTATTAGCCTGAGGGCCGGAAGACGCAGCAACAGCTTGGATAACCTGAGAATAATGAGGCATGGAGGAGATATGGGAATCAACACATCAAATATCACCAAAAATCTGACCTACTTTACACAGAACGTCTGGTTTTATGTAGTGGAAAGGTAAAGCTAACAAACCGGTAAGAGTCTTCTGGGTATGTCCTTGTAACATAGTCCTGCAGCTCCATGTAGGCCTTTTCCTGAAAACTCTCTATCTGTGGGATATTCTCTACGCCTGGGTGATCTACCACAACAAGAATGCAAGTAGGAGAATGAAATGAGCACATCAGCACATGCTAAGGATTTAACTTTACAGAACCCCATACAATTCAGTTTTTCAATCCTTAAAAACGGTATCAATATCACGTGCCACCCTACATGCCCCAGTTTTAGATTAAGGTCATCTTAAGCTGAGAAATTATAGAACTGAGGGACTTTTGATCAAACATTAAAAAAGTAAAGTTGTGTGTGATCTCAAGTCCTACTAAGAGATGTAACGCTTAAAGTATGTGTTGTGGACGAGTCTCAGCTGCAACCACACCCAATTTTATCATAATGTCTGTACAACTGGAAGGAGTCACAGCCATTTTTGTGTTCCTTAATATTACTTAGTTGCAGAGACCATTTTGTATTGACTCCAGATAATCTGTTGTACATTCAGTGATCATCTTTCATTGTTTTTTAAAAGACAGATACACAAAAAATATATATTATCGTCTACTCTCCACATCAGATAATAAAATCGATTCCACATACCCGGACTAAAAAGCACGATGGCTTTGAGGTAGGCATATTCATAAGAGTCTGGGGACAGTTTGGACATGCTGTTGCAAAACTCCTGCATTCTCCATATGTGCTCCATTACTAGTTTTCCTCTCTCTGGAGACAATTTGTCTAAACAAGACAAAAAGCATAATAACAAAAAGAAAAAGAAGTTAAAAAGACATGCAAGAGACAGAAGATTATATTAGAATAGTTTTCATCATCTTCAATAAATTTGTGCCACAATAAAGTGAACTTGACAGATTTAACTCTATTGATCAAGGAATTAACACTTCTGGTTTATATGGGCAACACTGTTTTCCCTTCAGAAATGACTTCTGTAATGGAGCAGAGCCCTCCTACCTTCCTGTAAGCTGGTCTGCAGATGGTTGATAATAGCACTTAGGATGGTACTAACATTCATAACATTAGAACACTGCGCCAGACCCAGGGCAAAAAGTTCATTCCAGCAGGCTTTCATAAGGTTAATGTCATTGTCGTCACCACTGTTAAGGGAAAAATTGTATTAATTCTACTTTAAAAAACAGAAAAGGCACAATAGAAACACCTGACGCATTTGTAGTAATATGTAATAATTCTAATGTTTTTATTCAACGTTTGTGGGGGGAAAAGTATGCTACCTTAGGGTTTGAAAGGCAGGTATGGAACGCGCCCAGTGCATTGAAAGAAAAAGTAGCCGGGACGCCGATTCACAGATGTAGTTGACATTGAGGTACTCTGGCACAGGCAAAGGCATCATAAGCTGTAGAGAGAATACAGTAATACAGAGATAAACCATGATGTCAATTTAAACAAAAGACATTTACAGAACACAAGCTGTGATTTAGGTCAAGAGAGAGAAGTCAGGGTCAGCTGCTCTGCTTTTACTTTGAAAGGAATATGGCCATCAGAGAGCAAAGGTCCGTCCAGCTCCAACAAAGGACCCGACTGGTCGGTCGACATCAGCTGCATTGTTGTTTCCAATGACTCTCCTGAGCAGTCACCAGGGTGGAGAACTTTGGCTAACGTGTCAAAAGCTCTGAATAAAACAAACAAAAATAATGTTTAAAAAGGAAACATATTTAAATTTTAGATCTACTTTAGCTCACAAAATACAAAAAAAATTACACCAATTGAATTTCAGCAGTACAAACATTGACTATGTACAAATCTTATTAAATCCAGAAACCACATGGCCCAAAAGGAAATTCTATTAAGGCTTCATGACAAAATTAAACACAGCCCACAAGGTTTCCTTCTTGTGCTTCTGGAGACCTCAAGTAAACATACCAAACCAAAAAAAAAAACAACCACCGGTCCATATCAGAGCCTCCTGATTTTTCTGACAACTCTCACCTTGTGATATCACTCGCAGTTTGATCGTCACCTTGAATGTCAGTCATTGAGCTGTCACCGTTGCTGAGTGTTTCAGCTCCCATCACATCATTCCCGCTGTCACTCAGTTCCCTGGTTTTGTTGAGGTGGGCAAGCGATGTAACCACGTTTGCTAGAGTACCAAGATCTCCTTGAGATGGGTCATCCTTCAGAGGCGCAAACAGTTACTATGAAGCCTGTCCAAAAATTGCAGGACAGACTTGGACAACTGTAAAATAACTAGATCGTATCAGTTACCTTTTCAGGGGAAGTTGGAATCAAAATTGTGTTTTCCAGCTTGGGGAAGGGCTGTTGGATGTTGAGCAACATGCTGGACTCCAGCAAGCTTGTAGACCTGACGTTAAAGATTTGATATCATAACCATACAGATTAATTATTACTGGAGAAGCAAAATATTTGAACCATGTACCGAAACTGTTAAACTGCTTTGTACATATTCCTATCATTTTATTATATCATTATTTTATGCAACAGCAGCAAGTATTGGTCTGGTTTAATATTGTGTTCAAAAAATGGGAATGCAGCTCTGCAAATTCTTAAAGTCCTAACTAGTTACTACAGTGTGTTGTGTTTGTAGTGTTTTATCTACCGAGTAGTTTCCTTGTCAGATACAAAAGTTGGTGTGGCAGCTAGGGGGCTACAGAGGTTCTTCCGGATGTAGATCTTTTCTGTGGATGCTGCACAATTTGTAGGTCTTTCTCTGGGTGAAACTTCAACAGGCTTTCTCTCACACTGCACAGCTGGTAGATGAAAGAAATAGCTGATGTTATTCATGTGAATGCTTCTGAACATATTTAAAGAGTACGAATAAAGTGTTGTATCTTACAGTCCTGTTTCATGCCCAGAGCTTTACAGCGCTGCAGCCGGCAATACTGGCAGCGGTTCCGGTGTAGCTTGTTAATGGAACAATCTCCTGAGCCTCTGCATGTGTACACCAGGTTCTTCCTGATGCTGCGTTTGAAGAAACCCTTACAGCCCTCACAGCTGACTGCTCCATAATGGCGCCCTGAGAGGAGGAGAAAATATGGGCAAGAACGTCAAAATGGGTTAAGAGTAAAATTCTGGAGGAAAATGTTTTTATAGTAAATCCCACCTGAGGCTTTATCTCCACAGACTACACAGTACTCGATAACAGATTTGATAGAAGACTGATCTGAGCCTTCAGTCACAAACTGAAAAGTAACATGACAAAACAGAAAGTCTTGTTTGTTTGTTTTTTACAGGTTTTACTGTTAATGTATCAGCAACAGGTTTACTAAACATATTTACTATGTTTATTTGTGTTTATTTCTAATAAAAAAAACACTGCCCAAATGAAGTCATAAGCCTATTCTGACAGACCTGAATCTGCTGTCCGGCCAGTTCAGGAGAAGTAAACAGTAGCTGGTTAACCCCAGATCCATCTGAAGCAGCAAGGATGACTTTGTTTGGGGACCCTTCCTGCTTGGCCAGAATTACCTTTCCACTGGGTGAATAGTCAGAGTTTGCTAAGATGAACTGCTGCTTTCCAGGAGAGGAGGGCTCAAGTGCTGTGACAATCTGGATCTTCTGTCCAGTCTGCTGATCAGTTACAATCTGCGAAAGAATAAAACATTCAAAACATGACAAAATATTTCAGTTATAAACAAGCACCAAGAATGAATATAACAGAAACAAATTTATCACCTGGATCCGATGTCCTAAGGCCATGTTGTCATCTGTTGAGACAAGCTGAATCCTTTGAGACTGCCCATCCATTCTAATACTGCAGACACCTTCTTCAACGGTCCTTCACATCAGCGGCCCATGAGGCATCAACATCTGTAGAGCAGGCATGATGAAATACTTCAGTGAAATACCTAATATTTAGACTGGTTGCTTTTCACTTTAGTTATTATTTTATGCAGTTGTTGAAAAAAAGAATGAAGGCAAATGCAGAAAATTGCAAGCAGCCTTAATAAAAGTGGCTACTTTGGAACAATAACGACCTCTAATCCAACAGCAGTATTTTAAACATTAACCTGACTATGACCTTACGCTAATTAAGCTTTTTAAAAGGGAACTGCCTTTTCTGATTAACTTGACCTGAATAAGTTCACAGTCAGTAAGTAATAATCAAATTAAGGCATGTGGAGTACCAGGACTCTAGTCTCATTATGTAGATATGAGTCTACCTTAATCACACAATTAAACCCTATTATGGTGATCTCTGCTTTTTAAAAACAGCACAGTAGCTGCAAACAGACGGGGTCCTATGTTCAAGTGAAGGCACATAGGAACATCTAGGGAGGGGAAGAAGAGTAAATTTTGATGTAAAAGAAAATATTTGTGTGATGTCAATGTATATGCTTAGAGCGATATGAATAAAATAAAGGTTTTGATTTGAGCCAGCATGGCAAATAATAAAAAATATTTCTAGCCACATAAACATAGGCAATATATTTTATTATGGAAATCACTGTAGATGATAGCTATCTTCATCAAAACAAAAAAAACTAATAGAGTTACTTACAAAAGATATTGATAATGGTGTGTAAGGTATCGCAGGAAAATGTCGGTCATTATGTTTTCATTAGTATGGCAGTAGAATCTGCATTCTGTCATTTCAAAATTACTAAAGCAATTATATACTTAATAGCTACAATATTAACTTCTAGTAGCAATCTAACATATACTTTAAGTTAATACTAAGAACTGGCATTATTTATCAGCTCCTATTCTTAACAGCTTCACGCAGTGACTGATGCTGTCATATTAATTTTCGGTGGCCTAAACCAATAAAGCTAACGTTAGCTACAAACGAAAAACATCCAATTTATCCACTACATTAACAACGAATAGCCAGTATAAACACACCAGTTTAGCCTAAACATGATGCTGACAGTCGGTAATTTCAAATCGATACGGAAGATAAAGATATTTCTTTTCCTGTCGGTGAAAGGTCAACATTGAAGGGTTAAAGCGTGTTAGGTTGAAGGCCTTGGTCATGCAGAAGCGTCATCAACGACACTTCGTTTCTTGGAATTGCCCGAAAACGTTTTAACCTTTTAAAAGCTGGTATTTTTCTAATTCGTTTGGCAAATTAGAAAGGCAGCTGACGAGTTACCATTATAACCCTAAGGTTGTCAGGTTAATCTGAGGACTGGCAACGTATTAAAATGAGTTAGCGAACTCTAGCACAACAGCTAACGAGGAGGTTGCTATTGTTGGCTAGCTAGCTTGTCCGCTAATACTAATACTATCTTTCAGTTTGTCTGAACAGCCATTTGCACACGAACACATGAGGTTGGTAAAAGAACAAACTATTTAAGTCCAGGTATATTCAGAAATATATGTACTTACCAGAAAATGTTTCACTGAACTGTAGACAACACAGCTAACGAGCTAAATTAGCTGTTTGCTATTCGATAGCACAGCAGCTTCCTCACTGGACCCTCTGCCTTCCTTCCTGTTTTAGAGCTAACTCGTTGCTCTTATGAGAACCCTTCATTCGTGCACAATGGGAATTTTATTTTATTGATATCTCTTGCTTTTCAAAATTTGACATGTCACAAATGTATTGCCTATTGATAAATTATTTTAAAGATTTGCTGCATCTCTTGGGAGGGTCAGAGTTCATGACCCTTTTTAAAGCAAGAAATATTTTTGCACATGCGCAGTTTGGTCACAGCCATTTATGGCGTGTTTATATTATCGACAGTCTGATTTTATTTCAAAATAGAATTCATTTGGCATCGCTGGAGTCATTTTGATTTGTGAGATACATATTAAGTTTGTGTATGTAGTACAGTGAGGACAAATGATGCAATAAATTGAACTGTTTAAACTAACCCCATGTAATGTGTTTATGGTGTAGTAGCAGGAGAGTTCAAATTCAATTTATTGATTCGCAAATTAAAATAAATTACATTTTAAGTGAACTTTTTTTTACCTTTTTAAGTAATTTCGTTCTAATTTTGTGTTTCTTCCATTATGATATGGTACAAACAAATTGCATTTAAATGGGTTTTCTTTTTTAAATAATAATACAAACACTGAATGTTTTCAGTACTGTTTAATAGATGGTTGAAATTGCCCATGGCTGTGAAACAAAAATATATTGTCAGAACTTGATCAACTCTGTGGGAAATTAAACATCTCATTTACAACGGTTTCTACCTTCAAAGTAAAATTACATATGTGCAAAATACACGTTGGTGAAGATAATCTTCCAACCATGAGTTTCCTCCCAATTCACAATTATAACCAAACTCGGCCCAAAAAACACAAGGTGAACTCTTGTACAACCCCATCATGTGCAGTGAGCTTTTAATCTACTCCAGCCTAAAAATAAAAAAAGGGTTTCAAAAATTTAAGGTTGTTCAGTAAGTGTTACAAACTCCTCTTTTATCCCCAAATTTGTGCCACGGACTCAAAATTTCAAACACATAGCAGTCTAAAATATATACAAGCTTGTTCAATAATTTTTTTATGCTGGAAATAAAACGTGCATAAATCATAATGCAGATGATTTATATTATACACAAACATTGCTGTTTTACAAGCAGTAATGTTGCAATTTTCAAAAAGTAAAAACCAGAAAACATTGGATGGTTTTCATATTTCAGACATGTCGAGTTATGATAAACACGGTGTCCGATGTTACAAGACAGTGGCTTCTTTAAATGAGTTGATCCATCTGTCAAAAAATAAAATAAAATGCAAAAACAATTATTGGCAATGCGTGCATCTCAATGTGAAATAATATCTGGAATCTTTTTATGTTTTGTACCTTTGAGCGGTTTGGATGTCATCAGCTTTAAATGCGTAGAAAGGCTTTCCTTGATGGTAGAGCTCAAACTGCATCTGTGATGAAGAATCAGCTTTCAGCACGAAGCCCAACAGCGGCTGACTCTCTAAGGCTGCAACATCCTGCAATAAAAAGGACAAATTTCAGATAGTTGGGAAACAGCTTCACCCAAAGCGTTTTAAAATCATCTGTGTCTGATAATTGGTGGCTGTACGTACCTCACTGGCAGCATATGTGTACAAGACTTTGTCTTTGATGACGAACCACAGCCTCTTGCTCTGCTTTTTGTTGAGCTTGGACCTCGTCAGATACCCACTCATGGAAGAGGTGCCTGTGTTTGCAGACACCTGAAACAAATACAAATACAACGCTGAATGGTTGAATAGAACTGGATTGTGATAGGTGCATCACTCACAGCTATAAAAAAAATAATGTTCTTGTGTTTATCTTTACCATTAATAAACCAAAGGGCAAATTGTGATGAAACGTGCAGTCATCGCTTTCAAGCAATCATCTACAACTGATCAATTTTTGTATCAGCAAAGGTGAGGTAGCTTGTAAACTTTGTGTTTTAGATACAGTCTATGAGATCCACTAAATTAAACAGATTGTTCTTCACATTGTATTATTGAATTGTTTCCTAAAGGGGGACAAAGCATTATGAACCTCTTTGAGGGCTGCAGGGATCCTCTTCTGCCTCCTGGTGAATGCAAAGGTAGCTTTGTTTCCAGGGGTTGCAGATGCTGCCAAGTTTATTGCATCTGATGAGCAAAAACAAAGAAGGTGAAACTCTGAGAAACATGTCTGGAGTGGCTCATGTCTAATCAGCAGGTATGTTTTAGCCTCAATGGGAGTAAAAGTTTCAAAGTAAAACATGTTTGTGTGTCAGGGCCAGACTGACTTCTCTGCCTCAGAAGAGTTTCGAAACACTGGTCACACACTCGAGCTGGCTGGTTCTTCAAATAGGAAAGGCGGCATTTATTGGAGGAGCAAACCTGACACACCACCTGAGAGGATGCAAAAACAAACTGATGTCATGTTTTGTCATTTAAAAAATAAATAAATCAATACTTATCGTACTACAAACTCTAAACAAAAAGAACAAGTCTTGTATAAAGTACCTCAAAGTGATACTTGAGTAAAAGTAAAGTAGCTTACCATAAAATGACTTAGGTAAAAGTGAAGTCTCCACAAAGAAAATTACTTGAGTAAAAGTCCTAAAGTGTCTGACATTTTCTGTACTTGGGTAGCAAAATAAAATTTACGATAAGAAGTTCTTAAATATTAAAAGTATTGAGTAAAAATGACAGGTTAAAATTTTTTAAAACATTTATTGGGAGGTGACATCCAACAATTATACTCACTCATTTCTGGAGGCACCATATATCTGGATAGGTTTATTTTTTTAAACGACAACAAGTCGGAATGAAAAATCAAACAAACAGGAGTAATGAGGGTATTTTTAAAATATAATAAAGTGTAGAAGTAAAACTTTGGCTAAAAGATGCTTAGTATAAGTAAGTAGCGATAACCAAAATTTCTACTAAAGTATTTGTACTTTGTTACTTTACACCTCTGCCTGCTGCAGGGTATTTTTTTTTAGCAAAACAGCTTTAAGAAGTCTTGCTGTGAAGACACCAACCAGACCTGTAGATGTAAAATCAATCCAATTCAACATGCGATAATGAAACATTGGTTTTCAACTCAATAAATTTTACAAATATTGAGCTCAATTTTGATGCGATAGGTTTTGAGATCAGACATTTATTTTTGAGGTTTGACCAAAATGGCTACAACACTTTTTCTCAACATGATTTAATCTTATTTTGCAACCCTGAAATGAAATGTCGCTGGCGATGTGGATTTCTTTGAAAAATGATATAATTTTAATTCAAATTGTTTTTAAGTTGGTCTGACTCTAATGGTGGCCTCAGCCCCCCCCTCCCTCCACAGAACAGATATGAGTTGGGTTGCAGAAATGTTGCATGCTCCTAACTAATCTTCCCAATCTGACTTGTTCCCATTTTCCCGCGCACCTTTCCACAGGCGCGACAATGATGTCTCCTCCACGTCAGGGTGAACTCGCTGGTGCAGATCATACACATGGTGGTCCGCAGGTCGGGGATCCAAATGGGAGCTTTGGATCCCAGAGGAGCTCCGTCATCGACGTTCACCATTTCTCCCTTTAAGCACAAATTAAAAAATAAAAAATGCTCATTTTGTTTACTCAGAGGTACGCTTGTACAAACCCCCCACTAACAAAACTTGTGGAGTGTAGAAACCGAAAATTACCTCATCTGGACTGACAGCTATAAAGCTTATTTTCTTCTTGGTGTATTCACTGATCGCTGTGGAAATGGCTTCAAGCCATTCATCTCGCTCTGAGGATGAACTACAGAAGGAGAAAAGTAGCAACAAATTCATCACATACTTCAGAAGTGAGTCAACGTGATAAAAACAAGACTTTTTATTTTAATACCTCGCAGAGAGAATAAAGGAGCGCTCCACACTCTCTATGTTCAGCTCGTTCTGGTAAGCCTCTTGACTCGGTTTGCTAACCTGCAATTATTTTCTTTATGAACATAGATACTTACTCATTATAAGATAACGTGGTTCTGTGCAAAGGCCAAGGAAGTAAAAAGAAAAGGTCTCACCCTCATCCCAGACAGTGACAGCATGTTCTTAAGCTTGAACTGGCCTGACTGAACAGGAATGGCGTAAAGCAATGCATCATTAAACTAAAAAGGAGAGAAAAAAAATAAGGACGAAAGATTTATATAAAAGAAAATTCATCATTGGTTGCTGATATTGCAGGACGATGATGATGATGATGATGTCATAACAAAAGCTGCGCACCAAAAGCAAAGGCTGTGTTCCATTCAGAAATCCTTAAATGTAAGCTTTAGCATTCAGCTGAAACATTTAAGATTGAATTCTAACATTTAGATTTAGAATTTAACATTTAGACATAACATTTAAATTTAACATTTAGTAAAAATTAGCAAACATGTAAGAGCAGTGAGCTTAAGAAATTGTTGGTGCACATTTCTTATCAGGATTTTACATTCAGGAAGTGAGCTAAATAGTGAAAACGTGTTCGTTTTAACATTTTATTTCACACTTGGTGCCACATCCTCTTTGGTCACAAACACAGAGTTCAGTGAAAATGAGAAGGAAGTGTTGAGTACTGTACCAAGAAGAACTTCCTGGGCTGAGTCACCTTCCTGGACCTCTTCGTCAGGAAGCCATCTTTGAGGAAGATCTGAAGCACAAAAACAAAAATGTAATTAATTTTTCTAAAAGTTGTTTTTAAGAGTACAAAATGTTAGGAATATAACTTTGCAAGTTTCAATAAATGAACAGATTTAGTTGCTTTGATTTGAGATTCTTGAACCAAGTCACTAATAATTAGTAATTAGTCTCACCAGTACTTCTTTAAAAATGGATAATATGCTTGTTGGGATATACAGCAACCCTTCTCTGAGACTAAATCTAAGGTTAAATCTTTATATCCGTACCCGTCCAGGCTGGACTATCTCATGGTTGCCAGTCAAAGAACACTGCACCTGCATCAGCTTCTGGAAGTTATCCTGTGAAGAAAAAGAAAAACAGGTCAGCAACAATGTATTAACTTGTTCAAGAAACTTGTCTCAAAAGTTTTGCTGTTGCTCTCACCCCATGTTTTATGATGTCATTGGCGTGATTAGCCACCCCTTTCACTAAAGCAAGAGCAGCTGAATGGATACAAGAAAGTTTTAGTTCAATATGTTCAAAGTTTAATGAAGTAATCAGGATGGTTTTACAGAACACAACAGCTGAGTTACCTTTAGTGTCTTCGTAGTCCTTGGAGTCTTCTGACAAGTTTTTTAAGTAGTCTGAAAAGAAACATTTCAATTTTAAAAAGTAGTTGTTTTTTTAATACTAAATTCCAGGAGTGATTAGGAAATAAAATCCGGGATAAAAACGGTCTGCAGGTCCTTACATAATCCAAACAGTGACGTGGGGAACATTCCTCACATTTGGGTGTTGTAGGATAAGCCCTGATCCATTCAACACACAAAACACTAAGTGTATTCATGTCAAAGCTTCACTTTAAATATCTTATTTTATGAGGATTGAGGAGGCAGATCAGAAACTTAAAGCTGTTTATGACAGAATGACCCCATGATGAGGTCTCAGTCTGGTCAGACAAACGTTCAGCAGTTCGTAACGAGATGCAAATATGACAGCACTTTTGATTAAACTGAAATTACTATAAATGAGTATACACGTGCAATTTTTTCCCCAAAATTCTAATTTTTTCAGCTGCACATGGAAGTACCTGTGAGGAGCAGCTGATACTGAGGAATTCTCTGAACCGGCTTCAGTAGGTAATGCTTCAGAGCCAAGTTGGCACAGCGTGGACTCGCCTTAAGAAAATTTAAAATGTTGCAAAAGGTAGAATTTTTTGAAAAAAAAAAACAATTGCTCACACAATAAAACATCAACAAGCTCATAAACAAGCCTCTTTACAGTGAGAAAACCAGTTCAGTGAGGTAGCATTACCTCAAACTCTTTGACTACTGCTCCAAACGCAGCGTTCTTCTTGGTCTGCTCTTCCAGCAGAGCCACATTCTTGTCAAACTCACGAATGTAGGTGGAGTACATCTTTAAGAAGGGCCCGTTCTTCAGGAAAATGTCAGCAACCTGGGAATGCTCATCCCTGTGTGGCGACAAACAGGTGCAAAGGCATAGATGCAAGTCAGACAATTTGCATACTTTATCTTAAAAACTCAAATATTCAAGTAAGTAAATGGGTTAGAACTGATGTTCAGATATTAAAAGCCTAATTAAAATGGGCAAATTCAAAAAGTTAATGCAACTAGGCACCTAGTGACATGCCAGGGTGTTTCACAACGCTGCTTTTTTGTGACATCCCGCAATTAGAGCAAAAAACAGAAGAAAAACAGCTCAGTGTCCCAGAATTAGTTTTTGCTCTTAGTTTATTTTGAAAGGATTATAAAGTGGAAAGTAGGATCACAGGTGAAAGTGGAAAAACAAAAGTAAAAAATGAAGTTATACCACTGGGCCACTCTCTGCTCCAGCTCTTTAAACAAGTTTTGGTTAAGCACATAAAGCTGCGGCAGGTAGTACAAGATCTGATTGAGGAGATGATGCTCAATCACAGGCTTTCCACTCTGATGAGACGCCTTGTTCACAGATTCTCGGAAATCCTGCAAGTCAAAAGAAAAAAAATAAAAATAATACCAAGTGTTGGAAATGACATGCGCGCACAAAACCACAATTCTAAGCAAAATATGTCAAACATGGTAGTTAATTATTGTGGTTTTCTTTGAACTGGAAACACACTAGCACAGGTTCAACCAGCGTCTTCTCTGCAAATAACAGTGTGGAACAAACCCTAGTATTACTTAAATAGTATTAAAGCTTTCCAAGTAAACAAAAAGAAAGAGGAACTCTTGTCCCCCATGACCTACACGTGCAGCTGACTCGATTAAACGGTCTTAAATTTTCCCAAAAAAGCTGACAGGAAAGAAGTGAAGCCTGAGGGCACAATTTAGGGGCTTGTTTCTGATGATGTGGAGTTTATTGGTGGAATATTGGGGAGGAGGGGTATGTGGCACATACAGACACAGACAGCGGCTCCTGTTGAATAAAGTAGATTTGCTGTGTATAATACGACTCGTTATTGATGTTTGTTTGTAGAGCTTGTTCCACTTTGTGATCATCATGGACCCGGTCACTAGCTGCAGATAATGCAGAGTCAAAGTTATGAAAATATTGATTTGATGTAAGTCACAAACATGCTTTGGATGTGCAGCAAAGGAACTGGAATTTTGTGGTGACTGGTTAGTTATAGATTTAAATTCTTTAAATCCAAGGGAAAGAGACAAAGTTAGCTTTGTAAGTGTTTCCATCAGATTGGTCTGCAGCTGATTCTCTGGGGAAAAACCATGAGAAATGTAAACTGAGGGGAGTTATTCTGCTCAGGGTGTGCCCCAAGCACCAGGATAATAGAATACATACAGAGACTGAGCTCAGGCTGCAGACCAACATTCAAATATAAACAGTATTAGCCAACTTTATTGTCATTATAGCAAATAAAAAAAGTTATCTTTTTGTTTATGAAGCAAAAAGCGCCTAAACGGTTACTTACAACATGAAGCAGCTTCAGAACATCGACAAACCTACATGAAGAATAAAATAAAGTTAAAATGAGCAAACCAGTTTTTATTTTTCCCTGTTTCACAGCGTTTTTTCTGTTTTGTCTTTGTGTTTTTAGTTGGATTGTTAATTCGTCAGGGTTCGGTTTTATTATGAACTAAAAAGCAACAGACGTTTCTAGAATCAAATATTTGTGTGTAGTTTTCAGATTTTATTCTTAAAAGAAAAACTAAAAATTAAGTCTTACACACTCTCTGAAGTCATGATTTCTGTAGCGATGTATTGGATATTGCTTTTCTTGGTTTCACTCTGCACCTAAGAATGAAACAGATCCAAAAACATCTAATAAAAGATACCAATTATGATTTCAAGGTGTTACGTTTTCTAGCAAAAGCTCCTTACCATGCCCCGTTCAGGGTACTCAGAGTCATTTTTACTTGATACAGAACTGCTGTCATCTTCATCCTCATCTGAGGTGTTGGTTGCAGTGTCGTCCCCTGAGATGATGTCATCTCGGTTGGCCACCTCCTCATCAACTGAATTGCTGTTGAAAGAATGCAATACGTGACACGAAAATCTGAACCGAGGGGTTTTTATACATTTATCCTGGAAATGTTGATCATAAAGTTTAAAGGAGCTTTGAGACATTTTTTTTTTGCCACAATGACATTTTCAGAATCTAAGTTATGAGAGAAAGCTTCTTCACAGTTATAATGATGATCAACACTTGTGACAAGATCTGTCTGGTGAGTGGGGCGGAGGAGATTTGAGGTTCGACAGCATTAGATTGTGATCAAACACCCACGTGACAATTCTGGAAAGCACCTCACCAAATATTTACTTTTCCCCCCACAAAACAGAAAAAGCAGAATAATTTGTAAACATAAAGCATAAAATGTTCCTCACACACCGTTGGTTGGTCAGGTTGGTTGTCGTGGTAATTTATATTATTTATAGTTAGTTTTAAATTAACCGTGTAACTTTAAAGTGACTGGAAGTGAGAAAAGATCGTGCTAAAGATGCCCAGTGTTTCTAAAGATAAAAAATTAAAACCAGAGAGCACGTCAACACCACCCTCCAGAAATGTCAAAGCAGCAGGAAGTCTTTTGTCATTTTTCATGTTTATAAATACTTTTGCACTAAACTGTGACCATTGACTGTTTGAGAACTACTTTTGTGTATTTAAACAGTGTTGCCAGATATGTGACAATCCTCATTTTTTTGCAATAGTTTTATAGTTTATACAATAGAAGAGAAAAAGTTTTTAACTATATACTTGTTTTGTTTTTGGTAAAAAAACACGTTCCTTTCATCTTTCATCCATTCCTTTATGCATGGCTGCCAATCACAGCCCTCCCCCAAACCTCAGTGGCTGAGAAAGCACACCTTACCATGGTTTTGGTCAAATAAAAAATATGATTATTTTAAAGTAAAAAGATGATTTTTAAACACTTCCTAAAAGACAACTCATTTGTTGCCATTCCACATTTTCTATTGGCTTTTGTTTTTTAGTGCTTTTTGTTTTAACATTAATGATACGCACAAGGACAAAAACTAAAATGACTAAAAGTAAAAATATATACCAAACAGCGTTAATTTTATAGACAATTTATTGGGCAAATAGTTGTCTTTATTTAATTTACTCTTTTTATGCAAAGTAACTGGAATATAGTTCCTGCTTCTTTATAACACCTCTGAAAAACTCCTCAAAAATACATGTGCAAAGTTTCCAAAGAGGTGGTCAATTTAGATGTACAGTAGATCCTAACTGGTTCATTTAAATCATTTATATCAGTGGAACCCTTTGTTGATGAACTGGCTTTGTGTTGTTTAAATTTTAATTTAAATAAATTGTTTCTTTATGCAGCAAAATCTCATCGACAGTGAACACTTTGGACCAGCTGTTTCTTTGACAGGTGTTTCAGCAAGCCGTTTGTCTTGGAGTAAACATGCAGGACTACATTGTACAGGTGGAAATCACCTCGTCAAACAAAAGGAACTACACCCAACGCTGACATAATACCACAGACTTATGCACTTTACAGGCTTTTTAATCTCTTGCCACTTGTCTAAAAAGTTGGATATGGTAGCTGCCCACCAAAATAATCTGTTGTTTCATTTAAACTTTTGGGTCAGTCCCCAATTAACCTGAAAGATTGTATGAAAATGTGTCAGCACACTTCCTTAAAAAAGGAATCTGCTGCTCTGTGTCATAGTCCAAATATTTTTAATTTCCAATTAACTCTTCTGAGAAGCATGACCTTTAACAGCTAAAATGTAAAATAAGACCTACCTGTCGAACTCTTTTGGTGGCCGGATCAGATGTGCACTTTTCACCAGGGACAAATATGGCTCCTGATCTTTATAAATGACCACAGATTCGTACATTGGGCTCAGACTGGGCATTTCGTGAGGAGCCGGTGAAGGAAAAGACTTCAACTTTCCCACAACCAGATTCTCATAGTCTAATATCTCTTCATAGACACAGGAGTCGAGATCTTCATGTATGGCGGTAAACTCGTCTCCGTCAACGCTCTGTTCGACTCCCGTTAGCGGGGAGGGAAGTACACCTTCAACCCCGGGACGTTCAGAGAAGTGTTGATGTGTATCGTCGTTCTTGTGAGCGCTTTCTTCATGGTCATTGACCGTGTGGTACGGAGTCTCGTCTACTTTTGCCGCAGTCTTCTTTTTCTTGTGGAGCTTGAAATCCAGGATTTTCCATAAGGTTCCCTTTTGTCCATTGGTGCACATGAGGTCAGCCGAAGTAAAGGACTTGGATTTCTGCTTCGAGCTGGAGCGAGAGCGCTTGATGCTTCCAGCGGTTAGCTCAACTGGAGGTGAAGGAAGCTCCCTGGTTATCGTCTCCTTCAATGCATCGTGGTGTACAGCAATGACTTGTCTTGTCTTCAGATTTTGTGATTTATCACGGTCTCTCTCTTCCATGGATTCACTGAGCTGTATCAAAGCCAGTGTGCTGCGTCTGAGGTGCTTCTTTTCAGACGTTTGACCCGTCCCACTCTCCTTTGATGTAGGAGTCACGATCGGTTCTGTCTGACTGAGCAAAGTGCCTGAAGGAAGGGGACACAAGTCTTCCTGGTTACCTCTTACGTTCTTCTGCATCTCTTCATTGGTTCTGTTAATAGATTCCTGGATTTCACAGGGTTTGGTGTTCATATCTTGGATCCCCTCTCTCTGCCCATCCACAGACAGTTCCTGAGCAGAGGAGACGAATGCTTTTGTAGCATCCGATGGCAGATGTACTTTCCTGGGCATCAGAGCTGGCAGAAGACTAGCTCCTTTTGCAGACAGATAAGCTGGTCGGCCTTTTTCACCATCAGCTATGCTGACAGATGAGGATGAGTTGTCCTTTCCGTTTGATAACCCAATGCTTATTTCCCTCCTTTCCTGAACAGGGGTCTCCTCCCTCTCCTTCTCCACCGTTTCCTGATGAGGCCAAACAGCTGCTTTAAATTTCCGTGGTACAGGGACAGGTGTAGGCTTCCCAATAGGTCCTGGGGCCTGTTTGTGTTGGAGAACACTGGTTTGCTTTGAGCCAAAGTCATCATTCTCTTGTCTTCCTCTGGGTATACCTTGAACCCCTGCATCAGTACTAGAACTCCGTGTTCTGTGAGGAAGCGATGGTCCAACGGTCTTTTCAGGACAGGTGGTTTCAGAGTCTTTCAATCTCACTTGGGGCTTAGGGTGAACAACACAAGCATTTGTTGAAGTATTTGTTGCCTGGCACACAACATTGCTCGGTTTCTCTTGATTGTTACCCTGTTTGCCAAGAGGGAAAGGAACAGTGTTTCTATTTGGTGTTTTAAAGCTTTCCTCCTTTTGCTCAGAATTTGTGCTTCTGCTGCATTTGCAGTTTTTCTGGTCACAAAGGCAAATAGGAACAATGTTATCCCACTTAGTCCTTTTGCTCTGCTGAATTCCATTTTCGGCTTTAAGAAGCCCATTGGTCTTTGAATCAGAGTTGTCTCTCAGCCTCTCCAAACTCTGCGCTCTTGGTTCCGCAGCAGGAGGGGGTTTTGAGCAGGGTTTAGGTGCTACTGGTGGTTTAACCTTCGTCTGTATGCTAGGAGGTAGGTGGGAGGAAGATAGCACCGTCCTCTGGCTGATGAGCTGCTTCGGTTTAGGGGCCACAGGTGGCTTGTGTACACCTATAGAGGAAAAAGGAAAAAATATTGTTTTTAATAAATAAGCCCCAAAAATCTTGATGCGTCAAATAATAAATCTGCTGTCACAATCAAGATTTTGTTTTTTAGAGTTTTTAGAAGATGGATAAGTTTATAACTGCAGGGTTTTTTGTTTGTTTTTATAGAATATTTTCTAAAAACTGGTTTTGTCTGACTAATATTTTGGTTTTCCAAGCAGTCATCCTAATTCAGTATAAAAAACAAATGTAAAACGGATTGTTCCTGGGATTTAAACATCACATGGCTTTTGTTTGCCACTCCACACAGCAGCGCAGAATCTGGTCTCAATGGCTCGTGTCCACTAACAGGAGGAAGAGGAGCAAATCACAGATGAAGAGTTAGAGGCAAGAAAAAGAAGGCGTTTAGGAATATCATGAAAACTGGTACATCTGGATGAACTACTGTCCTCAAACTTTTATGGAGGGCAAAGCTCCAACCCTGCTGACAGAAAGGGATGTTGATTTAAAACATTTCCCTGTTCAACCAGGCCACACTCTGAACAGCTGACAGTGAATAAATCATTTCAAGGTTATAATAAAAACCAAACACTAAGTGGAAGTGTGACAGAACTGATCTGGTTTTGTTAGTTTTAGTCTATTTTGATTAAATTAAAATCCTGAAATATGTAGTTGATTTTTATCCCCCTCCCCCGAATCGATTTTCTTATCATAATCCATATCATAATCCCTAGTAACATACAACTCTTCAGACTTCTTTAGAGTTTAGTTGTACTTTTTTGTTTAAATTAGAAACACATAAATGATCCTACAGCATTCTGCACAGACGGGACTGCGCTCACAAACTAATCATTTCCAAGAGACAGAAGTTTCTTTACCTGCTGAGCTCATCCTGGCTTCCTTCACTTCGCCTTTAAAAAGCACTTAAGCAGAAAAACAGCCTTCATCGTGTCCACTCACGGGTTTAAAACTCTACATTTCCTTTTTTCTTGTCGGATTAGCTGCGAGCCACCTGGTTTCTGCCAGCGAGTGGAAGCGCACCAGCTGCTGCTACCTGCGGTAATAAAGACGTCAAACTTCCCGCTGCCGCTTCTTCAAACGTCCACTAGGTGTCCTCAGAGAGCGCAGACTCACAGAGGCAACAACAAGAAGGAGGTAAAAAACAATAATGTGACACCAAATAAAAAATCATTTCAATTTAAAGTCAGCTGTGAGGTACTGCAATCATAGAATTTCCTTCAAATACAGTTTTTCATGTTCATTTGTGGCTTTACAGGAATCTTTCAGAGCCACACAGACAACATATCTTTCCACTTACATCATCATGTCTAATATTAACAACCAGGGTGACTAAGGTGGCAAAAATATGAGAAGCACTTTTGTGTAACATGATGCAGATGAAGGGGAAGTGAGTCTTTGAAAAAACAAACTTCCTTTACCAGCAGGATTTTTCATCATGCTTTGTTCATGTCAGCAGACTGATCAGCTGGTGACGAGAAGCATGAAAGATTAGGAGACTGAAAAAAAACTAGAGAAGTGGCATTCACAGCAAAGATGCAGTCTGCAAACTTAAACAATTCTGGCTTTACCGAAGAAGATAAAACTGAGCTAAAAGCTAAATGAAGCAAAATACCAACTAATAACAAAAAGCCAGCTTAGAGTTAAAAGTAGCAAAATTTCAACTAAAAGTTAAAAATAGCAAAAAGTTTGGTCAAAGTTGCAAAACACTAAAAACTAAATCTAAAAGTAAAATAACGCTAC
>JAVKLF010000011.1:5933626-5944570 GCA_034783495.1 Millerichthys robustus | reverse complement strand
TGTGTGTGTGTGTGTGTGTGTGTGTGTGTGTGTGTGTGTGTGTGTGTGTGTGTGTGTGTGTGTGTGTGTGTTCATCTGTACATGCATGCACGATCCTGCGTGCGTGTGTGTGACTTTGCAGCAGGGACAAAGGAAGCCGAGGGGGACGACGTGGACGCCGGAGGTGTTGGCGACGTGACTAAACAGTTGGAGGAGCAAACGATGGAGGAGAGAGGAGAGATGGCGGAGGACGCAGAAGAAGGTAACTCCTCACCATAATCCGTCTTCACAGGTTCCCTGAAAATTCGTCCGCTCCATATCTGCAGTGTGTTTGTTTGATTTTTGTGAGATCCTGATGGGAAACATGCCTGAGCCAGAGTCAATATTTTTTATTTTCCAAACTGCGTTGAAACTAATGATGCTTTTGACAGATGGGGACGAGGGGGAAAACTCAGCCGGGAAAAAGAAGAGGAAGAAGAAGAAGAAGAAAGGCTGTAAGCTGTTTTACCTTTTCTCTGCAGCAAAAAATAAAAACAATACACCAATTCAGCCATTTTATATTTCAGGAATATACGTGTTTTAAAGCCTCTCACTTAGTCTGAGCTACAAGTAGAAGACTTTGTGTTTTCTTGTCTTTTGGCTGGTCCTTTCCCCTGCTTTGTGTTTCCTCTATCTGGGCCACAGCAAAGGGACAGACTGACCCTCCCTCAGTACCTATTTGTGAGCTCTATCCCAGCGGAGACTTCCCGAAGGGAGAGGAGTGTGAATACCCCCCATCAAAAGACGGGTGTGTGACCTCAACACTTCACCAGAAATTTTCTGCTGAGACAAAATAGAAATATTTTTTTAAATTTAGGTCTCTTGACTTTACAGGTACATAAATGCATAAATGTGAGGTTGTAAGATCGACACCCTGAAAACGGTACTGTGCTTGTCCTTGTTTGACCCCACCCCTCAGTCGCAGCGCAGCGTGGAGGACCACCAGCGAGGAGAAGCGTGCGATGGACAGGGCCAACGAGGAGATGTGGAGTGATTTCAGGCAGGCGGCCGAAGCCCACAGGCAGGTCCGCTCCTACGTCAGGACCTGGATCAAACCAGGGACCACCATGATTGACATCTGGTAAGGAAAAACTCACTGAAAAACTGTCAGCGGATCCATGATAATCATTCATGATGATCACAATAATCCAAGCTGCTGAAGACAACAGAAAAAGAAGCTATTCTGATTAACTTCGAGATTCAAGAAAAAAAATCCAACTACCTTTTTTTTCTAAGCATTAAGGGCTTGTTTAGACCTCACAACAAATCGGTCCTGCGTGATCTGATTACAAGTGTTCAGCTCTGACTGATATCAGACACCTTGAAGAACTTTAGGCCCATAGACATACAGCCACACCACAAACAGCAGCTCTGTGGATATTTCCATAAACTACATTACATTCTGACATTTTAGTTATTTAAATTATTTGACATTACACAGTTCAGGGCCATTTGACTTGCATTTTTGCGGAGTTATTTATTTTTACACAACTTCTAAAAAGCTTAATTTACCTAACTGTTCTGATATAGATCATACAGTTGGTGAGTTTATGAAGTCAGAGCAAAAAACTGAAGTGGTCAAATTGTGTTGACAGTTTCAGCTGTTTTCCACACAGCTTCACTATGACTGTAGACTGTTGGCGGAGACTAAAAGCACGATCTCGCTGACAGTGAAAACAATCAGAGCAAACATTAAAATAAAGAGAAACTCATCATGTGGGGTTCTGATAAACCACTTTAAAATCACCTAAAAATTGAGATGTTTTGGGAATGATTCTAAGAAATAGTTCAGTAAAATGTATATTTGAATAACTAAATAGACAAACAAAAAAACATATCTTCAGAATGTTTGCAAAA
Source organism: Millerichthys robustus (assembly GCA_034783495.1). Lineage (NCBI taxonomy): Eukaryota > Metazoa > Chordata > Actinopteri > Cyprinodontiformes > Rivulidae > Millerichthys > Millerichthys robustus. Next base: position 5,942,695 of record JAVKLF010000011.1, on the reverse strand, counting down.
ATTGCTGTTTGATTATCTTTAACCGAATTGAGACACAGTGCCAGTCATCCTTGTCTTTTTGATTGTTTTCCTGTTAGTGAGAAACTGGAGGATTGCTCCAGGAGGCTGATCAAAGAAAACGGGCTGAAGGCAGGCCTGGCTTTCCCTACTGGCTGCTCCATCAACCACTGCGCTGCTCACTACACCCCAAACGCAGGAGACCCCACGGTTCTGCGCTACGATGACGTCTGCAAGGTTGACTTTGGAACGCACATCAATGGTAAGAACTCATCCGTGAGTCGTCCTGTCCCGTCAATCAGCTGGTGAGATGAGCTAAAATGGGACTAAGTGATGCCCGACAGATAATTCCAAGATCTTGTGTAGTTAGGAGCACTTGGAGTACAGTTTGTGAAGGACTCTCAGCTACAACCACAATAACATTTAGCTCAATTTCGGTAGAAGTTATGAGCAGTTTTGTGCTTCCTGATGTCAGTTGTCCATGACAGCCATCTTGAATTTGGTTGGCTCTGTTGTAGATCCAACGATCACACTCATGTGAATATTTTTTTTGTTGTTGTTTCTCAGGTCGAATCATCGACTGTGCGTTCACCGTCACTTTCAATCCAAAGTTCGACCGACTGCTGGAGGCTGTGAGAGACGCAACCAACACTGGCATCAGGGTAAACATGTTTTCTCCTTCTTTTCTTTTTTGCTTCTTTTTGAAAGAAACACAGAAGACGGTATAATAGGAGACGTGAACGTCATCCCTCTGGCGTGTTCGTATCTGTGTGGAAATGTTTTATGAACAAAGCTCCTAACTTGACACCACGGAGGTTACAGCGTTCTTGAAAAGGTGGCTTGGTGTTCTTCAAACGGCTGATTCACTGCAAAACTCAGAGACTAAATACGAGCAAATATACGATAAAAGTGCAACACAAGCAGAGAGGATAATTCACAGAGGGGGCGGGGGGTTAGGAGACGTGTCCTTTACCATTTAAAGCAGAAGTTCAGATCTTTTTAAGGGAGGTTCTGCAGAAGTGCTGGAAATAATGAATAGTTTACCTGTTGTAGATAAGTCTTTGAACAACCTCTGTTTAGAGAAGTAGAGTTTGAATTTATAAATTTTTTGGATATAAACTCATAATAATAAAATATTGGCTACTTAAATAACTAATGACAATGACTGCTCAACTCGTCTCTTTAAAATTATATTAAAACTAGAAAAGGATTATGTTGACACCTTTTAAATAAAATATCTAAGTGGACTTAATTACTGCTGAATGGAAGAATCCAGGTTCTGAACACCTGCAGTCCAGCTGAAAACATTTTGATACATCATGAAACAAATGCATCTATTTTATGTCAAGATGGTGATTTATGACTTTGCTTTTATAGCTAATAATCTGTAAAGATTTTTGTTACAAAAATAAGAAAAACTGACACTCTACAAAATAACTTTATTTATTTATTTTTCATTCAATAATCATACCACAACTGTGATCAGAAAAGCACAATAATCTCAACAACTGAACCAGAATGACTGTAAAACTGAAGTGTTAAAAAAACAATTTAGTCTCCAGTTTTATTCTAAACTGGAAGCTGAACATTTGAAAGAAAATGTACAAATATAAAGAATTATAAACGATGATTTCATTTTGCATTTGAGAGCAAAACTATCCAAATAAATATGGAGGAATGAAAGAAATCCAGCTGTGAACTGAACTGTTGACTTGTTGCTTCCGACTTTTGAGCAGACTTTTTGTTCAGGAAGCTTCATCAGAGGAAACGTGAGGCTGATTGTTTGACAGGACAGATGATCAGAGGAGCCGAGTTTTTACCTTCGAAATTGTTACAGGGACTAAAGAACGGGCTGAGTTCTGCAGAGAAGCAGCAACCAGTAAAGGCGTAGATCATAGCTGCAGCATCAACATCATAAAAGGAGACCAGATCCTCCTGATAATCCACAAACACCCCCACCTTCTCTGTACTAGTATCAAGACTGAGACAGACTGGATGATCAGCAGCACCTATGTACATATAACCATTTCTCAACACAGTCCAGAAACCATTTTGAGGGTTTGCTACAATTTTCCCCTTCCTGTTGATGGACTTCCTGACCACTCCTAAATCCCAGTCAGTTTTTCCTTTAACCTGAATCTCAAAGTAAAACCTGCCTGAAGAGAAACTCTGAGTCCCTAAAACAGAAACACAATCAGAAAACCTATCTGGGTTGTCTGGAAGCTCCTTCTTCTCCACATCGCTATGGGTCACTTGTTTTCCGTCATCAGACAGGATAAGATTAGGATGTGAAGTTTGAGGATCCAGAGTCAGGTCTACCGCAAACTGCTGGACCCGTTTCAGCTCAGCCTCAAACATCTTCTTCATCTTGTTCCTGAGGTTCCTCTCCAGCTGGGCCACAGCTCTCACCACAGCTCTCACCACAGTCCCCTCATATGATGGAGGATGAAGTCGGACCTCGGTCCAGTCCTTGGTGGGTGGACCAGCTTTCAAGGACTTGAAGCTCTGGAGGAAGAGGAGGTGGTCTCCAAAGCTTGAGAGCTTCTTTAACTCAGAGCTCCTCTTCATCAGCTCAGAGATCTCCTGTTCCAAATCTTTGATGAGGTCTTCAGCCTGTTTCTCTATAGTTTTCTGTATGTCTTCCATCTCCTTCGTAAAGCTCTTCTTCTTCCTCTCAACAGAGTCCATCAGATCAGTGAAGACCTGAAGACCTTCTGCTATCGCTCTGTCTCCAGCATCTTTACTGCTCTTCACCGACTCTTTGGTTTCTTGGATCTTCAGCTGTCTGTTCTGGATAATCTGCTGAACTTCAGCCTCTGTCTTCTCCAGCTCTGCCTTCTTTTCTTCAAATTCTTCTCTCAGAGGAACAAACTCATGAGTCTTGTGGTCCAAAACAGAGCAGAGCATGCAGACACAGGTCTGGTCGGTCTTACAGAACAGCTCCAGAAGTTTATCGTGCTTCGAACACATCCTGTCCTCCAGGTTCTCCACAGGATCCACCAGCTGATGTCTCTTCAGACGTGAAGCTGTCAGGTGAGGCTCCAGGTGAGTCTGACAGTAGGAGAGCAGACACACCAGGCAGGTCTTCAGGGCCTTCAGTTTGGTTCCAGTGCAGGCATCACAGGGAACTTCTCCTGGTTCTGCAGCTTGTTGCTCTGAGCTGCTGCTGGTTTCCTGCTGAGCGTCATGTCCAAACTGAGCGACCATCTCTTTGATGAAGGTGTTGATTTCCACCACAGGTCTGGTCTTGAACACCATCTTACAAACGGGGCACTGGCAGCTGCTGGTACCCTCCCAGTGTTGGGTGATGCAGGTTTTGCAGAAGTTGTGTCCACATGGTGTGCTGACCGGATCAGTGAATGGGTCCAGACAGATGGAGCACAGGAACTGATCCTCAGACCTCAGGTTGCTGCCAGCAGACATGTCTGAACTCTGAGTGAAAGAATCAACAATACCAAAAGTAATAATTTTTAATGCTTCAGAGTTAGCCTGTTGGTTTACTGTTTTTACACTTCTCAGCAAAAAAGGTCACTCACTAATATTTAATTGGACGGCCTTTAGCTTTGATTACAGCATCCATTTGCTGTGGCATCCTTTCCACAAGCTTCTACAATATCACATTTATTTAGCCAAGATCTTGTATTGATGATGGGCAATTTGGACCACTGTTCAAAATCATAACCAGCAAACCCCAAAAGATTCTCAATGGGGTTGAGTTCTGGACTCTGTGGTGGCCAATCCATGTGTAAAAATGATGTCTCATGCTCCAATCGTTCACAATTTGAGCCTGATTAAAAACCTGGCATCTTGAAACATGGCCGTTAAATCCATTGATGGAATAATCTGGTCAGTCAGTATATTCAGGTTGTCAGCTGACCTCATAACGTTGCTGAACCAGCAACTGATGGTCCCATCAGTCTGGAACAGGGTCAATCTGAACTCATCAGACCCCATGCTCCTCCTTCTTGCACAGTTCTAAACCTGATTTCAGTAGCTTCAGCAATGTCTTTAGATGTTTTCTCTGCTTGATGCCAATAATCTGACTCTTCTGAAATGACTTAACATCTTTTCTACAACTCCAGGACGTGTCTTTCATCAAGATTGTTTAACAAGAGAAGCTCCTCACTGCATCAGTTTGGGGTTTGTTGTCAGTTGAAACAGCTTTATGAAATCCAGGTGGACATTTTTTGGGGCTGGACTGTTTTTCTGTACAGTTTTTGGCATCACACTACTTCTGCAAACTTTGTACTAATTTAGCTGTTCATTAATCAAAGCCTTTAGCTCATTCAGGAGATGGCTGCTGCGACTTTTAGTTTTAGTCCTGTTTTTACTTTTTAAAATATCAAACTTTATTTTCAAACATGATCACCATAATTAATGGAAAAACATTGTTCTCTTTGAAATCTGCTTCAGCAAACTCTGCTACTTTTTGACCTTTAGCTGCTGTTTTTCCGACTTTTACATTTCTTTCAGCCTTTTACTACATGTAACTTTAATAAACTAAAGATAAACTAAGTTTGTAGCTTATATATTTTTCTCCTTTTAACTTTTAACAAGTGTTGTGCTTATTTTAACCTGAACACCTCATCTTCTTCATCATATTTCAGTGAAGTCCCTCAGCCCTCAGCGTTCAGTGTGTTTTCACGGAAATTTCAATTTTTATGGCTTGCTTTGAGTTTACTTGATGAGTGCCAGCACAAGAAAAGCTAAACTTCCTGTTTGACTGAATCTCAGAGTTTTGTGTTAAAGCTGCCTGTAAAAGAACTGTTTAACTTAATCAAACTTAATCATCTGAACTCACCTGGATTCCAATCAGATGTCAGGAAAAAAAAGATGATTTCAAGGTTTTCTTTCTCAGATGGATGTTTCAGCTGCAGCTCTGGTCTGACACAGAAACACTTTAACTTTCATTTCCTAAATGTGACGTTAAAACGTAATAATCCAGTTTTGCTCCACCTTTTCCTGTTGTTAGAATTCAGACAGTTGCATTCTTTAAAGTAAAAATGGTAAAACTTTACATATTTTACCTCTTTTTTAAGTAAGTAAAACTAAATGAATTCCATTACTCTGAAATTCCCTGATACTGTGACATGAGGATTGTTATTTTTTTGTTTGTTTGTTTTTTCACACACAAACAATTTTATTGTAACTTTTAAATCCTTAGACAGTAAACATCTTATTTATCAGAGATACGTCCCTCTTGTTGAGGGGGTTCAACAACTGCGTATCAATGTAAAAAAGAAGGAAAGATCATTTTGATTTCAGTTTAAATGAAAATTTCCTGTTTTTTTTTCTAATTTAATCCACTTCTGCTTTTTAGTTTCATTGCACATGATTGTTGTGCAATGTACTTTAGCTTCCATGGTCATCTGAGTTTGGATGGGTTCATCTTTACCAAAATCTGTCAACATTGAGATGTTAAAATCATAATTATCCACTAGATAACAAATCATTATTTTTTGGGTGAAGAATGTGATTACATCATAAAACATGTAACTCAGAAAAATCAAAAAAGGAAAAAATACAACAAAATATTTAAAAAGTGGGAAAAACATACCCATACCCCTCTTCCCTGCATGCATCGTTTACTATCTGATGATTGTTTCTGGATGTATGCCCCATGTAGGGGACAACGCCTGAAGGTAGGTTAAGCAGAGTTTATCAGTGCTTTTATCTTCCACTTTAATCCCTGATCACTATAGATGTGATCTTATAATAACACAGATAAACCTTTAGACACTTCCACAGCAAGCAAAAAGAAGAACAGGAGTGTCTCTGTGTCTGTGCAGGATGAATGTTGTGTAATTAATAATGCCACCCCCCATTCCAGTTTGCTGGAATCGATGTGCGACTGTGCGATGTTGGCGAGACCATTCAGGAGGTGATGGAGTCTTACGAAGTGGAGATAGATGGGAAAACCTACCAAGGTATTATCTCCATGCACGGACTCTGTAACATCCTCTGCAGATCCGATCTCACTGTCGGTGCTTCTGTGTGCAGTGAAGCCAATCAGAAATCTCAACGGCCACTCGATTGGACCGTACAGGATCCATTCAGGGAAGACGGTCCCCATTGTGAAGGGTGGAGAGGCCACCAGGATGGAGGTTTGTACCAGTTTTTCACAAACCGAGTGCAAGTACTTAAGTTGATACTGAGCACCGAGTACTATTTAAAACAATATGTCATGCCTTCCTTATTGACTTACAGCCCCTCTGCCTGCATCAAATAAATATAGATACAAACTGTTGCAACAAAATTAATTGTTGTGCAAACACTGCATTACGTAAAAGAAGTATTATTATCTTTGACCTTTTAAATTTCCTTATTTTTAAGTTGTCTAAAACGTTGTAGTGTGGCAGGCCTTGAGTTGACTCCATAATTGGCTATAGCTTAGTGAAATTTAAAATAATGAAATAAAATTTGTTGTACTCCAAGCAGTAACAGCAGCAAGATGTCATGAAAGGCGGCGGGTGATACGCATTCAAGGAATGCCGGGCCTGGTTGCAGTACGACTGGTGGCAATCACTCATCAGCAGTTTAATCACAGCTTCAACTGAATTTACAGCCCAGAAGCGTGACGTGAGCTTCATATGAGCGCAGAAATGTGGACGTCCGATGTTCCAAAAAGAATCAGTTCTACTTCTTTAATGACCACGCTGAGATGTTTGGCTCTCTCGCAGCCACACATCTGCAGTTTGGACAGAAGTGCCGCATTTTAATTGGCAAGTCGCTGCGTCAAGCTTTTTACCTGATGGTCGCAGGAGAGACGGAGGGAGGGGGAGAGGATGCTGATGTGGCAGCTTCGTACAATGTTTTACTTGAAGTGTGTTGGTGTAACAGCTCTCTCTCTCTCTCTCCGAGCGGCAGCCGGGCGTGCCGTGGGGGCTGCTGGCACTTTGACTGATTATCGATGCGGTGGCGGCGGCGGAGGGCGTCGCAGTGTTATCAGCCAACACCACACCGCTCTGATAGAAACGCAAACTGTCAATGAAACACGTCCAATCAAATGGCTTTATTCAAGAAGCCCACGCTAGGCCTCTCGTGAACACGTCGGTGATTGACAGCTTGAAGTTTTTATCAAATTTACACCCCCCACTCCACCCCTCACTTCAGACACCTTCAGTGTCTTTGTCCTTTCAGTGATAACATACATTCTGTTCCGCCCCTAAAGGACATTCACTGCCATTTTTCATTCCATGTCAGCAGCCTAATAAATTATTTAATTTTTTTTTTACCTGACAGGAAGGTGAAGTTTACGCCATTGAGACATTCGGCAGCACTGGAAGAGGTGCAGTCCACGATGACATGGAGTGCTCCCACTACATGAAAAACTTCAACGTTGGACACGTGCCAATAAGGTTCATCTTTTTATCTCATAACAGAGCTCGAGAATTTCTCTGTATGATTGCTTTTAATCGCCCGGCAGAAGGCGGGTGATAATGAAACTTTCCGAGTGTTATCACTGAATCTATATCTTCAACTGACTAAGCTTTAGAGTCAGTCCAAAGAAAGCTGTGTGACGCAGCTAATCAGAAGTTTGCAAACATAAAGTGGTTGTAGCTCAACCCATTGTACAGATATTGAGCTAAAATTTGCTGTTGTGTGTGTGTGTGTGTGTGTGTGTGTGTGGGGGGGGGGGGGGGGGGGGGGGGCAAAATAAAATGAAAGTTGGGGGGGGGGGGGCGACCATTTGCAACAAAGACTATTTGCTCCAGATAATGTGTGAGACATAAAATAATCTTAGCTTAAAACTCAGATGACAGACAGCAGGTGATGTGCATTCTTGTACTAAACACCAGGCCTTTGTGGGTTTTATTTTTCTAACTGTGTCGCAGACTTCCAAGGGCTAAACACATGCTGAATGTAATCAACGAGAACTTTGGCACTTTGGCGTTCTGCCGCCGCTGGCTGGACCGCCTGGGTGAGAGCAAGTACCTGATGGCGCTGAAGAATCTGTGCGACCTGGGCATCGTTGACCCGTACCCACCTCTCTGTGACATCAAGGGCAGCTACACGGCCCAGTATGAGCACACCATCTTGCTGAGGCCCACTTGCAAGGAGGTCGTGAGCCGAGGAGACGACTATTAATCATGTAGCCTCAGAATCCAAGCAAACTGCGAGGAGCATGATCGCTCAGCAACAACAGACCTCCTCAGACTGACAGCAATTATGCAATACTTCCCTGACCTATAGCTGTGGTCCAAGTTTACATTCACTCATCATGGGCATGGGTACCAGAGTGATTTTAATTGGTCACTTGAAACAATCTCTTTCTAGAGAATAGAGCGAGTAAAGACAGAAGCAGAGTGAGGAAATGTGTTGGTTTGTCCTCCAGTAATCTTGAGTCTATAGCCGCTTAACTAAGGGATAGCTCAAGAAACCCAAACCAACCCTAACTATAGGATTTAAGGGAGCATCTAAATAAATGAGGTGTCAACCTCATGAGCCGGAACTGGAAGTTGGTTCTCCAAGACAATACTCTGCGTGAGTTAGAGAAAATCCACAATGAATTGTGCAGTTAAAAAAATAATTCCTTTCATATGTTGTATAACCATTGAATCCTAGCAAGTGCATGGTTTAAAGATCTCATTCAAGTTCAAAACAATTATGACATTTATGCCCAGGATGAGTGGACATGAACTTCTGAGCACAACAGTATGTTTCCACTGCTTGAATACCTTTAAGTAACAGTTTCAGTCCAAAACCTTCGTTTTTAAGCAGTTTGCAGTATTTTCTCTCCTCTAAAGGATAAAGCCAGTAAAAAAATGGAGCATATCTCTATTGCAGCGTTACCAACTCAGTTACACTTTCATCTTCTGCTTTTAGGAAATATGCAAAAAATAATTTATGCCAAAAAAAGTTTAGATGAGCCGAGCGACTGTCCTGCTTTATGGTCTTATTGAGCCAATATTCTAAAACACAAACTGCTATGAAATATTTATATTTCTATATTTTGTTGCTTTATTTTGATTTTGAGGCAGTTTTGTAAAAAAATAAATTGATTGATTGATTGATTGATTGATTGATTGATTGATTGATTGATTGATTGATTGATTGATTGATTGATTGATT
>JAVKLF010000011.1:5918908-5929826 GCA_034783495.1 Millerichthys robustus | reverse complement strand
AAACTTGGTTTTCTCCAAATTTAATGATAATTTGTTAATATCAAACCATTTCTTAAGTTGACATAACTCTAAATTGACGGTAAATGATAATATTGATAGGCCTATCAGAGAATATTCTATATCAGACATATAATGTTTATAGTACTTGATTTTAATAGCCAGAAAAAAACAATATCATGTAAAACCAGACCAAAAAAGGTGGGTTTTGGTTTTAAATTTTGTTCAAAGGACCCATAAGGATGGAAGCAGTGGTTACAAAATCTGGAAAAAGAAAAAATTAAACTGGTTTCATTTTAAAGATTCAGTAGATTAGTGCATGTTTAAGTAATAATTAACGCTTTATATGCTGTATGACTCATTTTTTAATATTTTGTTGTCAAAACTCAACAAGAGACAGTAGAACACATCAGTCCTAATCAACAACAGGTTTTATTTTTTCCTCAGTGTAAATTGTTATTGCAACAGTGAAGACAAAAAAAAAAAGGTTGTTGTTTTTTCACTCGTGCCGGAGACGTTTCCTCGGAGACGGTGGCGGCTCCAGGGAGAAGGCAGTGGGAGAAACGGGACGGGACTCGGGGATGTACTCTGTCTGATACTTGTCAATATACGGTTTGGCCACGTTCCACACCTGAGAGGCACGTAAACAGTTTAGATCAACTACATCTGCCCTTACTTCAGATTTCAAACGTTGCAGGACTCGCCTTCTGGTCGAGGATGAGACGGTGAACAGCTTCGATGTCTGGAGACATGAATCTGTCTTTGATCCACGGTCTGTTCGCAGCAGGAGAACAGAGGGGGGAAAAAGATAAACATTAACTACCCCGTGCAGCATGTCGGTGGTTTGAGAGCCGTGTACCTTGGCCTCTTCTGTTCATATTTGACTTACTTGACTACACTGCGCACGAGGTCGTAGACCTTCTCCAGCGGGGTGGTGGTACGGAGTGGGCGCAGGAACTCGATACCCTGACAGGCCACCAGCAGCTCAATACCAAGAACTGATCACAGAAATCATCTCTTCAGCTCAATGAAATATGTAACATCTATGCTAGGCAACTAAACGACTAATCTACATTTACCGCCAGGTCACTGTTGTATATTTTATGCTAAACTGATTAAAATAGATCATGTCTGAATCAGCAGGGCTAAATTAACTTTGGAAAACATATAGTATGATTTATTTGGATTAATAAACCATAACGAACCCGTTTAACTATGTGTCTTTGCAGAGAAAACTGATCCAAACAGCAGTTTTTTTCTGTTCCAGCAGTGTTGCAAGAACCCCCCGCCACACACACACACACACACACACACACACACACACACGCACGCACGCACGCACGCACGCACGCACGCACGCACGCACGCACAAAAACAGGAGAAAGGAAAGGAAACAGAAAGACCAAAACCTGTGTTTTAAAACCTATAGTGTTTCAGATACCTGTAATTGCATTTCTACTTAAGATCAACAAACATGAAAATATTTACTGGTGCAGTTCTTAACCATTGCATGACGCGGGTTTGATCTTTGGAACATGAAACATTAACTTTATATGCGTTCAAAATTTACTTTAAACTTTAAATTCTAATGGTTAACTTCAAGGGGCTGGTTACTGGTTGAACTTAAGTGAGTTTCAGTCAGGGTTTGGGCAAAGCCTCTTTTCTCCAGATGGACATTTTGGACAATTTCGTGCTTCCGACTTGGTGGCAACCCTTTGGGGAAGTGCACAAAAACTATAAAGACCTGGTCTGATGAGTTCAGGTTTGGAAGAACTTGACAGACCCACACAGAGCCTAGACCCCTCTCCCCCTCGTAGCTTTCTTACTTTCTTAATTACCACATCTGTCACTTTTGCACTGAATTTTCAAGATTGGATTTACCATTTGGATTCATCTTTATTTGTGTTTTACTCTTTGCTTTGCTTAAAAATAACAATAAAAAAGACTTGTGCTGTTAACCTCACCTTGCTCCACATGCTCAATAACTCTCAGGGCCTTCCGAGCTGCCCAGCCTCCCATGGACACATGGTCCTCTGTAGCAGCACTGGTGGACAAGGAGTCCACCGAGGAAGGGTGACACAAAACTTTATTTTCTGAAACTGAAGGAGATTAAAGGCAATTTTTGTATTTCTTTTCTGGTTCTGATCTGCAGGAAATATTTTATCTAGAATGAATGCGTAACAATTTCGCTTGCTTCTACTCACACACCGACCTAAAGAAGCAGCCGTGCAGTGGGCGATCATGAAGCCAGAGTTGAGGCCGCCCTCGTTGACGAGGAAGGCAGGCAGCTCGCTCAGGGAGGGGTTACACAACCTCTCGATCCTCCTCTCGCTGATGGAGGCCAGCTCGTGGACGGCGATGGCTAAAAAGTCCAGAGCCTTACGGGGACAGTTTGGCATTAAAACGTGACAACAATAAAGTCAGCAGGAAATACCAAAATATGATTATCACTCACAAACCTTTGATGGGTATTCGCCGTGGAAATTCCCCCCGGAGATGGTTTCACCTCGTTCTGCAAACACCATCTTTTACCTCTATTAAAGCCAAACAAGTAAACAGATTTGATTTCTACAGTGAAAGCCGATAAAGCCTTGAGTTGACAAGATCATGAAGGATACAGGGTTGTCGGTGGCGCTGTTGATTTCTGTATTGATGATGTTTTGGACAAATTTGATGGTGTCGTTTGCAATCCCATGAACCTGTATACAGGAGAGAAAATAAACTGAGAGAACAGCTCAGTTATTAATGTTTAATCACAGCACTGCTGGCGAAACGTTGACGCTTTATCGTTTATAAATTTAGCCGACAGTTTAAGGACGCTCGGTGATTTCTGCAGCTGCAGCTTATTTAGGACCAGACTGATGCTTCCATGTTTATGCCTTTCTGAGTGTTTATCATGGTTGTTGCAAACAGTCAGAGACGTCTGGACTACAGGCGGTTGGCTGCAGAAGAACCTGGTGAAAATGATCATTACACAGGCTTTATGGATGAGTAGAGAAAGAAATGATGCAGCTAGTTTTACTGTGTAAAAAAGGCAAATAAAGGTTGTTCACAGTAGTGTAAGAATGTGCGCTGTTTCAATGTTGGCAAAACATTTCATAAACCACTGGGCAGATTTGATTGAAACTTGCAGAAAGTAATCATTAGATGAAACTTTGTCCTATTTTTAAAAAGGACAATTTTAGTTTAGAACCTTTGTATCAAAGGCAGCGAGTAATATGCATTCCTTTATGCTCGGCCTTTAACGTCCTTACTTGGATTTGTCGTGGTATTTTAAATTTATTTTGTTTTATGACACACTTTTGGTTGTTTGAGCCCTTCTGTTCTATGATAATAGTCTTTGACCTATTATTTTTTCTTACTTTAATCTTTCTGACATTCATTCATTCATTCATTTTGGGAGTTTAAGTTCCTTTGTTCATCTGGTCTCCCACACCTGGTTTCACTCAGCTAGTTAGTTAATTATATCATTAGTGTAATTAATATTTGTATCATTAGTTTCCCTCTGACTAATTTCAGTCTGCTTACTTTTATGCTTTGCTAGATTATTGTTGATATTTTATTTTCTCTTATCCTCTCAGGTCATATGTTTAGTTTATCCTGCTACTGCAGCGTCTTGAATTTCGTTTGGTTCATCTCATGGTTCATTAGATATTTTGCTAACAGACAGAAAGAGTTGAGTCAAAACAGTTCAAGACAAACTGTGAATCATGATTCATTTGTGTTGAGGTTACCTGGGGGCAGCACCGCATGGTGTAGGCATCCTGAACTCTGTCACAGAACCTGTGGCTCTCTAACAAACACACACCAACATTAAATACATGTTGGACAAGAATTACAGAAGTGCAAATTTAAGGTGATAAGATTTTTTTCTTTTCTTTTTCTTGAAGAACCACACCATTTGTGTTTTTCTAAAGAAGGAGCTATATGTAGTATGTAATAATAACAATAATAATAATTCTTATTATTATTATGTTTACACACACGATTGTTATTTATTTTTATTCTATTTGTTTGCTTCACTATCTGTGTCCGTTCACTGACCTGCGATCTCAGATGGGTGGTGATCAGAGTCCAGCAGGGAGCGGAAGCGTTGGGCAACCTCTATCTGTCCAGGATGAGGTCGCAGAGAGTGGATGTCTATAAAATCAGCAGAACTGTTTAGAAACGAAGAGGCTGAAGGTTAAGAAGTGGCTCCTGTTTTGGGGATTCTCTTCACGCACAACTCACCGCTGTCGAAAGCCTTGGTGGTTCCCTTCAGAACTTCCAGGGTGAGAGCAGCAATAATATCCGCCTGGTTGGCGATTGCCTGGGCCCGTTCCACCGCCTCCGCTCCTAAAGAGGTGATCATCTGGGTCCCGTTGATCAGGGCCAGACCCTACATAAAACATAAAATAAAAAACCATTGGTGTTTTATTTTATGTTTAAAAACCATTTTTTAAAGAACTGGTACAGTGATGACACATAAGTACTACATCAACTCAGTTACAGAACAACTAAAGCATTTCAGTTTTTAGATTTAGACTTTTGGACACTTCTATAAGCTTACATCTCTGGATTTATAGTATTTGAAATCATAACGTCTAAAAATAAAGCTTTACAGAAAGCCATAAGAGAATTTCAACATGCTGTTCTCATTCTGTGTATAGGTTAATATGTTTTAAATATTACAAATAATGAATTAGGGATTTTTTAAAAACCACCTAAATGTTGCTTTTCAACTTTAACAAATCATCTTTTCCACTGTTTGCTGACTTTTAGCTGTGAATTTGTTAATTTTTTTTTTTTTACAGAAGGTTTATGATACAAATATTATTGTTGTATGATTGATAAAATGATGGGTTTCATTTGGTTAATTCCCACCAAATGACACAGGATGGATTTCAACATTACCTCTTTAGGTTTTAGTGATATTGGCTTCAGTCCGTGGGCCTCCAAGACCTGAGCAGCAGCGAAAAGCAATAAGACAAAGCGAACATTTACAAAGTTAGGGGTCATCAGAACGCAAACATGTTTTTCCTGTTGAACCCTGCCACCTTTCGCTCATGCAAGTATTTTACAAGGTGTAGGTTTCCTGTGGGAGAATTCAAGTTTTTGTTTCAGAATGATGGAAAAGTCAGTTTGATCTTACGTATTTGGCATCTGCCCAGCCGCTCTTTGGGGACCACATTTTCCCCTCTCCCATCAGCCCCAGGGCCAGGTGTGAGAGGGGGGCCAGGTCCCCACTGGCACCCACCGTTCCCTTCTCTGGAACGAAGGACAGGCAGGACGCTGCAAGGGGGCAGGGGTTGGGAGAGATTATCAAGAGATGATTCAAACTTTTGTCTCATATCAGGCTAGTCGAAGCTCACAGTTGAAGGCCTGTATCATGGCGTGAAGGGTTTCCAGAGAAACTCCGCTGTGTCCTTTGGCTAAAACGTTGATCCTCAGAGCGAGCAGCATGCGCGTCCTCTCTGGGCTCAGCGGGTTTCCCAAACCTGCGACAAAAAAAAAAGACATATGACAGCACTGAACACTTCGAGACTGCGAAGTGAGTTTCACAATGAAGGTTATTACCTGCAGAATGTGACCGCACCAAGTTTTCCTGGAGCTCCCTGCGAAACAAAAAGAGTGTCGTCATCAGTTGGCAGACAGCTCCTTCTCCAAAAGCACACAAAAATCATAATCAGTGCCTTTACTTGAGCTTGCTGACGGGAATGACTGTCCGGGCAAATTTGCCAAAACCTGTAGTGATTCCATAGACAACTGCAGGGAAGACAAACACGACAAACTAAAAACGTGATATTTCTGTCTGCAGGTGTTTTACAGCATCAAATGGACCTTTGTTTTCTTTGACAATGGTGTCCAAAAGTTCTCGCGATTGCACAACGTTTCTCTCCGCCTCTGGGGTCAGCTAGAAAATGTTGGCAAACGGAAGGATAACTTTCAGTCAATTACTGTAGATAATCCAACACACACACACAAAACTCACCCGTGTTGTTGATCATTACCTTTATTTTATATAGTCCTCTTCCTAAGTCAACCAGATCTGTGGAGGTCAGGCTGTTGCCATCCAGGCAAATGTACTAAAAATACTATCTCATGTCATAATAAAACCTTTGACGTATTTTTTTTATTTCAACAGAATAATGCACTTACTTCTTTAGGTTCTTTGTATGCCGCTGTACTATTTTATGGAGTTCTGTTAAGGACTCAAGTTTAATTTTGCTTCACTTTATTAGATCTTGTATTATTTTAAGTTTAATTTTAAACGTTTGTTAATACAATATGACACAAATACTTAATAGTTTTGAGGATACAGGTGAGAAACTCCAGGCTCGCAGGGGATGTAGTCAGAAGACATTGTGTCTCCTTCAATAGCTGAAAGCAGATTGAACACATTCATTTCAATATGCGTGCGTAATTACGCACCATCACGCACTAAATGGCACAACGTGTTGTCGGATTGCGGACAGGCACACAGTCTTTACCGAGTTCGACAAAGTCATTATCATCCAGGACATCCTCGATGGTGTCATCCGCGTCCAGCAAGCCCAAACCCTGGCACCTGCGCACGAGGAAGCGCGTCTCCTTCACGGACTCGATGCCTCCGTTGTCGGGTTTGTTCTTGACGTAGCGTTTCAGCGCTTCCAGTCCGAGCCACTGGATGGTGCAGGACGTGTCCCGGCAGGGCACCGCCAGCCACTCGTCTCGGATGTGGACGGTGAAGCGAGGCATGGCGTCGGCGCGGCGCAGCGGCGGAGGTCGGAGGTGGGCGCTGAGTGAGTGCTGCGCTCCGGGTGAGCCGGGACGTGGGGGTGGGTGGGTGCCACCTTCAGCTGAGCGTCGTCCCGCCACCAATCAGACTGAACTGGGTGGGTGGAGGGATGTCACACCTCTGTAGATCAGTGACACTCGCACACACACGCACGCGCGCGCACACACACACGCACACACTCCATCGGTCATTCACACAGATTTTTGGACTCATCGACCAGAGCTGCGCACGTGGTTTAGGAACAAAAACACAATACTGTTTATGACTGCTGTTTGGTGACATTACAGACTGCAGGGCATGACGTGGCAGGCGATCACGTAAGTATAGGCCTATGTGTTGTTTTTAACGTTGTGTTGGTAAAAAAATAAAATAATTAAAAATGAACCACTGGATAGATGGACACATTCATCACTGGATTCTAATGATACATGATTGAATGCACACCACTAACCACTCAAAATAGCTGCCACAGCCAAGGCACTAACTCTGAGAGACAGCCTTAGATTGCTTTATTTTCATTTTGGAAACGGCTAAGTCATATTTAGCTATTTGATATATTTGTAAATGTTAATAAAGCCAAAAGATGCTAAAATGACCTTAAAAAGTACCTAAAACTAGCAAATAAGTTGCTAAAAATAGCAAATAATAGCCTACATAAGATCAATAAAACAGAAAATGAGCAGAACAGGTAAAAGTATCAAAAGAGTAGATACAAGCTAAAGTTGCAGAACCGTAGCTGAAAGGTAAAAATTGCAGCATCGTGGTATAGCCTAGCTAAAAGCTAAAATGAGCAAAATGTTACCTATAAAAAATCAAAACAACTAATAAAAGCTGAAAGTTGGAAAAATTGCAGTTAAAAGAAGCAGAAAGGTAGCCTAAAAGTAAACTTCAGCTAAAAGCTTAAGGTTGCAGAACTGTAGCTAAAAGGTCAAAATGGCAGCATCATTGTAGCTATAGCCTAACTAAAAGCTAAAAAGATGGTAGCAGTATCAAAACAATTAGTAAAGGCTGAAAGTAGCAAAGAAAGGTAGCCAAAAACCCAAAAGTAGCAAAACAATAGCTAAAGGTAAATGGTTGCACTAGCTAAAAGCTAAAAATAGCAGCATGATAGCTAAAAAGATTTATCAGCATGATAGCTAAACTATAAACTAAGCTAAAACCTATAGCTAAAAATAGTCAAATACCTGAAAGCTACCAAAAGAAAAAAAATCAAACTAAATCTAAAGATGTTTTAAATATAAAGAAAAGTAAAAACACTTGTATTCATGTTACTCTTAGGTGTTTGTCCGTTCACTACTTTGTTCAGTTTGTCATTTCTTTACATAAACAGAGATACATTCCCCAACAAAAGCAGTTCCAAAGACAGAAAAACGCACAGCGAGCTGTTGCGCATTGTTTTGTCCTGGACGACGTCTGGTTTAACGAGGCATCCCTGAACGCACCACGGCGGTCTCGCGGTGTTGATGATGTCAGTTCACGGGCCGTCGGGAGTTTCTGTTTCATTGCGCGAGCAGGGCCCACTGCTGGCCGTCAGCGGGCGGGCAGGGGAGGGAGAGGAGGGGAGGAAAAGTGTGTTTACACAGACGGCTAACCGCCTGGGGAATCGCAGGGGAGAGGAAGTCAGCCGGCTCTGCGTCTGCCTGCTTCAACTTCCTGCTCAGAAAGAGAAAAAGCCCAGGATCCGATTTCAGTCCGGCACAACGGAGCGGACCAGAAGTAAGCATGGAAAAACAAGGAATCACACGGGCTTTGCCGTAAAGTTTCACGGACTGAAGAGACCGACTCGGAAATCGCAGGTAAACTCAAAAATAATTATTCTCCCACTACTCCCTACAAAAGACGCTTTGTTAGTCGGTTGCTAGTTTTGTAGCTAAACGTTTTAGTGATCCGTATCACCTTCTTGTTAAGTGTTTGTAAGCGTTTAGCTTCGCGTTTAGCTCCTCCGAAAAGACTCGGTTTCTGGGTTTTGATGAAGATTAGTTCAGATTTGAGTCGTCTTCCGGTTCGAGCAACATCTTGAAAATGAGTCAGTGGGGCAGACGTGTGCGCGCAAACATTCGCTGGAACTTTTCAAGCAAAAAAGTGACTCAAATTGAAAGGTTAAATCACAAAAGAAGAAGTTTCTACTTTAGACGTGCTTGTAGTTGACTTGTTTTTTTTCTTCCACCGAAAACGTGAACAGGAAGAGAAGAGATTTGGTCACGTCTGTGTAATGTCCGCACACACACATACACACACCTAATCTCATTAGGAGTTTCCGTCCAGCAAACACACACTGGATGTCTTTGTGCTCACTGCGACACTTCGCATCCGAACATCAGCATTTGGACCCCAAACGCACCACAGTGTTCCTGATGTTCCTGGAAAGAGCATCACGTTTGTCAGGCTGTTGCAGGAGCTTTCAGCACTTTCCAAACTTCCTCTGCTCGAACTGCAAACCTTCTCAGCTCATTTTGGCCTCCTGTTGTCAAGTTGTACCATTTTTTTCCCTTTAATCAAAAGCCAAACTGAAGTCTGGGTTCAGAGCAGGTCACAGGGTGGACGATGATGGGATCTTTTGACCTTTGCACCCTTTTTGGGGGGGGGGAGAACTTGATCCAGGAAACAGCCCCCCCCCCCCCCCCCTGCTGTGGGATCCCCACCTCCTTCCTCACCATTTGTCCTTGGAAGTAGAATAGGAGGAAGTCCTGACTCTGACAGGTTTGTAGTTTCACACAGCAGTGAGACGACTCAGGGGAGGACCGGTGTCGGAAATCAGCTCGGCCCTTCCCTCCGGATGGGGGGATATGAGGTGGATG
Organism: Millerichthys robustus; assembly: GCA_034783495.1. Taxonomy (NCBI): domain Eukaryota; kingdom Metazoa; phylum Chordata; class Actinopteri; order Cyprinodontiformes; family Rivulidae; genus Millerichthys; species Millerichthys robustus. Next base: position 5,920,274 of record JAVKLF010000011.1, on the reverse strand, counting down.
AAAAGCTGCTCCGTTATCATTGGATGAATAGGATGGTGACAACATGAGGCTCTAACATCATCTTTCAGCTCAAAACGATACAACTTAAGCTGTTGCCATGGAAATATTAGGGCAGAAGCGTGATTCAGGCAGTTCCTGGGAAAAATGGGAAAGTATTTATCTGGTTTCAATACAGAAATAAGGAAAAAAGCTCAGACAAGCAGAGCATTTTTCATCATTTTTGTGTATAAAAGCTAAACAGACAGTGATGTTCACAGTTTGCTTAGTTACCTCTCCCTGAGACCACCGTCGCCTTCTGTTTTTGAGTCGATTGCGAATGTTTGGACTACCCCCCCCAGGCTGTATGCAAAGTTTCTTTTATATATTCTTTTATTTTAAATTTCTGGTAATAAAAGGATTGTTGTATAAGCATTCACATAAAATTTACACTTTGATGTCACAAAATTTCAGTGTCTGAGTCTGCAGAACGTTTTGAAACATTAAGTCTGACAAAAATATAAATTACCAAGTGTGTTTGTTTACCTACAGAAACAGCTGAAGTGACTGGAAATAGGTCGAACGGTAAAATTACTGACCATATTTGTTCACCTCCACAGACAACTGCCTGACTAATGTGGGTCAGCCACAAATAGTTTTTGCCAGATTCAGCCAAGAGCTTTGTTTACATCGAGTGTGTACCTGCATTTTAGAATTGCATACTAATACTGTATATTTGGAAAACTACTGGACTGCACTGTTTGATACACGTCAGGATAACATTTTTTTTGTATCTGATTTAATACTTTGCAACGATTAGCTTTAACTTGGAAAAGTCTAAAACTCGAACATATTTACTCACAGAAATCTTCCGTTAGGAAAAATAACAACCAATCAATAATCACTGTTGATTGGTTAATTAAATGATCATTTGGTTTCTGTGAAACTAAAGAACAGAGAAATTCAGGAGCTGACTGTATTTTTTCAAGGAATAAAAAAAGTCTTCAACATTCATCTGAGTCTGTTAGAGGGGATATTGAAAGAGGACGATGCTGAGACACTTCATATTGGATCCATGTGGTATTCCTTTCTAGCTGTCGGGGGACAGAAACCCAAGATCTCCTGGTAGGCAGACAGGGTTTTGGAGGCCGCACATTCCTCTAATAAAAGACTAACCGACCCTGGGCCCGTCGTACTTCCTGTGGAATAAGGGCCAGGTTGAACCACGGCATATTTCTGGCTTGAGCTGTTGTTCCTCCTTATTTTTTTTTCTCTCTCTTTTTCTGCTGCTGTTGCTACATTACACTGTACTGTCTTTACACACACACACACACACACACACACACACACACACACACACACACACACACACACACACACACACACACAC
>JAVKLF010000011.1:5882611-5918876 GCA_034783495.1 Millerichthys robustus | reverse complement strand
ACACACACACACACACACACACACACACACACACACACACACACACACACACACACACACACACACACACAGTTCTATTCATGACAGGTCTAGTCTTCCTTACAGCACATGTTGCTGTTCAAACAGACCGTAGTCCTCCGGTCGGCAACATCATTCAGTCTACATGCAGTGAAACTAATCAGGAAGGGTTTTAGTTTTAGGAAATAACTAGTAAGTTTACACATGCAGGTTCTTCTGTTACTATATTACAGTTAGCCGACACCTCAAAGGAAGTATGTCATTGACAACAATTCCTCAAAACAACAACTTTGACATCAATTTAGAGTTTTGGCCCCCGCCCTGATTTGGTTGTCGTGTGCTCCTCTGCAGGTATGGACAGCGCCATCACTCTGTGGCAGTTCCTGCTGCAGCTGCTGCTCGACCAGAGCCACAAGCATCTGATCTGCTGGACATCCACGGACGGCGAGTTCAAACTGCTGAAGTCGGAGGAGGTGGCCAAGCTGTGGGGGCTGCGCAAGAACAAGACCAACATGAACTACGACAAGCTGAGCAGGGCCCTGCGCTACTACTACGACAAGGTGAGCTCAGCTGCCTCTGATCGCCTGATCGAACGGTGCCTCTGAAAGCTCTTTTTAAAAAAAAAAATGTGTTTGAAACTACCTCATCTACACTCGTCGTTTTTAACTCACACTTTCAATTCCTCCTCCTCTGCCCACACGTAGCGACTGTCCTTGAAACAATTTTCTAAGAAATCATTTCAGTGTGGCAGTTTTCTGTTGGTGCGCTGAAGCGCCGACCAACATTCCTGTTGTATAAGGGTCGCGGCTCCATTAGGAATAGGGTGCCCTGACTTTTGGTACCAGTACAATGCTGCGTGCAAAATAACAGCAGCAGTTGATGGGAATTGGATGAAAATCCAGATTTGAAGAGGTCTGAAAGTGTTGGACTTTAAACGTCTGGGTTGGTGTTTTGATTTCATTAACTTTTTTTTTACACAATCACAGTTAAAATTTTCTGATGTTTAGAGATTTTAATATGCAGTGATGTCACACACAACTAAAACTTACAAACATTTGCAGACGTACTCTTCGATCTCTCAGAACAAATTATATATCTAAGCGTTCTAACTTTTGTCCTTTGTGTCTCACTAAAATAGGGCACTATTTTAGTGCTTTTCTCTAAAATCCCATCAGAGCGTGCACACAAAGCTTCTGTAGACTATAATTATATTTTTGCTCAAAATATTTTATTCCAAAGTGAAATGTAAAAAGTTTTTTGCCTCGTCGTGCTTCCATAAAAACATTGTAGAAGTGTAAGAATTCACGCGTGTGACTGTCGGAGGCATCTGCCGCTCATGTTTACGTTTCAGTCTGTTTTTGTCTGCCTCTCGTCAATTTGGCAGCCAAGGGAGTGAGAGACACGGATGTGTGGTTACCACGGTGACCCCGGTGAGCCACGGACAGCAGCTTTAACGTTTCTGCTTCTCTTTACGCCGCTCGTACATTTCTTAGGTGAACGTGAGGGTTTCGATTATCGCAAAGTTGCGTTGGAACATTGTCCTACTTTTGTTGTTTTTTAACCGAAGTTTGTTCACTTTTTGTTTTGCAGAACATCATCAAAAAAGTGATCGGCCAGAAGTTTGTCTATAAGTTCGTTTCCTTCCCTGAGATCCTTAAAATGGACCCACAGGCGGTGGAGATGGGCCTGTCCTCTGGAAGGTTCCCCCCCGCTCAGGAAGGAGAGGCTCACGAGCTGGACGTGGAAGAGGAGGAGTGCGAGGAGAGTGAAGAGGAGGCAGAGAGGAGGAGCCTCGTGGCCTTGGGGGCGCAGCAGTGTCGGAGGGATTACCTCCACTCGGGTCTCTACTCGTCCTTCAGCATCAGCTCCTTGCAGAACCAGCCGGAGCTCCTGCGCGCCCTGCGAGAGCGTCAGGAGGAGCCGCGCTCCGTCATCCGCTTCGGCACCAACACCAGAGAGAGGAGCCCACCTCCCCTCGCCAAATCTGAATCCTTCCTGTCCCCCGGGCCGGTAAAACCCCCCTCTGTTTCCCACTCCCCGTCCTCCCCAAGCGCCCGGCCCGGCCAAAGCTGGAGCCCCGCCGCTGAGGAGCAGGAGGAGGAGGGGGACGGGGTGGACTCTGACCAGAGCGCTCAGCCCCTCAACCTGTCCTCGGGCCACAGGGAGCGAGCCCTGCAGCCCCCAGAGAAGAGGAGCACTAACGGTAGCGGTAACCAAGGAGACGGACTCCCACCTAAAAGCAAAAAGCCCAAATCTCTGGAGATCTCCCCGTCACTGCTGCTTTCAGGGAGCGACATCGGCTCCATCGCCCTCAACAGCCCAGCGCTTCCATCCGGCTCCCTGACCCCCGCCTTCTTCACTGCACAGGTGAGGCGTTTACCTGACTCCTCTGTCAACATTCTGTCCAGGAGGCTGAGAAATAAAATTTTAAAACCAAACAAACATGACACCATTTCCTCATTCGTAGACGTGAGTCACTTGGTAAGGAGATTTGGAAACTGTTGACTCACTTGTGTAGTTCCTGGAGGTGCTTTCCATGCTGACAATAAAGTTGCACAATCAGCCAAAACATTAAGACCACTCACAGGTGAATATACTATACTAGTATTATTATACTATGAAAAGGTTTTGTATTCTCGGGGCTGTCTGTTAGCAAAATGTCTTGTGAACCAGCAAAAGGATTTTAAAGAAACTCTCAGGAAGTGACCTGAAATAACCTTTAGAGTTGTCCCAACTCAAGATGGTCGCCACAGCTAATCAGCATTATCCAACACAAACATGGTCAGTTTTACAGATATTGAGCTAAAATTTTAAGTAGTAGTAGCTGAGAGTATTTACTCTGAGTGTGATCTCTCACAGCGTCCCTTTAAGGAATGGCAAACCTTACATTTTGTTTTGAATCTACAAACCTGGAGTATTTGTTGGTGTGATGTAATGATGTATTTGATCCCCGTTTTATGTGATTTGTGTTTGCGGTTTGAACAATTCTCTGAAAATAACTTTAGTGTCTAACTTGTCACAACACCTTTCCCTACCCTGGCTGACATCAGAAACTGATGACAAACTGGATCCTGACGCTCATCTGTCAGCCACAACAAAGTATACCGGTCCTGATAAGAACCATATCTCAGAGAGACAATAACCCTGACCCGTCTGAGAGGTGGGCCGGCTTCAGATGGACTGTCCGGCCCCCCTGAAAGCCCTCAGCGAGGGGCCACAGAAATCAGAATCTGGAAATATTAGTAGAAGTTTCATTTGTGCGCATTTTTTCTGACACAAAATTCAGGGGTTTAAAAAGTTTAAAGTTGATTCGATCTTGCTTGTGTCATAATATTTATACACACGTCAACAACAGTTCTGTCTAAATGGACTTTTGCTCGTAAGAAATAATCGTGGTGCAAAGAACAACCCATGTTTGCAGAGGGCGTATACGGTAGTTTGTTCATAAATATGTTGAACTTGTGTGGTTTTGATGAGCTGTAATTTAAGTTTTCTACAAGCTGGACCTGCTTTTTGAGAGCTCATCGTTTGTGGCGGCAGCGACAGACACGACCGTGTCTGTTTTCATTTGTCTGCTGAAAAGAAAAGGAACAACTGAGAGGTTTTCACAAAACTCTTTAAAAAAATGTTCGACTCTTCTACAACCACTTTTGAATCAACCCAGTTCAAGATGGCCGCCACAGCTAATTATTGTTGGCCAACGCAGTCATTTTTACAGATACTGATCTTAAATTTAATCTGGTACCACATAGAAAAACTTGTCTGGCCCAGTTTTGGCCCAATGTCCAGAATCTGCAAAGAATGATAGCCCTTGAGTGGCCCAGGTGTGCTTTACCAGAGGTGGGCCAGCGCCACAAACCGAGCCACATTTGGGCCAGTTGTGGCATACCATTTTAAAAACAGCACCATCCTTGTCACCCGATCTGGTCCACACCCGTCTGCTGTGCAGGTAGTAGCTGAGAGTCATTCCCAACACAGACTCTGGGTGACATGGATCGCACGAGCTCGCACGTGGAATCGTTGCCCAGGTTTTACCAGAAAGTCTCATTTCTCAGCATAAAAGGATGACGGCCTCAAACTCTGACACGCGGCGGTTGACGTGCGGTTCCTCTGAGTAACGCAAGGCTGCGTTCGTGTATGTTGTCGTCGTTACGAGGAAATGACCGCCATCTGAGTGTAGCTGAGACGCAAAGCCTTGGACCAGAGGAAAGCAAGCAGCTCGTAGAAATTTTCTGTGAGTCCGGCCTGAGAGAGGAGGAGGAGGAGGAGGAGGAGGAGGGGGGGGCGGCGGGTCCCCTAAGTGATGCCATATGCTCCAATAATTCCATTAATAATGAGAGCGGGGCTGGGTCCCTCCACAGCAGCTCTGCCTCACTTCACCGAGGTGACACGGGGAAAGCAAAGGGGGAAGGAGACCGAGAAATTGATTTCATATGTTTTCTTTCTAGCCGGCGCTCCAAATGCGTGAGGATCAATGCCTACTTATGCCTCTCCCCCCACAGCCCCTCCCCTTCTCCTCTCATCACCCCTGTATTCTGGAGGAAAAACCACAGACTTCCTTCCTGCTCCTTCAGTTTGTTTTTCCAAACGCTAATGCGCATCCATTTACTATTTCAGCATGTTTTGAATTACCAAAAAATATAAAATGAAAAAAAAAATCTGCTCGAAGCAACACATTTCAACTTATTTGTTTGTTCTTTTTTTTCTTTAAAGCGACATTATTTTCCCTGACTTTACATTTTTACAGACTCCCTCGGGTTTGCTGCTGGCTCACAGTCCGCTGCTGCAGGGCATCCACTTCTGGAGCAGCCTGAGCCCCGTCGCCCCCATCAGCCCCGCCCGGCTGCAGGGCCACGGCTCCCTCTTTCAGGTAAAAAGCTCACGCAGGTGTGTGTGTGTGTGTGTGTGTGTGGTGGGGGAGGGGAAAGCAGAAGAGATGGAGACTCAAAAAAAAAATAGCAGAAGAGCAGACGGTGCATTTCGGGGTTGATTATTTACGGGAAGTGCTCTGAAGCGGAGGAGGAAGTTGTGAGGTCGTGCTGGTAAAACGTGCACGTAAACACAATTTCATCATCAGCCGATTTCTTTTTTCACTTAACAGGAAGCTGTATATAAAGAAATGACCTAAACTTGACGTTTCTTTTTTATTATCTGTAAAACATCAGACAAAAACGGTTGTGAAACAAGTTAGGACTTTGTAAGCAGGCCCTGCAGAAGTGTCCTGTTTCAGCTCTTGTGAGAGGGAGAGGAAATCCTGCGAATACTTCCTGTTTGAGCCCAGGGGAGCCAGTCTGAACAGGGCGGACTGGTTTGAGAGCTGCTCCTCATTTGTGGAACGCACCACCTCCTCAGGCGAGTGCACGTATTCCTGCGGAAAGCCAGGTTGTTTCTGCTGCCCCGTAGAGCTGTAGGTGTAGATGAGAAGGAAGGAAGAAGCACAATGAATTAAGCAAAACATCAAAATAAAAACACAGGAAACCGGAGCAGTGACAATGCTGCAGTTCCTTACCGGAAAGCTAAAGCTCAGCCCCCTCTCTTTCTCTTCCTCCACAGTTCCCCAGCCTGATCAACGGACACATGCCCGTCTCCCTCCCAAACCTGGAAGGAACACCCTCCTCTCTGCTCCTGTCCCCCACCACCCACAAATCCTGATTTAGGGTCTGTGGGAAGACCTCAAAGGATCATTCACCTCCAGCTGAAAGGTTCTCATTCATCGTCATCATCTGCAGACGTGCTCACCTTGTTGAATATTTTTCTTTTTTTGCACTTGAGTTGCTCCAGTTTCAAAGCACTTGGTAAAAAGCCATACAGCAGGATGTCTGAGACATCTGGGATGACAGACGGCTCATTTCCACACGGTTCTGTCCACAAAGGGACAGATATGTTGTTCGCCGTAAAACACAAGGTGAAAGTTCAGGCATTGTAAAGTGGGGTTATACTGAAAAGTTTCAGACAGAGAGCAATATGTTACCTGTTGTAGGTGGCTTTGTGAAGGACCTCGGGTTAGAGAAGTAAGTTGTAGTGTTTTGTAACCACTACAGGAACAGTTCAGGTAGAGAGGTAGTCGTTTTAAAAAGACCTGAAACTTTCAGGCTGTCCACACAGAAATAGTTTCTTCAAACTGGTCTTTTCATTTTCTAACGGCTCATTCACAAGACGCCTCAGTTTGGAACCGAGTCGTGTTCTGGTCAACCTCGGTCCATTCAGGAGACACATTGAGGAGGGGGTTAGGGTTGTCTGAAAGAGCTCAATATGTTTTTTAAATGGCCCAAAGGAGAAGTCCTTCAGTTATTTAATGCTTTGTCTCTGCTCCACTCAGCCCGCTTAATTTCTGAAAGCTCACGTCTGTGTAGGAAACGACCGGGTCCATTAGTGAGGCAGCTTCTTGATGGACCAGACCTTATTTCCATTTACTGAAAGGACATGCTGGGGCTGAAACAGTGATTGACCCAGGGTAAAACTGTTCAGAATTACACCTCTAGAGTTTAACTCTGCCCAGACTGACGAGCTAACAGCTAGTCAGAGCAGGGCCAAGACCACAGTAAATCCCATCAATCCTGAAATGATTTCACTCTCAAAAATTTCACACAGCAATTTGTTCAAAAGCAATTTTCCACTCATTTCATGACTCCTGTGCTCCATGCTGGAAGAACTGCAACTACAGTTATCATTTACCAATAATTACAATTCAAAGTAAATAACTGCTTTGCCTATTTAATAGTGATATAAAGGTTTAGAAAACTAAACAGCAGCAATCCACTTTGGTCTCAGCCCCACTCTGACTAGCCTTTAGCTCATGAATCCTGTCAGAAATAAACCATTTCTCCAAATTGAGGTTGTTCAAAAAGCCGTTTGCAGCAGGTAAGATATTAACTGCTCATACCCATTTCTTAGAACCCCACATAAACAAAACTCCGATTTTAACTTTTCTGATTCTATGCAGAACTTTTGTCATTTTATTCTTGTAAAATTGTGTTTTTATCTTCTTTAAAAGGTAATCTCGGCGACTTGTTTCCTGCTGTGGTTTTGTATGTAGTGTATGCACCATGCTTCAGATAGTACCAGCTGTGCCTTATCCTTCTACTTTTTACTTTATTATTTTAAATGAAGACGAGATTTCAAATCAATTAAAAACATTTTTCAGTCGTTATCTACTTTTTTATACTGGACTTGACATACAGTTTGTATCCCGTGTGTGTCTTATTTTTTTGTATTGTTAAAAAAAAAAAGTAATTTTCAATAAAGAAAGCATTGAATGCTCCACCAGGGTTTCTTATAAACGGCTGTTTATAACAGAAAGAAAATCAGCTTTGTGTTAAAAACAAAACATTTTCTTGGTTTGAACTTTTATTTACTCTGGAAAAAAAAAATATGACACTGGCATTTGCAACCAAAAATCCCACACCAACAACAATTATTCACAAAAAATATGATACAAAAAAAACCATGTAACACTGTTAAATAAAGCGCGACTCGGATGGGACTCGGCAGGGGCAGGACTGGAGCTTCATCACACCACAGAGGCATGCAACGCCACCACAGAGGGGGAGAAAAAGGTCAATTTTAACACTTGATTGAAACGGGAATGGCAGACGGGAGAAAGATCTGAAAAACAAAAGCAGCAGTGCAGCTCCTGGATTATGAAAGAGACCCTGGTACTTCCAGTAATCCTCTTATTAATAATTCTAACTCACAGTTTTCTTCTGGAACAAAGCAAACCTGTCATAACTGAAAAGAAAGAAGAAGAAGCTCCACTCTGGGGATGAAAGCGATCATTTTTTGTTTTGTTTGTTTAACATCTCAGCCTCAAAACCCTTAAATGGTCACAGATGATTGGCGCAGCAACGAAGACGCTGACCGCCTCCTCCATCTGCGAGGCCGTGCACACCGGAGGTAAATGTTAATGACATTAAGAGAGGAAAAACAACTTAAAAATCTATACACATGGCATGTATTCATTAAAGTGACTGAGCCAGTTAGAATTCTAAACAGTAGTTGGCTTTAGCAGCAAATCGTTTTGTTTTTTCACAATAAATATAGATGTACAGAATATAAATGTCTCTTATCGGAGCCGGGCTCACAAAGCAAACCCGGGAGAAGGTGAGGAAGGGTCGTACTGTGGACACATTTCCCCCCCAGGAGTTGGCAGGGGGGAGGAGTGATGATGACGATGTTCTACTCGGACATCCATCTCTGATCCGTCTGAGATCCTTCTCACAAAAAAAAGAAAGTCCAGTCCAGGAATTTTAAAACAGCATGCTTTGTCTTCTGTTCTTCCCAGTGCCTGGTGGAAAATAGAAAATATATATATTTAAACTTCATTTTTGCCATTTGAGAATCAAACTCCAATGATCAGAAAAGTTGATTTACTTTGTTTTATTTCATAAGAGATAGGGGGATAGACATTCCTTATGAAATGCTACATTTATGTTCAGCATTTCAACTTCACCAGATGCCCATAATGTGCAGTAATTTACTCCAAACCTGCACAGAAGCGTTTTTTTGTCTAAATAAATAATAGTGTTTTTTTTCTTTCCTCACTACGTGTTTAGTCTCGTGTCCTGGCCCTTTCATTTTCATTCCTCACCTGATTCAGGGTACGAGGAGTTCCTGTAGCCGGGGTCTTTCTGCATCTGTACCTCCTTCAGTGTAAATATGGACAGGCCTGCAAAAGTTAACATCGGTGAGATTTAACAGACGTTTACCTGGAAACGAGACCTGATCCGCCTCCCTGCAGGAAGCAAAGCCTTCAGGTTGGGCTGCATCACAGAGCAAATTACTCACTCTCTGGCAGCGTTTGCACACGTGGCCCCAGGCTCCTGAAGTACGGGTGCCTCATTGCTTCATCAGCAGAAATCCTCTTTTTCGACTCGTACTGAAAATGAGGACAAACAGAAGCAGCGCACAGCTGTTACACGTTACAGAGAATTGAGTCGGGAATCGTTCGAAATCTCTGGCTTCTCAAAACACTAAAAAGAAGTCAGAGAACAGATTTCGGACATCAGACGCAATAAAATAAAACAAAACGTACTTTCAGGAACGAAGCGAGAAGCGGGATTCCATCGTTGTCCAGCCTGCGAGGAGGAGGAGAGGGGTGGGGGGAGAGAAAAGAGAGCGGGGTCAGTAAGGTGGGGGTGACTCACCGATGCTGGCGGGTGTAAGGAAGGAAACCGAGCCAAACGCAGTCAACTATTCCACAGGATTTCCTCACAGGAAGTGACAAAGAGAGCACACTCCTAACCAAACAAGTCTAATGTCTACAAGCTGAACACACGAGCTCCTGCTTTTAATACCTGGCTCTCAGGGGGAATATCTGATCATTCTCTCCTCCAATGAGAAGTGAACTAGTAAGAAATGTGAGCGGCTCGTGTTAGTTAAAGTAAAAGGAGTGTAATAAATGTAATACGATAAAAAAAACAACTCCATTCATACCTGGGTGCGTGGTTAATTAGAGGTTGTGGTTTGTACTTGGGGAACTTGAAGGACTTGAACTCGTCGATGGAAGATATTCCAGGCCAGCTGTCTTCTGTGGGAGTGCCTGTGGAGGGACATTCAGCGGATTCTTTTAGAATCAGGCTCCAAAGGGCCAGCTGAAAGGGGCTTTTAACACAGTGAAGATGAGGAGCCAACACGCCAGCTTTAACACCATTACAGGCTCGTGTTGGAAAGTTAAGAGTGGTCAGCAGGGGGCAGCACTGACCCAACAGCCTGAAGATGAGGTGCAGCTCGTCCTCCACTGTGGACCCAGGGAACAGGGGCCTGCCGGCAGCCATCTCAAAGAATATACAGCCAACACCCCTGAGGGGAGAAAAATAGGAGGGGGAGACCAATGATGTTTGTTAAACAAGTCAAATATCGTCATCCAAGGTTTGTAATGGTTCTGATCCCCCCCCCCCGCAGAGCGAGACCTACTCACCACATGTCTATCTGCGTGGAGTACTCCGACGAGCCCAGCAGCACATCGGGAGGTCGATACCAAAGCGTCACCACCTCATTAGAGTAGGTTTTAGTTGGCACAGACTTGGCCCTTGCCAGGCCTGTGGAGCAGAAAAATTACAAATCAAAATCAGTCAGAAAAAAAACAAACAAATATGTTGAGGGGACTCAAAATTCGAAGTTTTAAGCCAAAATGAAAAGTTTTAAAATGTAAAAACAAGTGTTTATTTGTAACTAAAAGACAATTTTTCCTTCATACTCTATGCTGAAAGGCCTGATAAGATAACCATCACTTCAAAAAAGAGCAGACTATCCCTTTAAACTTACATTTTAAAAATCCCTTAATTTGATTTTTGTTTTTACCAAAATCAGCCAGTTTGAGTTCCCCTCGATCATTGATGAGCAGATTTTGGGGCTTCAGGTCTCTGTGGAGAACTTTCCGTCTGTGACAATATGCCAAGCCTCGCAGGATCTGGAATAAAAAAATCTAAAGGAAAAAAAAGATATTGTTTATTGATATTTTCCTGATGGCAAGACGATTAACAAAAACATTCAGACAAATGCACAGCGGAGCGTCTCGTCAAGTCTACCGAGTTATAACCTCTCTTCAAAAAACGCTGCACAATAATAAAAAAGACATGTTGTATTATGTTTCACCACCAGGGGGCACACAAACTGTTTCTGGCGCCCAGAGATCCTGACAGGTGAGGAAGTTTGTGGAGGTTCACCTTGACATTGTGCATGCTCAGGATGTTCCCACAGTCGTCCATGTACTGCTTCAGGTCTTTGTCCTGGAAACAGGAGGTCATTAGAGAGGCGTTTGGTAAACAACAACAATAATAACAACAGGAGTCAGAACTGAGGTGACCCTAGAGGTGGATCAGGTCTCACCAGGTATTCAAAAACCAGTGTGAGCGACTTGTCCGTGTGGACGATATCGTGCAGGGTCACGATATTGGCGTGTTTCAGGTCCTTCAGTAAAGACACTGGAAATAAAAAATAAATAAATAAACAGGTGTTAATAAATGAATTGTACAGTTTTTAGTGTCGGTTTGATCTGACGTCAGCTGATCTTTAACAAACGAAAAACTCAACAGAAAAAGCTTTTATAGGAAAAAAAATTGTCTAACTATCAAAAGTCAACTTTGTTTGTCTGTTAGCAAAATATCTCATAATCGTCTGGATAGATTTTATTGAAACTCTCAGACAACAGTCGCTGGATCCACATCTAGAAATGATTACCTTCTGAAGTCAACCCAATTCAAGATGGCCGCCACAGCCTACTGCCTTTAACTCTCCCGCTGCCCTTGGTACACAGGACCCACCAGGCCACAGTTTTGAGACTGAGGCCTAGTGGGGTCGTTTTGAGGGGGCAGAAGGAGGGTTAAATAATACAAAATCTATAATGCAGTCAATTTTACAGAAATCAAGCCAAAATTTGGTGTGGTAGTAGAGAGTCAAGGAGCCATCTATACCAGGTAAGATATTGACTGCTCATAACTTTTTCACAGAGCCTTACTTTAAAAGGTCAGAACTCTTTCTTTAATGTTGCATATAGGTCAACCGTCTCTGCACTGTCTGAGACACTTTTTATTTGCTGCCTCGGGAACTAACGGCTTCACCTTCTTGCTCGAAACCTCCTCACCTTCTCGGATAGCCGTGCACGGCGCCCCCTCCTCGTGCTCGAGTCGGATCTCCTTCAACGCCACCAGGTTTTCCGTCAGCTTACTCCTCCCCTTATAGACTGTTGCGTACGTGCCCTGGAGACCAAGAGGAAAGGGGGGTAAGTAAATAAGTAAATAAATAAAAATGATTTCAGGAGCAGAGTGGCACGATCTGGTCGTCATGGGTTACAAGAAAACAGGGAAATCTCACATACCTCCCCGAGTTTGTCCAGTTTGATGTAGGTCTCCAGCTTCCCAAATCCAATTTCTGACTGGAGGGAAAAAAAGGACAGACAACATTCATGTCAGAAGTATTTTTTTTTATAGAAGCTGTTACAACATTAAACACCAGGACGAATCCTTACGACTGCGTCAGGCTGGCTGAGACCAGAAAATATCAAGTTTAATCCTAAACAAATTGAATTTAGCAAATAAACAGCAAACAAGGTTTTATTTAACTCCAAATTAAAGTTAATTTTCCAGTTTCAGCTTCTCAAATGTGTGGATTTGAAGCCTTTATGTTTCCTTGTAAGAAAACAAATAGTTTCTTTCATTTTTACCAATTTTTGCTTCAAAAATTAACAAATCCAATTTCACACTGAATAAAATGTTCGTTGCTTGCACACGCTATGTTCTTCAGAAGTTAGGAAAACAAAAGCAAACACCAGTCTGTAAAACTAAAGACACACAAACTCATCGCACAATTACAGCCGTCCTGCTCCTGCTGAGCCGAAAGGTCAGAGGTCACACATACAAGCAGAGTCATTCAGTACTGTAGGAGCAACAGTTCGAGGCAGAGTGTTTGCAGATGAAACAAACTGGGAGAGGCGGAGCGTCGGTTCTTTGTTCGAAGTAAAACCACCAGCCGAACGCAGAAGCTGCTGAACGAGCAGAAAGGGCCGAGGCAACAGCTCTCGTTTCTGCTTCTTAACGCATGTCATCAAAACACGCCAACTTTAAATGGCCTAGCGACGACCCCTGCTCCGTTTCACTTTCATTTCACTAAGAAATGCTCACACTGACGTGGGCTGGAAAAAGGCACATCCAATTCATCTACAAAAAACAACAGGAAAACACTCGAGTGCTTCTACAGAAGCTTTAGAAGTTCATATAGTTCTCTTTGGTAACGCTTCAGTTCTAAATAGTTAAAAACTGTCTTTCAAGAAGGTAAATGATCAGAAAATGTTGCAGATGTTGGTTTATCCCAGTCAGATGTGTCTAAAATCTGGATCTGTTTAAAAGTCGGGGATTAGAACAAGGAGAGCTAAAGAAAAGCCGTCACGGGCGACTGGATGAAAGTGTCGTCTCGGGTAAAACGACAAACATTACATCGTCAATAAATGCTAACGTCTACACTCCTCTTTTCCATCAGCTGAAAGGATTAGTGTTTGGCGATGATGACTTCATGTCATCCAGAACTCTCAGACAACAAGATGATGTTAGGAACCTGAAAACTTTCCTTCAAAAATAAACATTTAATCTAATCTTTTAATACAGTCCGGATCTTTATCTTGTTACAGATCGCTGGTGGAAATTGAAGAAAATGATCTGAGATCTAATCTGGGAGCAGAAATGAGTTAGCTGGAGGCAGACTGATGAAGAGCTCGGTTTATTAGTTGGGTTTTTAAAAAGTCATTTAAATATTTTACCACCTAATGATCTTATGTGAAGCAATTTCCTGAATAAACGTTTTAGCTACTGTGCTTTCATATAGTGCTCTTATGTTTAACATTGATAGTTTATTTTGTGTTTTTCCCCTTTCCCTTATCCATTCGAGTGTCCTTGGCACTTTCCAGGTCAGCGTTGTAAATAAGAATCTGTTCTAAATGTTCTGCCTGGGAAAATAAAAGCTAAATAAATAAGGAGGTCCAAGCCTCAGACAACTTAAGCTGTCGGAGGAGCCAGAGGTGGTGCAACAAAGTACTAACGGACCGGTCTTTCTCCTGATTCCAGCAATTTTTCCTTCACTTGATCTAACAAGTTAATTGATTACAATTATATCACTTTCTTGTTTTATTGTTTTTTATTGCTACAAGGTTGGAACTTTGATAAACGTCCTGTTGAAACCAGTCATAAATTGACAGCAGCAAACTTGTGTGGGCTTGACTGAAAACGGTTTTGTTGCTGGAGAAGGGTGGGGGGTGGATTTTGATTTGAGCATCCAAAGGTGTAAAAAACCCTTTTCTTTTTCTCAAAAATGACAGAAAAAAACAATTGCCTGTTAAAAAAAGTGTGGATTTTTGTCAAATTAAAGACCACAAGAAGCTAAAAAACTACTTTAAATTGGAATTATAGACCTTTTCTAGTTTATGGTGGGCAGAAATATAAGTAAATAGTTTTTTTCAGCAGGTATATAAAGCAGCAGTTTCCCCACCAGGAGAGGTTACCGTTGTAAAGTTAAAGGATTTTTAAAACGGGTAACAAAACACTTTGCAGATCTGAAACGGTCACGTTTAGTTTTCTGCAGCAGCTTTCCGATGGCCTTCTCGGTTTCTCACCAGTGACACCCTGCGGGAGCGTCGGCTCAGCGGCTGGTCGAAGGGCGGGCTGCTCAGCTGCAGCTTCTGCAGGTAGCCGTCAGGTATCCGGATGTCGGCTGGCAGAGACAGGCGTTTGTTCAAGTCCTGCATGCAAACAAACAAGTAAACAAAAATCAGTCTTCTCAAGGAGGGTTGGGGGCATTGTTCTTCTTTTCTCATATACTCTGTGTGTAATAAGTGCTGCTCTAAAGCATCCCATAACGACCTGGCACACAAGGAAAGACAAGTTGAATGTTGGACAATAAATTAACTACCCTGGACTTTTCCTTTAATATGTCCGCCTATGTCCTGTATATTATGGGAAACATTGTCGAAAAACCAATAAAGATAATGTTGGGAGAAAAAAAAACTATCAGAACAAACCGGCCTGTTACACGTTTCATCGATCAAAGAAGGTAAGTTTGTATTGAAACACAAACATTGTGTATTTAGTTAAAACAAAGATCCATTTAAGGATTCAAGGTATTAAAGCCCTAAACGGTAATCCTCATGATTTGTTGCATAAACCGTCTGGATTCTAACCATCATTCCAGTTTTAATCCCGCCTCTCGCCGCTCCAACTCCACTTTCTGAGGCCCCCTTAAACATTTAATCCTCGTCCTTCTCTACCAGCTCACACAAACGAGTTGTTTCTAACATTGCTGAGAAATCTGGATGACTCGACTTTTTGTCAAGTTTTGAGAAGCAGAAAGCAGAAAGAAGTGAAGCACGGCTGAATAATGTCACCAGACTGGTTTAAATTCCTGCGAAGAAAACTGCTGTCGGCAGCGGGCCAAAATTTGACTGAGTTATGGTTGTACGTGCAAAAAAAAAGGATGCTTATCGCCAACTAATTAACTGTTGGAGTGAAACAAATTAAAGATGGCCGAACTAACAAACCAGTACAAAAACGATGATGGAGATAACTTGGACAATTTTACAGAGAATGAGAGAATTTGGTGACTGATACCAAACAAGTTCACCATTAACAATTTGGAGTCAAACGTGTCTGTCAGCAAAATATCTCTTGTATGGGTTTTAATGTAAATTTGGATAAACAGTTGCAACCGAACAACTTTCGGAGTCAATGCAATTCAAGATGGCTGCCAGAGCAAGCTGACTTTAAAACAACACAAAAGCGGCTATGATTTAATTTTATGGATACAGCTACAATTTGGTGGGGTAGTAAGCGAAAATCATTCATAACACACACCCATCTTTACGCAAAACATTAACATAAAATGTTGTAGTCGACACCGTTTGTTTGTTAGCAAAATATCTAACGAACCATCAGGCAGATTTGAACGAAACTCTTCAAAAGTCACCACTGGATGTACACCTGGAACTGATTAACTTTCAGATTCAAGCAAAGTAAAGATGGCCGCAACAGCTTATACATATTAGCCGACACTAAAAATGGCTAAATCTCAGTCCATCTTACAGACTTTGGTCTAAGATTTCATATGGTAGTAGCTGAGAGTCATCACACTTTGTCATCACATCACTTATACATTTTAAGGTTTGACCAAAACCTATAGACAGGCGCTCGTCCCGAGCCTGGTTCTGGTTCTGCTGGAGGGAGTTTTTCCTTTCCACTGTCGCCAATGTGCTGCTCAGTGCAATCTGCTGGCTTCCTCAGAATGATTTTTTTATTTTATTTTTGTTTGTAAAGTGAGATAACATTAGATGTGACTTGGTGCCATACAAACAAACTGAACTGAAAATAAGCCTAAGTCGATACATGAGGAGTGCTAGGTCTTTTTGTTTTTAATTTCATAATTTTTGTGTCAGATTAATCAACAGCTGCTCGGATGTTTGTCCATTTGAGGAACATTAATTCCTGTCATTTCTGTTGGCGCAGCCAGAACTGGAGATCGACGATGCCACCCGTCAACCTGACCTTTGCACCCGTACCACCCCATCCATCTTTGTCGTCCAATCGTCTCGTTCTAATCCGTTACAACAGGGGCCCATCTGGACCGTATTACATTAATCCCCGTGATGTAATCCCAAAACAGCCCTGCTTCCTGTGCTGCAAGAGAAACACGTCCATGCTTCCTGCTACTTCTCTTCTTCTACTGTCTCTTCGGCTAAAAGCCACAGGGTTTCTCTTCACCGGCCTCGACCCCGCTACTCAAACGAAGTAAAGTTTGTTTTTTGTCAGAGCTGTGAGATTTAAATTCAAATCATCTTCGTGCGAATGTGAAACATGTCACAGGAAGTACGAGGCACGCTTCTCGCACACACAGTTTGTAAGAGGTGATGTGTCACGTCTGTGTGTGGGTCGACCAAAAG
This sequence comes from Millerichthys robustus, assembly GCA_034783495.1. NCBI lineage: Eukaryota > Metazoa > Chordata > Actinopteri > Cyprinodontiformes > Rivulidae > Millerichthys > Millerichthys robustus. The sequence goes on along the minus strand of JAVKLF010000011.1, from coordinate 5,902,444 downwards.
GAGAACAATGCCTCGCTGCTTTTTATGCTTTTTTTTTTCCCATCTTCATGCATGCACGCTTGGTTCGTCTTTGCAAATGTGGCTATCTGCTCGTAAATCCCCAGCAGCTCTGTAATCACAACAACCTGCACATTAACTGTACGTTATGTTTGACAACAAAGAAGTTGAAAAAAATTTAACATTCATTTTCTTTTTCTTGAGCACTCTCTTGGTGACAAAAGGACATCCAGTTGTCCCGACTCCTGATTTATGTCAAAGGTTCATCCCTTAAATCCCATTAGCAGCAGTTAGTCCATTAAGGCTTGAGCCTCCGTCACACACGCAGTCAGGTGCACTTTAGCTCTTAATGGTCTGACATGAACTGAAGGCTGCAGCTGCAGCTAAAATGAGCAAAGATATACAAAAAAGGGACAAAATACTAGAATGTATTTGATTTAAGGTAGTTACTTTATTTAATGCGATCAAACGTGGTCATCTGTTCAGAATCACAACAGTAAAGTAAGTTATTTCTTTAGCTGGAGATCGGAAGAGACGTCTGCATCTGAGCTTTCATGTTTTATTTAGAAGTTTTCTTAGCAAACAAAAATGCAACTTGTGGTTTCATTAATACAAATGGAAATACTGCAGGAAATACTAATTATACGCCACAGTCTCATACGAGATTTGGAATAATGTTATTTAGTAATTTGACCAAAACTACAACAAATTTGTCATTTCTCTGACTTTATGAGATGCAAAACTTGTAATTACAGTTTCAGACGTTTCACCCAAATTTTACTAAAGTTTTATTAAAGTTTTATTTTGGAAACACTTAAAGCTTAGGTCAGAAATATTTTGTCACTAAGCAACTTGAATGACTTTCTCTATAATGTTTTCACATTACGCAAATGTCAGGGGTGTGTGTGTGTGTGTGTGTGTGTGTGTGTGTGTGTGTGTGTGTGTGTGCGTGCGCGGGCAGAGGAAAGAGTAAAAGGTTTTCAACCACATCACAAAACTGTGTTTAGAAGAACAATACGTGGAAACACAGTGTGTGTGTGTGTGTGTGCATGTTTAATTACCCTTGTGAGGACATTTTGCCTAGTCCATGCAAGGGAAAATGCCATCTGTGGGTCAGGGGTTAGGGTTTAGGGCTCAGGTATGAACTAAGTTTAGGTCAGGGTTAGAGTCAGGTATGGACCTGTGGGGTTAGGTTTAGGGTCAGGGGTCAGGGTTCGGCTGTAGAAATTAATGGAAGTTAATGGTAAGTCCTCACAAAGATACCACTACATGATGGTGTGTGTGTGTGTTTGAGTGCAGCAAAGATCATTTGAGCAGCTGAGGTCTTGGTGCGTGGAGCTGCTCGTCTACTCTGCAAGAAAATCTTTCCAGATTTTCAGACTCCTTTCAAAAACAAGAAAACTCAAGTTCTTTAATAAAAAGAGGAGGTTGAACAAACCCGGCTGAGCTGCAGCATTTCAGCAGAGCCGTGAGTCTGAGAGTTCTTTACTATTAGGGTGTGACTGGCACACAAAAACTAGTCGGGCTAATATTCTGGAGCAAGTCTCACCTCCGCAGAGATGCGTCGGTTCCCTTTGTTCCTCAGACAGACACCTGTGGGCGACTGCACCTCGTCAGAGGACGTTCCCGACGCTTGGTCGCTCTCCCCGTCCGACCCCATCTTCATATTCTCATGAACGATATCTGAAGACGAGGAGGAGGAGGGGTTGAGTCACACAGAGGAGAAAATAATAATAAAAAACACACTTGCTCAGTCACAAAAACCAACACTTTTTGTGGGGGAGAAGCAGAAAAAAACACGATCTTTAATTTTCAGACGTGTGCGCACGCTTTCACACATTGATTCTCTGCGCTGTCTGCTGTGTTCCTTGGCCTTCATGATGCCGTCTGATCACTAACCTTTGAGGCCTCCAAAACTCACAACAGAGATTCAACACAAGCCTTCTGTTTTGTTTCATTTTCTAAGCCAAAGCTAAAGAGAAAAAGAGAAAGCGTCTCACCGAGGCGGCTGCCGTTGCGAGGCAGGACCATGAGCGAGCCCAGACCTCCTCCGATGACGCTCTGCGGCCGTCGGATCGGCGGCTTTTTAAATGATCCCGTGTACTGGTGAAGAAAGGAGTGCACGCTGTGGGACGAAGGAGGACGGCCGTTCTTCACGATGGGCTCTGCTGGAGAAAACCAACATGGGGTTAATGATTATGAAAGAGGAGACCCGCCTGCGGAGAGCAGAACACAACCGATACGATGACGATAACATCTGTGAAAGGAAAAAAAACTATTAAAAAAACTCCACGTCTAATCAGCTCAGTGTTAAATCCTACATAAAATAAAACGTTCAGGTTTTTTTCCCAGGCTGAAAATGAATTTCCATGATAAAAGAATGTCACATAACAGAGCCTGAATGAATTACCCAGTACATCCAGTTCCAGACATTTATACATCTTAGCTTGGTTTACGTGTTTAAAAAGAGGCAGATTGTAAAAATAGTTTTGCTTATATTATGCAACTAGTGAAGACTGCAGCCAGGTTTTCACATTTACTTGAGACTTAGTGGTATAAACACCTGAAAATATGTCAAAACACTGCAAAACACCATATTTTCTAAGAAATCTTGTATTTTCTCTGTTTAAAAATGTAAATTTCCAGGTCATAGAGGTCCTCATTTGGCACCTGAAATATTTCAATTTTAAAACTATGAACAAGTATTGTAAAAATGGCACTTGAAGCAACATTTTATTTGTTTCCTAACAGCTCTGTCTAATCCAAACTGTTAAAAAAAAGAAACCCATGATCCACGCCTCATGACCACAACTGAGGGTTTGACAGACGGGCAAATCCACTCAAGACCAAAGTATTTGATACAGTCTATGATTATATGTCTGTTAGATATTTTCTGGCTGATTAAATGAATTTTAGATACATACTTATATTTTAAACATTGTGATGGATTGTAATTATTTACTTTAAACAGAGAATTAAGTTTGTGCCGAGCGTAATGGTGTCTTTAGATTTGAAAATAAACACTTAACTGAGAACTGGACTTCTGCGTGTGATTCAGACTTCTAATATGACTTCCTGTCATTTTATTTAGTCTGCTTGGGTATGTGTGTCTTTGTCTGTTAGCAAAACATCTTATAAACCACTGGGGGAATTTTAGGGAAACCTTCAGAAAGTAATCCCTGAATATAAATATAAATCTGATTCATTTTTAAAGTTAGTCGGATTCAAGATGGCTGCCATAGCTAATCAACCTTAATTACTACTAATATGGCTACAACTCAAGTACACAGTTGGTAAGTTTTAGGTTTTTTTTTACACTATTCTGATAAGTTCCAGATGTAAAAATCACCAAAAATATTAAAGTTGTTGATAATAAAACAAACTGCAACATCAGTTAAAACCAACTTTTAGTTATGTTCACATTTTTAACAAAACCAAAATCCACTGCATTGGATGCAGCTTCCTGAGAATAAATAAGGACACTAGAATAAAAAAAAGAACAAAAATGTTATGTTGTTGCACATCAGTCATATTAAGCAATTCAGGATAACTTTTGTACTGGCCTCCCACTTCAAATATGTCTCTCAGTGAGTAATCAGCTCCTTCAAAGATTATATATTTAGCACAGTTTGATCGTGACTCATCATCCTCGATAAATAATTTAATGAATGAATGTTTTAGGAGCCTTTTTATTGAGTAACAAGGAAGCTAAGCAACAAAAAAGATCTAATCTATAACGCATAACTACATGAGAGGAGTGTTCACACGTTTTAATAATATTCCCACGCTGTGGGGGTAGGGTAGGCTGGAGTTACAAATATATCTGGCACATATACTGAAATGTTCAGAATGGACAGAAAACGAAGTTATATAAACAATGAAAGCATCGGCGAGACAGATAGATGGCTTCATTTGATAATTCTTCAAATTTTAAGTGTTTGTTGATCTTTAATGTGACTTTTCTGATTCAAGATCCTTCAAATTAAAACGATTCTGGACAGATTCACCGATCCATTAACCGATTAACAGATCTAACGTTTTTTTTCCCTCTTGCACTCCACAAACAAATAATAGGCAAAGGTTTACAAATAATTTGATTACTTTTTAAAGATGATTAGTAGGTGACGATCCTGTTTGCGATCAGACAAACTGTGAACAGGTTCTTGTGTAGATTTGTAAGCAGCACTGCTGTACAAAGCTCACCTGCAGCATTCCTCTCCTCCTAACATCTTTGATTCTGAACTGTTTCTGCACCTCTCCTCTCACCGATGTTTTGTTGTCCGCTCTACTTACTCTTGCTAAACTGGAAAACCACAGCCTCACCAACAAATAAAAACTAGATTAGAGCGATTTTATTTTCTTCAACTGGGAAAAACAAAAAATACGACTGACTTTGGCTGGTAAGTCTGTAACATTTGAAATAATGTGGAAACTTTTTCTGTCCTGTTATACATTTATGTAATGTTTATGGAACAATGTTTGAGTAAATCGTTCATCTTGTCCATTTGCACGTCGAATCTCGGAGAAACAATTTCATTCAGCTATGCACTTCTGTGGTATAAGCTGAATGACAAGAATGTTGACTTTGACTTTATTTTAGATATTTATTTTATTTTTTCTACTTGTTGGTTAGAGGCAGTTGACAGGGTGGGGGCTGTTTGGTGGTAATATGTTTAATTAATAGAGAATGTTAAAAACAAACTGCTGTAACTCTGTTAAGATTCTCAAACGTATGCTAAACAAATGGTACCAACAAAACCGACAAATACTTCAGCCTGACAGCTCCCTCAAATAAAAATATAGAAAAGATAAAACAGTGTACAATGATAGCATATTTAAAAAAGAGAGAACCTGATAGACAGAAGAGTATTTTGTCCAAAGGCTTAGATGGGTCTAAAAGGGGTAAAAGATTTACTCGGTTTAAAGTAACATCTAGCAAAACACCAACTCTGCCACAGAGGAGAAACATGCAGCTGGAGAGAAGCTGCTGAGTGGCCTTTAGAGGTCAAAGGTCAGAGGAGGAGAGGTGGTGGGGTACGACCAGAAGACGGAACGGATTTAACAGATTCATGTGTCTCTCTGTGTCAGATCAGGCTCGGAGGAAAAGATGTTTTTCTGTGTTTATGACTGATGGATTTGCCTAGTTTCCAGTTTTTTTAGGATCAGCTGATCCTCGGGGCATCATTACAAAGTTTACAACAGCCGACATGTCCTACAATGCAGCAGAATTTATTTTTGGAGCAGAATTCCTAAAGTTTTGATGAAAACGAGGAGCTACACGGCCATGTAATTTCAGTCCTTCTGTCAACTTTTCTTTATCTCTTAGCAGCTGCTGCTGCTGGCCTGAGTTATGAGCGTTACGTAAACGGATCAGAACCAGAACAATTTCTCCAATCTCGCAGCTCAAATCCAATCTCATCTGGCCACTCCATTATGTCTCGTCTCTAACTCTGCTGACTGTTACACGGGCCGCTAAGCCCTGGCGTTCGACCCATCTCTCTTTATTTCACACAGGCAGGGAGCTTCAGAAGCACATGACGCTCCGGCCCGACTCCGCGTTGATCACAACACAAAAAAAGCTTCATCACAAGACTCCGGTTAGTTCTCCGAGAGTGGTGGCAGATAGGGGGAGGGGGCACGGAGTCGATCACAGAGAAAAGAAGGGTCACAGTCGCCGCGAAGGACGAGCGTGGTAAAAAGATGTCGGCTGGCTGCACAGAGTCATGTCGCCGTGGCAATGTCATGGAAACTCCAGAATGTTTCCAGACCCCGAGCTCCATGGCAACGACGTGGCTGCACACCGACAACACAGTGACGGAGTGCCATGCCACCCGGGCTTTAATTCGGTGCTGTGAAGGCCACAATCCTACAGCAGGATCCACACGAACAACAAGCTGCTGAGGTGTCTGAACGTCTGGACAGAGACTGATCTCACTCAATACACAGAAAGTTGGGGACACTTTTCTGATATTCAGAACTTGTTTTAAAAATGTCTGAGTCTAAGATTTATTTTTTCTAATTTGCTATCTGACTCTACTGAAGTTTACGAATGATTTCATACAGATTACTGAACAGGGCTGTTAGCACAAATAAGACAAAAACAAAAATATCGGAATATCTGTTTTCTAAACTTGATTTTAGTTCCTCAACATTTAATTAATTTCTTTGTTTTCCAAACCTTAAAAGCTACAAGTGCACTGGCTCACAGAACAAACCCTCTTTTTTTAAAAGACCTGGATTTTAAAAAAACATTGATGCAGTGTTAAATCTTTTTTTAAATGACTTGCTTTAATACACGTTCAATTGTTAAATCATTCATTTTTACTTGAACCAAATCCATGACAAACATTAGCTACATAATTACAGCAATTAAACTATTAAATCTTCACTGACTTGTCCACCTCCTATCAAATTATAGGTCTCTCACAGAAAACTGGACTTTAATTTGTCATCTGTTTAACGCAGCTGGTACTTAAATTTTTTTAAAAGCCATCTGTTACTGAGCAGTAAAGAAAGCTGCAGATGAACCTCTGAAGAAAATTGTTTAATTTTAGTAGCTTCTTACACTTTTTTGTGCTTCCTCTGATTGGATTGTTTTTTTACAACTTATAGCTTTTTAAACGTCTAACTAAAGTTTCTTCAGTGTTTCTACAGCACACACACATCATGTCTGGTTTACAGGAAGTCAATGAAACCAATATAAATCTGTCTGTATGCAAATCCATAGTTGCTGTATTTTTATTAAAAAGGGCTTTTGCAGTGCTTTTATTTTGAAGGTGAGTCCGAATTAGGTTTAAGTTTGTTGGTCCGGTTGGACCCAGTTCCGTATGCGGCACTGGGAAAAATAGTTGTCTACTCATGTCCTACACAGAAGACGTCTTATTGCTAGGGCAAATTAGCACTAATTTGGGTTTTCGATCTGCTGAAACTCATTAATTCAGTTCACTGATTATTAGGCTCAAATAAACTAAATGCTTCAGTAATAAAGCAGATCAACTTGATTAAAAACTTCTGCTTTGCAAGTTAAAGTTGAAGGAAAAAGTTGGTGGAAACCGTTTCGTTTGTTTTCAGATATCACATAAAAAGTGTGTCCAGTATGAACTAAATTTCAGGTAATAAACTGTATTCTTGTGACGTTAATGAAGTAAATGTCCAGGCAGTTTAAATCTTGACTCCAGCAGACTTTCTTTACAGATTTATCCTTGAGATGTTGTCAGTGTGTATGACCTGGATTCCTGCACTCAAACAAACTAAAAGTAACCTCGAGTTAGTTCCACGTGATCGCTCTCCTGGCTGTTAGGGGCTCAAACGAGTATTAGTAAACAACCAAAATGAGATCATGGAGGCACTTCACATTACAGTTAATAAACCTCACCGCTGTCCTTCAGGCCGTTCTCCTCAATGGTCATCTGCTCAGCCAGCTCAGACAGCGATTCGTCAATCGTGTGGCTGCCCCGGAGTGTCTGAGTGAGACGCCGCTTGAATCTCTTCATCTTCTCCATGGAGCTTCCGGGACGGGGAGGCCTGAGGATAACACAGAGAGAGAGAGGCAAATGTTACACATAACACATGATAAAAATAAGAAAAGATACAGCTTGTGTTAGCTCTGGAGGAAGCGCCTCACAGTCTGTGTGAGCTATTCTGTTGACGCGGCAGGCCTTGACATTTCTCACAAGCTGGAATCTGTTATATAAACTTCCTTTAAGGGAAAACACCACTTCCACCTGGTAGTGCTGCTTGTTCTTTTTCACAATCCCACATCGAGAGTGGAAAAAGTGGTAAAGATCATCAGGAATCAGAGGGTGAACAATAAAAATCAATACTGAAACGGTAATTATGACTCAGCCTGTTGCATTCCTCCCTCTGAGAAGGTATGACAGGCTGGTGAGAGATTCTTACGGGAAAATCCTGGCACACCGTACTGTAAAAGCAAACCTGAAAAATTTAGGGGATTATCGGCTGAACGGTGCAGCGGCAACTTTGAGCCGCACATTCCAGGTGCTTTAAAGCAGCAGGAATAAGACGTAAGCACCTGTCTACAGGTGAGATAATAAGTGTAAAGACCAAAGAAAAGAAGATTTCAAATCAAGGTTTGATTGCATTTGGAGATTACCGGCAGCTTCTCCCCGAGATCCGGAGTCGAGCTCCAGACTCTCGTGCAGATCTGGACGTGTCTGTCTGTGACGGTGACGATGAGTAAGGCCAAATGCATGTGGAGTAAAAAACCCTCCGGGTTCATCGTCTGTCAACTGCTCACTCCTGGCAGCTTTTTGTGTCTTTTAAAATATCTCATAGGAACTGAAATCTAATCAGTGAAATACATTTCCCTCAAATAATGCTGCATTTAGCAGACAATAAAAGAATGTTTCTGTTTTGGTCGACGTTTTGCATGTAAATTTGGCAAAATTGAGGTATACTACAATGTCTTTAGAATTCATAACATAAACGCTTAACCCAAATGAGTCTAAATAAGAGAGGAAAAGGGGGGGAAAAGCTGTTGCAGAACCTGGAGGACCTGCACCGGATGCTGCGGAGCTTCTTCCCAGAGGGCTGCAGGGAGAATAGACCATAGCGGGGGTGGGGTGGGGGTGGGGTGTCACTGATGAAGTTGCAGGTTTGATACATGCAGCGCTGTGATGAAATGTCCCACACCACACAGAGAGGCAGCTGGTCAAAATACTCTCTATGGTGGGCAGGTAGGCTCTCCTCATTCTCCACAGGATGTACAAGTGCTTCTGTGCCCTCTTAACCAGTGATGTGATGTTCACAGACCAGGTAAGGTTGTCTGTGATATGTACCCCGAGGAATTTGATGCTGCTGACCACCTCCGCAGCTGAGCTGTTGATGAGCAGTGGAGCGTGGCTAGGCCAGTTCTTCCTGAACAAGAGAATATCCTCACTTAAAAACAAAAAATCTTGAATTGTGGGGTTCTTACTTAAATGATTAAGTATGCACAGGCGTGGAACAATTGTCTATTTTTAAAGAGCTGTCAATATTCAGTCCATCTCCAGTTAGCAACTTACTATGAAGTGAAATATTAAACTTTATGCATCTGTTTGCACATCTGTTCATTTTGTCAAGTCTAGTTTATCCATTCATTATCTGTTACCCACTTCTTCCTTTCAGGGTCACTGGTGCCCATATCCAGCAGTCAGTGCGAGGGGTGAGGCTAACCTGAACAGGTCTCCAGTCCATCACAGGGACACATAGAGACATTCACTCTCTCACTCACACTTAGGGACAATTTAGAGTTAGCAGTAAGCCTAACAGTCGTGTTTTTGGTCTGTGGGAGGAAACTGGAATACCCGGAGAAAACCCACACAAGCATGGAGAGAACATGCAAACTCTGTCCAGAAATGTCCCCAGCCGGGATTCGATCTGGTGACCTTCTTGCTGGGAGGCATCAGCTCTACCAACTGAGCCACCGTGCCGCCCAAGTCTAGTTTATTTAAGAGCAAATTTAAAAACAAAAGTGGTGGACCAAAAAGGTCTACGACGATGAATGTAAAGTAAAAAAATGCACAATGACAAAATACAATAAGGCTAAAAATGAAAACAAAAGACATCATTACCCAGCCTGGTTTAAATGCCAAGTGGTCTCGAGTGGATCAAGAGTTTGTAAAATCCGCTGTACACACAACAGATGCTGCAACAACAAAATGAAAGAGTGAAGCAGCAGATTCTTCAGTAAACAAGATAAAAAGACTTGAATTGCCAACTGGGGCTGTGGAGACTTTTAAAAAGTGTGCAGTCAGAGTTTTAAGAAGACAACATATTTGTCTTCTTTCCCTCCTCACAGAGGGAGACTCATCTTGGCATCGAGCAGAAGCAAACTGGGACGGTGAAAAACATTATACTAATCTCTGCATCAAGCATGGGTACATCACGTCCTACACAAGAAATCTGAACACATCCGCCGCTCCGGTTATCACCTGCTGCTTGTTCTGGAGTTGGGTCACAAGGGCAGCAGCTTGAGCAGGGAGATCCGGTTAATAAATGGCTCTAAATGTAACATTTTAACTTCCAGAAACTCTGCAAAAGGACCGACTGAACAAATGACAAACTGTGCAGATGTTTCAATCCTGGTTTCTATGCTTTTCCTTTTCCCTTAGTTGACAGTGACAGCCTATAACAAAGTTTTATGAATATTAGGACATTAAGTAGCCCCTGAGGAAAAAACAAGATTATATTTAATAAATTCATGTAAATCTGAAGGGTCTTTGCTACATCCGTTGCTGCTGCAATATCCTTCCAATTTTCTTGTAACAGCAGCTGCTTTAGTCTGTTCAGATTACATCACAATGAACTACTGAGTGGGTTTTGTCGAATAAAAAAAAAAGTCTTATGCAACTTTTCCCTGCCACAAACCTTAGCTAGGAAATCGCAACGTTATTATTAGTTTAAAAAAATCCCCCAAAACAGTCTGTGTAATTTTCAGGGAGTCAATCTGACGGAGATGAACAATGACATGACTGTCACAACAGCTTCAGATCTGTCCGTTTGGCTTCACAACGCACTGGCGCTCGGTCTGAACGGCTCAGTGCCTCACCTACACTCCTGCTGACACGTTTTGGGCAGCAGCGTGAACACACGCAGTAATAACTCTAGACTCAAAGCATACACATAACAATTGTCCCATGCTGAAGCCCTGGAGGAGGTAATAGTGTAAGTCAACATTTTAATTGAGCCAATATGTCGAGTCAATCAATGGATAAATTCAATAACCATATGCAGACGTGATAGGTAATTAAACTATTTCCATAACGTAGTTTTCACAAAAACTAATTGTTAGATAAATCTAAAATAATTTGCAGCTGTAGAACAGCTCTATTTCTGTGATTAAAGGGTGAAAATCATTTGTTGTGATTACAATAAACAGATGTGGAAGACAATGGAGGACTGGCATTTGATTGCTTATTTTTGATTTTGGTTCCATTCTCAGTTTCTTTGGTATTATCCAAAATGGTCCTATTAAACTCACAAAGAGCACGCCTCAAAACTAACCAGGATGTGCCCTACAATCTAACGAGCATTATCATATTCTGTGTGAAACGTTAAGGAAGGAGGAAAACGTGTCTCCTGCTCACTCACATCCTGTTCCGGGACCAGCTCTGGACACGATCCTTGTCCTGAGCTCTTGTAAGTAGGCTGGTCTGAGAGGCCTGAGCTCCAGATCTGCCGGGGTAGAGGGGTGGGTGGAACACAGGGGTTCGAGCTCTGCACCGTTTCAGGATTTGTCACCATGGAAACCCCTGCTGCTTTTTTTCTTCTTCCCATGTTAAAACATGCAGATCACGGTAGGGGGCTTGCTGAGTTTCCGATCCACCCCCCTCCCCTCAGTCTTATGTTTTACGGAAAGCCTTGCTTCAAAAACAAGGACACACACACCCCCAAACACCGCCACCATGAATAGCTCTCTGCTTCCATTATCCAAGCGTGCCACAGCATCTTGTTTAGCTCGCAAACTCCCATCCCATGCAGGCAAAGAGCAGAGGAGAAAGAGATGCTGCACTGTTGAGACAACACCCGTATGTTCTGCAGGGTCTCTGTGCTCCCCCCGCGGTGCTGACGACCAACAGAGGAAAGGCTGCAGTAATTTGTGCCATCGTTTGCGTTTCCGCAACGTGGCGTCTGAGCCGCGCACAGAAAGCAGGAAAAAGCAAAACAGCGGCTTCCACATGACCCCTGCGTGGGTCGGTGAAACTTCGGGAGAGAGAGCAGGGGCTTGGGGGAACACCCCAGAAAATACCTCCTCCTCCTCCCTGGTTGCTAAACTCACAGCATTAGATGGAGAGAGGCTTGATTCACAGCTGAGTGTGATGCTGGCTTTCTAAATAGCAGCCTTTTCTCAACCTGACCAAGACAATGAGGACATGAGTGTGGGAGCTGGCTCCATCACAGGCTTCTTACATAAAGGCTGCATTGTGCCGAATAAGACAAGGTCTTTTTTTTCCCCAGAAGGTGGAAGATGAAGCAGGGGGCTGAGCTCAGCAGCTCAGAGCGTGGAGATCGGGGCGAGGCATCCACCCGTCACTCACTGAAGCCGCTGGAAATCTGTGCTGTGCCGTTTCGTCACCAGTTTCTCACTTCTACACAGTTCTCGTTGATGTTCATCTCCCACCTCCAGCACCCCGTTGTCACACGTGTCACCTGTGTTTGTGAGGTTGATTGGTGCCAACAGACGGGTCAGTGGATACAAAGACAGCAGAGAGCTCGGCTGCAGCTTCTGGCCGTGCGAGGTTAGTCCAGTCACACAGAACCGCACAGCTAGAACAGGCAATAAGATTCAGCGCTGGCTGATTAACATGGTTGTTATGGTTACAGCAGCTTGAGTGACAGGTCTGCTCCTCTCTAAGCTTCCTCTGAGGCTTGACGCTGGCTGCAGACAGTAGGACCACGTTTGATTCTGAAGGTTGATATTGCACGCTAAAATAAGCGGAAACATATTACAAATTTAACAGATTATCGGTTCACTAATCTTCACTAATCTGCAATGTTTTCTCCAGCAAAAAAAATACACAATTTTTGGTTCCGGTGACGCAGATATTCAAGTTCTTGTTTTACAAAATTCTAAGTTAAATATATGCAGAACAGTAGAGAGCAGAGTGGTAAATCTTTGTCACCCTCCGCTGAAAGAGTAAGGCAAACAGAAAACCTTAGCTGTTTAGAAGCAGATCTGAAGCAGCAGGAGGAAACACCATACATTGTTTTATCAAAAAAATGTCACAAAGTTACGACACCATTCATTCAGACTGAGATCACAACTCAGGCTAATGGTAATCTTGGAGAAAAGTTTCTAAATTTATTTGACTCCTAAACCTAAAACTAGTCCTGCACAGTACTGGTAGCCCATGCAAAATGCAACACGATTGTTGAACACTAAAATGAAGAAAGAACTTCTGTTTTTGTTGTTCCTCTCTCATGAAAACTAAACAATCTAAACTAAGTCAGTTGTGGGGTTTTAATGCAGGAAAAGAAACTTCTGATTAGACAAATATTTTAGTGTGACTTCGAAAATATAACCCACCAGATGTTAAAGTCCAATCAGACTCTTGTTATATTAATTTTCCAATGACAATTACGTTTTGATGCATTGAGTAACCATTGTTTTTAACCAATAATTTCACAGAAAAAAAAAATACTGAGAATTGAGTAACGAGAGGATGCTTGACATTTTGGCTTGATTAATGGCTTTATGCATCCGGTTCTTAAAAAGCTTCTTAAGTTGGAACATGTGACTCTGTAAGAAAACTACTGGCAGCAAACAGTCATGGAAATGATTGACACTTTTATCGCTGCCGTCACTGTTGTTTTTGTAAGCTCACACAAAAACAGAATGAGAAATACATCAGCGAGTTCAATGGACTAAGCTTTTACATTTAAAAGAATCCCTGCCAACTGTCACCGTCACACCATGATCAGCCAATGAATCATTTCAAAATAAAGCAATGTTGAAAATGAACAAAACTGAAAGAACTTAAGCATAAAACCTCCTTAAGATAATGGGATTCTGGAATGAAAGACCAGCACAATTTGTGGCAGATAAACTTTGTCGACTCGAAGGCGAACAAAAGGATCAAGATATTTTATCTAGCTGACACAACCCAATATATCAACCAAAAGGACTTTTCCCCCACAATCTAATTAACAGTCTAATCCAAGTTTTGTGACGGGAAATTAAAAATGATCAGATTTTACCCAAAACAAACCTAAAAGGACATTTGTTTGGAGACGAGACCCAGTTCACACAAAACAGGAACATTTCGGTTTGTGATTCAGCTGTTTGTGTACACGACAACACCGTTAGTGTCTCTGACACTAAAACATTTCGAATCCGGGTCTCATAGTGGAAGATTTCGGACAACAGAAGAAAAGAATGTGCTACACCATCATATTGGGTCAGCGGAGACACATTTCACACCTTCTACAAGCACTCTTGGTCCAAACAAACGCTTGTGTACTCACCATTTTCAATGTAGCCCGTTTTCCCATTCTTGAGAGAACACATTCAGTCGTTGAAATGCAAAAGTTTCAACGCCAGCTAGTGACCTGGTATGAAAACTGCAGCAGGATCAAAAAGGCTTGCAATCTGGTGTCAACATCAAATAATCATTGCAGAGATTGTTCACATGTAAACACACAATAACGGTACAAATAGTGGTCACTGTGTACCGTAAATGTACAGATTCAGTAGTGTTTAAGATACCAAACAGGGAATATTACAACTCATTGTGCAGATAATATCCTAGGTGTCAACCTGACTGGAATCCCCCATCCTACGTTTGTGAGCTGAGCATTAGCACCAGAGAAAGAGACAATTAGCTTACCCCCTCCCTGCCCATTCACGCTCTTCTTCACAGCGGCAGCTCCTTCATGGTGATTAAAATCAACAACAGGGCTGCAGCTTCCTGCAGCAGCTGAGGCCCGGTGGCAGGATGGTGGCAGCAGCACATGAGGGTTTGGATTAAACTGGAAACACAAATGTCTCTGCGGCAACTTCAATCTCAAAATGTGTTGGAAAATTAGATCTAAGGCTTTAAAGTGAATATGCTTCAGGTGACACATCACGCACAGTTTGTTTGCTGTACATAAAAACTGATCAATAAAGACGGTTCCAGTTAAAGGCCTGCTATCAGTAAGCATCTTTCAGTGTAGACTCTCAGTCGTCGAGGAAATAAATATGTTGGCTTTTAAGCCTTTTGGTCAAACTTTTAATATAAGGTCATGCTTGATCACATGATTTTCTGCAAGCTTTCATGTGGATCTGCTACAATTTGAATTATATGACGGGGGAGAACGCTCAGCTACTACCACACCAGGTTTTACTATCAATATCTATATAACTGACTGAGTTATACCCATTTTTGAGTTTGCTAATATTGGTTAGATGTGGTGGTCATGTTGAACCGAGTTGCCTTGAAGCGTTGGTTCTAGATGCACATTCAGTGACTTATTTCTAAATTTTATTCAAATCTGTCCAGTGACTGGCAGGATATTTTGCTGACACAGAAGCGCACAGACTCAGGCAGCTACAATACTGCTCGAGTTTCAGCAGGAGATAAAAAAAACATTTTCCTCAAACTGTTTAATCAGAGAACCAGTCTTTGCTCTTTGAAAGATCGTAAATTGTTGGCAAGTTAAATCTAAATTGCTTAGTAAATGTGTTATAAATGTAACCGTTTATTTATGAGCATGTGATTGCATGTGAGCAAATGAAAACATTGGCTCACGTTTACAAATCGAGTGTGAGTCTTGAAATTGAAAAAAAAAAACCAACTACAAATGCTCAGAAACTTGCTTGCAGAACCTGCTGAGAGGCAGTAGATTCTGCACAGCCAACACATGACGGGACAGACTTGCCGAGTGAGTTGTTTCTGTAAGAGTTGAACGAGTTCTCAGCCGACCGGCTCCAGGCTGGAGAGAGACCTGAACCGTCTACGCAGATTCAAATTAGAGAGAGAGAAAGAGACAAAAGAATCAGGGAGTGGGAGATGCCAAACTCGCGAGCAGCATTTGTCTTGTGGGGCGGCTGCATGAGTGAGAGCTGAGCTGCGTGCCGACGTTAATACAGCAGAGAAAGAGAGGGAGAGTTTGTATTCATGGCTACTATCTATAGACAGGAGTGGTGCCTGCAACATAGCAGCTGCCCCCCCAGAGAGAAGTGACACATTAACCTTCAACCAGCTGTCTCGGCCCGCAGCTTTAACGTGACCTCATTAACAGAGGACATTCACTTTCCATCACTTCCTGGGAGACTTTACATACAAAATTTTGTTTAAGATTTGATTTTTTGTTCCTCTGTGGATAAATACCACTCACACACACGGAGAAAGAGCTTGGATAAACAGACACAGAAGAAACTAAAGATCTCCACGCGGGCCTGCAAAATATTGATTTCAGCAAAGTCGGATCATGTGCAGTTTTCACACACACACCCCAACACACAGCCGTCCGCATACTGGACCATCATCTGATCTGCATCGGGTCTCAGGGGATCAGCAAAGCGTGGCTACAGCTGTCTCTCAGTGGGTCAGGTTACCTTGCCACCACCGTCTCCCCAAGGCCTTCACCAAGGGAACGAGTCCACGTCAAAACAACACACACACACACCATCCTCCGACAGCTCCTCGCCGTAAACGTCAGGGTACCAATCTAGAAACCCGTGAGCTTAGCACTCTGAAAAAGGTGCTCAGCCTGCAGACGAAGGCCGAGGTTTGTCAAATATGTGTATTTTTCATTTAACTAAACAAAACAACACATGCTGAATTCAAAGGGATATAAAATTAACAATCCGAGAAGAACTTTCAGACTTAAAAAATACAAACAAAAGAGCATCCTCGCTTACAAAATTTGACCAATTAGATCAATCGGTCATCACCATATACCTACCCGAGTTGACCATTGTAGAAAAACACCTAGTTGAGGTTAAAACATTATTTTTTTGTCCAACCAACTGCATCATCTCTGGTATTTTGTTATAGATTCGACTGAAAAAACGGGAACTAATTGTGTCTCTGTGGCACACAAAACATTTAAATCCCATTTAAAGTTGATTCTTGTTCGGTTATTGTACTGAAAGGGTCTGAACTACAAAGCGTAATGTTTCGGAGTTTGTTTGTAAAAATATATTTTGTAACTTATGATAGGCTATACTACTACATCAGGCAGTCGGTCGGGACTAAACGGTATCCAAACATGCTCGAAAAGCAGATCTTTAGGTCATGAATGTACATGAACAATCTCACGTCGGAGCAAATATAACAGGTCTGTAAATGTATTAGTTGGATTCTAATGTTTCCACATCAAGTTCGATGTTTATCCCGCATGACCTGTGACCCAGAAGAGTTAGGTGAAGCTTTGAACATTTGCACTTCTAACTGTGAAAGACATTCTTTTGTTGTTATTCCTTCAGGAAAACTCAGCATCTTTTGTGCCTGATTCTTATTTCACTTGAAACCTCTACTCTGCATTTCTGATTCTGGTTTTGTTTGATATAAAGCAAAAGTTCAAAATTATAAAAGAGCACAATTTCTGAAACACAGTGAACTAAACGACAAATGGGATTCTGGGTATTTTTTTCTGTATGATCAATGCAGATGCCGATTATTTCAACGCACAAGATAAGAAATCAGTTTTTTTCTAAGGGGATAACCCAACTCACAAATTGAGTGGTGGGAAGCAAAGTCCACGTCCCCATTTGAGAAAAGCTGCAAAGTTCTGACTCAGGTTTGTCCCCTGCAGGAGAACCAGAGTTCAGGAATTCACAGGGAGACTGAAGGAGTCGTTCTCCGAGGGTTTGCCCTGCAGGCTCCTTCCTGGTCCGGGCCTTCATACAGCAGCTCAGACTGGTTCAAGCTGGGGCTCTGACACCGGGCTCCAAGAAGTTCATCCAGAAAAGCACAAAAACATCTGTGAAGTGTGGATGTTCAGCAGCCAGCTCTCTCCTTCTTTTTAGTATTATTTATTTTTATTATTCAATGACGGCCTCCCTGCCAGCTGCTTGTACAGCTCCCAGCTGTGTGAGACAACAAAGCTGACACTAATGTTTAACTACGAAACTCACCACCCACCTCCTTCGACTTACTTTGACAGTAGTTCAGCCGCAGCTGGCTCAAACACGACCAGGGACAAACTGAACAGAACCCGAGGCTGAGAAGTCCCCACCGGGGGAAATGTTTCCGCGAAAGTGAGCCTCTTAACTTCAGGTTAAATTCGCACAAACCGACAGGAAACGTGCGAGGACTCTTACCAGAAGCGAGTGGCTCCGCTCCGGGCAGACTCCCCGACCTCGGAGCTTCTTTTCAGGCCGGATGCCGTCTTCGCCTCCGAGGGTTAAAAAAAAACACCAGCTGCTTTCTTCTTTGTGGGTTCTGCGCGGTCGATACTTTCTCCTCCGCAGAGTCGCCTATATCCGCGGGCTGACAGCGTCCGGCGCCATGGTTTCTTCTTCACAGGCTTCAAAGTTTATCTTTTTTTTTTTAAATGCGAGGCTGTATCGATTGGTGTGCGAGCAGAAGCTAGCCGTGGAGATTACTGGTTCATCTGCGTTGAGTTGACGCTGCCTTCTGCCACCGAACCGCCGCGGACCTAATGAACTGTAAGCGGTGAAACAGCGCCCCCTGTCGGTAGGTGCGGGAAACGGCCCCATAAACAGTGAACGTGGCGCCGCAGCGCCCCCTGCTGGGAACAAAGGTTATATTCTAATCATTCACAGAAAAATAAAATGACATTTTTACAGATACAAATGCGCATGCGTATGATCTCGCATGACGTGCCTAAATAGCTTCATTTACGCCTGCTTTTTCACTGACTTGTACAAACGTACTTATGATTTATTAGTATTTTACATTGTGCTTCTGCAAATGAGTGCAAGTGAAAAGGATTTTTATTTAGTTCGAACACTTTTGTGAAGAAAGCATGCTTTCTGCCCAGAGCATATCACCGTTTTTAATTTCCTCACCGAAAAACAATTTGAACAGTCTCTCTGTTTCTGCAGCACAGACAGAAATCAGTATGAAGAAGGAAAAAAAAAAACCTCAAGCAAACAGAAAGCTGCATTACTTTATAAAGAGCAGAGCTGAGAGGCCCATCTCTGCTTTGCGTGTCAAGGAGACATTTGGCAAGAAATCTGCAAACCAGCTCTGGGCCTCAACTGCTTTCTGACACTTTTTTCTCCACCTGAAAATACAGTATTTGCCTAAGAAGTGTTGGAGTTTCTCATAATCACTCTGCACTGTGAACTCCTTGCTGACACCCTAACTCTGGGATTTATTTAAAAAGGAAAATCTTAAGTCTTAAAAGTAGACAATCGGCCTCGCGGACAGAAACTGGAAGTTGGTTCCACATGAGAGGAGCCCGAGAACTGAAAACTCTGCCCGACTACTTTTAAAACTCTAGGAACCACAAGTAAACCTGCAGTCTGAAAACCAAATGCTCTGTTAGGAAAATATGGATCAATAAGATCTTTAATATAAGATTGACTTATGACAGCTTTGTATGTTAGAATTAAGATTTTAAATTCTATTCTGAATTTGACAGGAAGAGAAGCTAAAACTGGGGAACTCTCATTAGAACTCCAGCAGCAGCATTTTGGATCAACTGAAGGCTTTTTCTTATTTTCATTCTGCTTCACAGTTTTGGATCACTGTCCTCCTCCAACCTCAGTATTCGTGTTTGTTCAGCCTAAAATGGGAAACATTTCTCAGTGCTCTGCAGGGACCCTCCCACCTGGCCCCAGAGGCCCCTCACACACAGGTCTGGATCCCTCCTGCTCACTCCTGACACGGACTCCAAGATGTCCTGGACATACGCAGCCCTCCTGGCGCTCCTCACCGTGTTCCTGGCTCTCCAATGTGAGTCTGATGGCGGAGGATCTCACGCAGAAGTGATGAGCTGTCGAGCTTTGTGTTTTAATTTAGACTTCTCTCACCCTGTCCTCAAACGCAGCATCTCCAGAGGCCGAGTCCGCAGCCGTGCGCGGCGAGAAGAATCCCCCAGGTGAGGAGAAACGTCTGCACTTCTTCTGTTGGGAATCTTCCTTTTCTGTTGTTAACTTCTTGAGCTCCACCTGCTGCAGGTCCACTGTGGAGGATCTTCATGAAGGACTCCGAAGCCTCAAACTTTTTCAGGAGGCGCAGCAGACGAGCTGCCAAGTCTCAGGATGAGGTCAAAGGTCAGTTCAGTCAGGTGTTAGTGTGTTCTCGCATTTATTACCTTATAAGGCCCATTTCCCCCAATAACTATATAAATATATGAATGAGTGAAAAATAAATGGAAGTCAATGCAAAGTTACTGTGAAGATAGAAAAATGTGGCGTGTGTGTGTGTGTGTGTGTGT
>JAVKLF010000011.1:5872440-5882511 GCA_034783495.1 Millerichthys robustus | reverse complement strand
TCTCAGAAATTCTGACTCCAGAATGTAAAAGTTGGTCAAATAATACAAATGTTTGATTAACTTTTTTGTTTAATATTGTTCCAGTGAAACAATCTGACAAAATAAACATATTTTTTTTTCGTGCCTTTGGGAAGTTTTGTTCTCCTAAACTGGTTAAAATCTTTAAGGGGGGAGAAAACATACTTCAGTGTCCATTCTAAAAGGAGCTGAACGAAGCCTTTCAGGAAATTTGACTCCCTCTTTATTAAAAGAAGCACAAACTTTCGACGTCAGGGAGCAGAAAAAACACCCACAGAATGTCAGCCATCTGGTTTTATTCAGAGATTTTTAAAAAAGCTATATTTGATCTGTTTTTTCTTGTATTTTGGAAAGCGGTTTTAGCCACCAATCCGTTTCAAGGCAGCCAGAAAACACGAAAGTGGCTACAATTCAGTCAAACATAGACATTGAGCTGAGAAGTAGCGTGGTAGTAGCTGAGAGTCATTCACAGCACATACAACGAGGGAGACCTCACTTATAGCTAGTTTTAAGGTTTGAAACGGCTGATCTCTGTTTTAAAAAGTGAAGGTCGGCGAGCGATGCGCGTTCCTCCGACTGCGCTTGTGGCCAGCAGCTGGACCCAGACTCAGCTGAGTGGGTGGGAGACAAAACGCTGCCGGACAGGGGTCGAAAAGTGAGACAAACAAGCTGCCTGCTTTCAGAACTCCACGTGGCAGAAACGGGTCGAAAAGGTGGCAACGAGCAATCGTCTTGACGCCAGAATTAATTTATGGAACGTTTCAACTCGAAATGGTAGACATTATGGGACCAGCAGTTTGTCCTCTTAATCATTAATGTAAGAGTAATTACAGTGTGAGTGCTGAGTCAGCGTTATTGTTTGACCTGGTTTGTGTGCTGCAGCCTCTTCAGCGGATGGAGTCAAATGTTACAGGTATGACTTCAGATAGTTGTAATTCCCGCACTTCATTTTGTTTTAATATTTAACTTTTTTACAGATTTGTTTTTCTCCTAGAAACAAATGGAAAGTTCTAGAAATCATCTGAAAGACTTAAATCGCCTTCAGCAGTTGCTTCATTTCTGGATACCATTTTGCTAATTTTAGCTATCGTTTTGCTCATTTTAACTTTCAGCTACTGTTTTAATAAGTTCGTCTTTTAGATACTGTTTTGCTAATTTTAGATATCGTTTTGCTCATCTTAACTTTTAAAATATTTGTTTTTTTTCCCTTTTGTTTGAATAATTTTCTTTTAAATCGTTTGGTTTCAGTGCATTTTAACAAAGTCATCTTTAACTCAGCATTTTTACAGAAAATGTTATTTTTTAGTTAATGGTAGTAGTTGTAGTTATACTACTATAGTAGTAAGAATAATAGCAGTAGAAGTAGTATTACTAGTAATCGTAGTAGTACCTCAGTCTGTATTTTAATTAGTAATCTTTTTCAGTCTTGTAATTTACAGACACAAAACTTAAATTGTCTCAATGAGCTTCAGTTCTCAAACACAAAGTTGATTTTGAGAAAAGGTCAAAGGTTGTGACCCTAATTTTAAACCCGATCTCTCCTTTGTTCTCCAGGTTTTACCCCAAAATAAGCTTTTTAATTGTTTTTTTTTTTTTGTAGTAGTTTGTGTTGTAGTTAGTGGCAGGTTTATTTTAACACTTCTTTAAATCACCACACCACGCAACATAGTTTTTGTAAAAATGCAGATTCTTATTAGCTCTCCTCCCTGTGATCTCGCCGTGTTCGCAGCCGAGCAGGACCAGGTTCTGGCCGCAGACGAACGGAGGAGGGAGTTCCACAGAGAGAGGACCAACGAGTTTGAGAGCTACGCCGAGGAGGACCACGACGGTACGTGACCTCTTTATGTCCATCGCAGCCGATGACGGGAGTCCATGCTCTGCTTAAGCTCCTCGATTCGTCCTCCAGAACAGAACGAGAGGAGCAGGGAGAACGGCGAGCAGTGGAGGGAGTTCCACTACGACGGGATGCAGCCTCCCCACGAGTAGAACCGTCAGGGGGACCAGAGGCTGGGAGCTGCCAAACGCTGAAAACCAGAACCTTCTCAACATCAAACGAGTTGTTTTTATTAGAATAATGCCAACTTTTACTCTTACATTGTCTGTATTGATACACAGATAAAAATCAATTCCATCATCCTCTATGGAGATAATTTGGTATCATGAAGTTAGTGAAAAAATAAGTTGAAACTGAAAAAAAAGACCTTTTTTTTCCAGTTTAAAGTCTTTTAGTTTTAAATGTTTTATTTCAGCCTCAAATCTTATTTTTCAAGTTCAAATCATTATTTTTTTCATTTTCATATCTTTTATTTCAGTTTCAGAATAGTTATTTAGTTTGAAGTCTTATTTTTTGTTTCAAAATTATTATTTTTTTTTCAGTTAAATTTTTTTATTTTTACTTTTTGAACAAACTCTATGGCCCTAATTTAGCTCCATAATTCTCCACCTGTCCTTCGGTCTAAAGGATTCATGAAGCCCTGTGGCTCATTTTGACCGTAGGGCAGCGGGAGAGTTAAAATGCTTTCCAAGTTCAATAATTGTTTTTTCTGCTTCAGCACTGGAACTAATAATATTATTAATAGCATGATTTGGGTTTCTGTCAGAAGGTTTTGAACAATGAAAGTTCTGTTGCTAAAAGCTCCTTAACCTGCATTTAAAAAAAGCTTTAAATTCAGTCCGGATTGAAGAGCTAACAGCTAATTTGCCAACTCCAAGTTTTTGAAGGATTCATAAATTACTATTAGTTTCTTATCAAGTGGCAGCAGCTAGCTGTAGCACTTCCAGCAGGATTATAGTAGAAATTCCACTCAAGCCATAATAGCAATAATCCGCAATTGTTTAAATTTTATTTTATATATGAAATAAATACAACTTCCAAACATTTACCACATAATTTGCATTAAGTATCTGAAATCAGCAGAATGGCATTTTGCAAGCAACAATTCTAAATGGTTTGTTTGCATTCGAACATGGACGAGTACACTGTGGACAGTCTTAGCATGTGATGGATGAACATCGAAGAACAGTGACTAATAGCTGTGAGGGTGAGAGTCCACTGGAGTCAAGTCATTTCGTGGGTCGAGCTGTGATTTTGGATCATCAGATGATCCTGTGGAAATGAGCCGTGCCAAGATATTCTGAACTCCAACAGGAAAATTGTGGAACTAATCGCTGAATTTAGTCGTGAAAGAAAGCGAAAAAGATTTGCTGTTTTCAAAAGCAATTTTTAAAAACCCACCTGAGTTAGAGTTACATTAAAAACAATCATTTACTGATACGATTGTGCAAGATGCATACATTTTCAAATCAAAATCACAGAAAAATTGCGTAATTTGACAACTATTATGGCTTTTAAGACAAAAGCAAACCACTTTATCCTCGAACTCACTCAGACTAGCCGTCTGGTCAAATTTAAACTCCATTTTTCCAAATTGAGGTCATCTGAAGAGCTCTCCACAACAGATAAGATACTGATTGTTTACATCCTTTCCACAGAAGCCCGCTACAAAAGATCTGAGTGATTGCTTTAATGTAACAGAATATTTACTCCTTAGAGAATGCAGACTGTATGTAATCGCAGCTCATTTATGCAAACTTAATCACATCTTCATGATTTTCTTTCCTTTTTATTTCTTTGTGTGGCGAAATGGAAAAAATAAAGACACAAAATCTGAGCAAATGTTGCAGAAGTTTTGTATTTACAGCAAGTAGATGCACCAAAGTTTTAAACGACAAACCCCTGCCGCTGGCCATGCACTGAAGGAGCGTTCCCTTCTTGTTTTGTTTCCACATTCGTGTTGAGAGAGTTAAAGCAGAAGAACCACAGAGGACTACAGAGACGGCTCTCTCCTCCGTGTGAAAACGGAGAGAGGGAGACGGAGAAAAGCATCTTTCTGCCAAATTCAACAGGCCGGTATGAAAGCACAGTGATTTAACATCGAGTGGTTCTGAATAGAAAGCAGAGCGTCGGACTGTACACCACTCACCCTTCGCCGCACTCTGCCACCAGACGGCCACTACCCAGAAATATCTCGCCGTCTTCTCTACAGCACGCGCTCCAAACGGGAGCCGGGCTTTTTTTTAAAACATCGCCTCGGTGAAAGGAAGGAAGGAGGCAGCTCTCCTTGTGGCACGTTGGACCGTTCAGATGAGCGATCGCTTAGAGGCGCTCCTGTTGGCGTCCCCGCAGATCCCTGAGAACTGGTTCATAAAGCAACGACCCCGCTGCGCCCTCCTGTGGTCAAAGAGGGCTTCACGGTCACAATGAAAAATACAACTCTTCCAATAAAACGGCAAATATTAAGATACTATACCTTTATAGGACAATACAATAGATTTTCAGTCCAGTCTTATCAAACATTTAGACATTTCTCTCTAAGTGGAGTTCTTCCAAAAGTCATAATATATTATAAGAAAATAAATATCCCAATAGATAAGTGCGACGCACCACTTTTATGATCACAGCCATGTTTGTATTTGACGTCCACACACCGAAAAAAGCAAAGATGACCAACACTGCCGTCCGAGCTAACACCGAGAGGTGCAGACGACGGCAGTTATTTACCACAGCCACAAGGTTTTTTTGTTTGTTTGTTTTTTCCCCCACTTGCATCACACGACTCCACGGTTCCAGGCAGGATATTTACACGAAGCACACAGCAGCGTGTCCTGTCACAGTCAAAACAGAAAAGGTAAAAGAGTTCACCTTTTCCACAGCAGCTGCTCCACCGGACAGTCCTCCCTCTCCACGGTGACATCAGGGGAGTTGTCCCCGCACCCGTCGTTCTCTCTGTGCTTCCAGGTCTGAGTGACAGCAGGACAGGAAGCAGCACGACAAACCAGAGCTCCTCAAATTCCTCCCGGGTTTGGCAGCAACAGATGGGAGGCAGCGGGATGGGAAAACTGGGCGACCACGTTAAGTCACGAGGCCTGAGGTGGGTTGTTTTTTTTGTTTGTTTTCAAACACCCGCCCCTGGACTTAAAGCTCTGTGGTCTCCCAGCTGACCTCCCGCGGAACCTGGCGTCATTTAGTCCCAGTGTGGATGACCGTGACGGTGGAGGGTCTGGGTCGGGGGGGCTCAGCCGCCACCAGAGGGTCCTCCGGTGGAACGAGAGCCGGACCGTCAGAGTCCTGATCGTGCGCTTTGATGGCAGATTTCAGAGGAGCTATAGGGGGACCTGCAAAACCACAATACAGTTTCAGAACCGTTAAATACAAGAAATTGAGAAAAAAGTTCAGCCAATTTATGTTTTTTGTTTTAAACATTATTACACGCTGCTTGTATCTGTTAGAAATATGTCTAATAAACCACCTGAAGGAGTTTAATGAAACTCTGACAAAAAACACAAAAATGACCATAATTCAATCAATTTTACAGATATTGAAAAATGGAAAAACTTATAAATACCGGTACTCTGAAAACTGACAAGCTGGAACCGAGACAGCTTCATTCATTTCTACAAAACATGTTTTTAAAAATGATTTAAGAATTTTAGTAAACGCAGATCTGGGGCTTTACGAAACACTAAATGATTAAATAAAAAAAACTATTTAAAAATGACTGAGGAGGCGGGGATAGGTAAAACCTTAAATAACATTTTTAAAGCATTTTGAAAAGCGAAAAAATGCTTATCACCCACTGCTTTACACACAGAGCAGTTGTGCGATCTGTCAGAGCATTAAGTATTTGTTAGGGAGGACTCTCAGCTACTACCAGATTGAAGTTTAGGTTTTTAATTTGTAAAACTGACAGTTTTAGTTGTCTTTGCTAAAACTTGATTAGCCAAGAACAGACCAGGACCGTCTCAGCTCCATCCGCAAAGGAAGTTAAGACTCTACAGGCAAAGGCAAAACCGAAAAAGCTGCCATCTTCTCTGGCGCTTCAGCTCATTTTAGAGAAATGGAGCTGAAGCGAAAAAAAAACAAAACTAAAAGGTTTGTGTTCCGGTTTTATGTTCATTTGACACAAGACTCTTAGGTTCTGGTTTTCTTTTTAGGAAGCCTAATAGGGCGTTTCGTTGTTAGAAATGCACAAAGAGGTCAGGTCTCAGGTCATACGGAAAAACGCTGAGGTTGCTACGGAAACGCCGTTGGAATTGAACTTGTTGAACCGGTAAATTTACGCCGTTATACAGACCCGATGTATTTGCTCTGAACCGATCGCATTAAAC
Organism: Millerichthys robustus; assembly: GCA_034783495.1. Lineage (NCBI taxonomy): Eukaryota > Metazoa > Chordata > Actinopteri > Cyprinodontiformes > Rivulidae > Millerichthys > Millerichthys robustus. The sequence continues at coordinate 5,876,325 of JAVKLF010000011.1, read as the reverse complement.
TTTCCTTCAAGATCATAAGAATTCCCAACGAACTGCTGGATCATTTAGTAAAGTAGGTGGTGGGTACTGGTAGGAGCTAAAATAATCAAATATTTTGAGTTTCTTATGGCTTTTTCAGCTCATCTTTGTTGTTCCATCCATTATCTTAAACTCGCTTTTACTTTTAAGGTCACGGGGTCACTGGTGCCCATATCCAGCAGTTGAGGGGCGGGGTGCATCCTGGACAGGTCGAAAGTCCACCACAGTAAGAGCAGAAAAGAAAAATAAGATTTGAAAAGAACTTGAAAACCAAACAACAATGAAAGTGATAATAATTTTGGTTTAGTGGTCGGAGCAGCAGAAGAAGAGGCTGAGGCTGACTGAGGGGGTCACTCACAGTCCTTGAGGGAGAGCGGGGCGCAGTCCACAGATTGGCTCTTGGCCGGGACCCGGCTCTGAGGACTCGGCACAGAATTGGTGCTGCTTCCGAAGCTGGTGCCCAGCTGCAGGCGCCTCATGTGGCGGATCACAGCCGTCGCATTAAACGCTTGCTGTTGACACACGCACAAGACAAACCGATAAGCCTAATGTTTTTAAGACAAAACCATTTCCCCTTTGATAAATACAAGACGTAAAAGCAGAGTTCTCACCCTCCATTTGCTTTTGGCGAAGTTTTTCCTCATCTGTCGGCTGACCGATTCGTGGATGTTCTTGCAGAGGGCCGTGTCTCCAGCAATCCTGTTTATTAGAAGAAGAAAAAAAGGGTGAACTTCACATTGACACACACCAAAACAGCACACCAGAATGATTTATATTCATCCCTGCCATGCCTGAGGGATCATCCTCATGTTGTTTTCAGATTTGCTGCTTTCATTTATTTCTGTTAGGCTACACCGCTTTTGATGGATGGGCTGCAGATTCTGACACATTCCTCCCAATATTTCCTTATGAAAGCTCGTCAACGAAAGCCATTTCTCTTCATTATGACATCTGCTGCTGCCGTCACACGCCACATATCGGAGGGACCACACGCCCACGACCCAGAATGCCCATTACTGCCAAAACAGACTTATCGCCGCCTCGGCTGGGTACGTCAACCCACGCCGGTTTCGGCCTCATTAGCCCTGACACGGGCCTGGATGATATCTCAATTGTTCATTAGAGCCTCCAAGTTCTTCAAGGATCCTTCAGGAGATAAGCCACTAATTGGCAGCCAGGTTTTGCTCTGAGAGCCGGCGGTGCCCTGCAGAGTTGGGCTCGTGGCTCGGAGCCATGGTGACAGTGGGAGGACAAGCTCACCGCGACAAACGTATGAGCCCAGCGACCTGCGTCACACCGCTGTGTGATTTCCTGCGATTGTGCAGCGTGGCGATAAGGTTCTCCTCACCAGGGGTGCTCCAGAGACTGATCGCATGTGAATCTCTTCTCAGGGTCCTTCTCCATTAAGCAGCTGATGAAGTCTTTGGCTGTGGAGGAAAACGAGAAAAACATCAAGAGCAAATCAGCTCAGGGTCCTGTGGGATGGACAGTTCCACACAGGAACCAGGAAGTCTGGTGGCAAATAAAGACATATGTTTTCCTAAGTGCCTGAGTGGGTATTATAAACAACTTGTGTCGACTTCGGAGAATTCTAAAACTTTGGCTGGAAAAACTGAAGGCTCTCTGTTCGAACACATTTGTCAAAATAAAAGTCTGCCAGTAATCTTGAATAAACGGAGAGAAACAACATGTAAAACACAGGTTCTGCTGCTGAGCAACAACACAGGCAAACAAAGTACAAACTCCAACGCCAAAAAGGTTGGCACGGTGTGTAAAATATAAATTAAAACCAAATGCAATGGAGGAGGAGGGAAAAAAGTCTTGTCTACAAAAAATGTTATCATAGAGGGGGATCTGAAAATACAGTCAGACTGTAAAAAGATTTATTTTACTACAGTGGATACCAAGACACGGAGCCAAAACAGCGTTGGCTCATTTCAAACAGAATTTCAAAAGTGAATATGTTGCAGATTGTGTTTTCAGACTCCTCCGCTGCCAAGTCTCAGGTCGTTCACGCCGATTCAAAAAAACCAAAAGCTTCAACTGAGAATCTGAGAGACATCAAGAAAATCAAATAAATTCATTTTCAGGACCTGGTGAAAAAGATTTGTTTGATACAGAGTAAAAATATTAGATAAAGTTGGAAGAATAGAAGCATTTAGTCAAAATGTTTAAAATTTAACACAAAAATAAAACAGTTTTATTGACAAAAAATTTGTAATTCCAACAGCATCATTACAGCAGGCATGTCAGGAGTTCCATCGCATCACAACAATGATGACTAAGCACATTTTCAGGTTCCAGCTGGTACTGAAAATTGTTCTTCTTGCGCAGGATGCAGGGAAAGTAGGAAACATTGAAGAATTCTCTGCTTACAATGACGTTGGTACGGCTCAGAAAAGCTAAAACATTATTTCGGGTTACACTTTGCTTTAAAAGGACTCATAGAGACTCATTTTCATCTTCCAATGATGAAGGTCAGACATTAAAGCAGCTCCAAATTGTCCGAAAAATGCACAAAATCCTGCAGCTGGTGTTTCATATTCATGCTTTAAATTATGTTCTGATGATTCTGATTTTTGTTTGTTCTGGGGTTGGGCAAAAGTGTAATCGAGTGCATTTAATCATTTAAAAAATTGTCTGGTGAATATTTTCCACTTTGAGATTACTGCGATTAGTGTCGTGTGATGATGATGTATTTTTGTTTGCAACGTTTTTTTTGTTGTTTTGTCTGCTGTATCGTTTAAGGCGGAGCTAGATAAATAGTTTTCTAAAAGAAAGTAGCTAGACTAGCTATATTCATAAAAAAAAGTCTGCAGTTAGGTGGTTAAAGAAACACAAACGTAGCTAGCTAGTGTGTATTTATTTATTTACAAGCAGCTGCCTCTTATTAAGATGTTTCTTTACTACTAGCTGCACTTTAAATGGTCTGATAACAACTTTGTTAAACTTCCGGTTTGAAAAAAATTAAACAATGGACCGTTTTTAGGAAACAAAAACAGTAAATGACCATCTACTAAGTTTTACAGCATCTGTTTTTAAAAGGAATACCGAACGACCAAAAAGTAAACAACCACCAGGCCAAAAGCACGTACGTACAGCCTTGTCTATAAATGGTCTATTAATTCTCTTATTAATTGTTATCGGCTAAATGCCGCAAATTAATTGTGATTAATATTCTTGCCAAACCTGGTTTGCATTCCGTCGGTTTCCTGCAGCTTTCCCCGACACTTTTGTGCCTCTGTCGTGTTTTAAATGTGAAGCCGTACAGCGGAGACCTAAGACAGCGTAGAGCTGTCACGTGACATAAAATTATTAACTATATTTCATAACGTGTTCAGTTCCAAAACACTTCTCAAAACCGCAACACGATATAAGAAGATGGGTAACTCGTTTCTATGACGGTTTTCATGTTATACCAAGATAGTTGACTTGTTGTAGAGAGATTAGGCTCAACAATAACTTTGTCATGTGGCAGCTCCAGGCTTCGTAAAAGAAATTATAATTACAGCTGTTGAATCGGACGCAGAGGCAAAACAAATGGCGTTTGAAACGAAAGAGCTAATTATGGAGCAGTGACTTGCATTCTTAGGGAAAATGCCTGCAAATGTGGTGTACGGTCATACTATAGTGGCAGGTTGCCATAGCGACTGTGTCCCGCTTGACTTTAGGTCCCCTCAATAATTTAGTTGGTTTTTTGCCAGTTTTAGAGCTCAAAACACAGGTTTATGGAATTTAATGATAAAGTTTATTTGAATTATTTCAACACAATAGAAGCACAGGCGCACACACACACAGACACACAGACACACACACACACACACACACACACACACACACACACACACACACACACACACACACACA
>JAVKLF010000011.1:5816799-5831118 GCA_034783495.1 Millerichthys robustus | reverse complement strand
TCTTGAGCGACGGCGCACTTGTATATTGTGTGCTGGGCCGGCTGGAGTCAGAGCCGGCTAGCTTTACCGCGGTCTGAGACGAATTAACTCTGTGGTTCCCCTCATCCTGGAGGCCCACAATCCTGCACGTTCCACGTTATTCTTATAAACGAGTGAATAACAGCAGACCTCCCTTTCATAAATGGTTCGGTTTGATTAAATAAATGGACATCATTTCTCTAGTTTGACTCTTGTACAGCAGTATTAGCCGTGTATGATCAGTGTGTTGACATGAACCCTGGTCCTGGGAACCTCACCTGTTGTGCTCAGCGTTCCTGTCACGTTGCCGGCCACCATGTCGATCTCCGGGACTCCGCCAGCAACAGGCTTCTGGGGCAGTAAAGGGTTAATTTTAGCCGCCTTGTGTCCGTGTGTCCTGTACGCCTCCACTAGACGAGCTAGCCCATGTTCTAAGCAAGAAGAAACACCACGTGAGGTCAGGGAACAGTAGATCATTTCCGCCGACAGGTGGCGCCACCATAAAAGTGGCTACTTTGAATGGCTAAACAAGGTTAAATTAATCATTTAAACGATATTGAGCGCAGCGTAAAAATTAAATTAAAAACGCGTCACTGAAGTACGAACTGGAACCGTCGCCCTTTTGGATCATTTGCAGTAATTTAACCCCATACTAACCTCGATTCAAAGCAGCAATCAGGTCGAGCTGCACGCTCTGCTCCCCGGCGACGTGCCGCTTCGGTCGGTAGCCATACACTCCCCTCTCCGTGTGGTAACAGCAGCCGAAGACCTGCCGAGCTACGGTCGGTGGCAGTTTACTCAGCGACGTTTTCACAAAAAGCACGGCCGACATGTCGTTTCTGGTTGTTAAATAAAAAGTAAAATTAATCTGAACGCCCGTGCCTGACTACAGGCCGGCGACCATACTGCAACACTCGCTGTCTGCTGGACGTGATGGTGGGAGGAGAAGCCGCATCGGCAGCCAATTGGACCGGGGATCTCGTCCACGTTTCGCAAGACATCAGCTAAGCAATCCATGCTTCTTTCTGTAATGTCTTATTTTAATAATTTACTACAAACTGGTGGCGCAGAGCAACGTTGTGTTGCGTTTCGTTTTTAAACGAACTTCGGTTTTGAGCGGAACGCCATGACGTAAAGCACCGTTTGTTTACGTTAAACTATATTTGCTGCGTTCAAGTGCTCCTTGAAAATATTATAATGCGAATAATAAAAACACAAAACCTAAAGCTGACGGGACTTTTATTTGCATTTAACACACTTTTACACTGTCGGTTTGATTATCTTCCCGTAGATTCTTGCAATCTAAATAAATCGACATATTTTGTGCCGTTTTGTACGTTCAACAATCAGCTCATTCGGGAGATGGGACTATTTTTTTTATTTCAGTGAGTGTGACTTTCGTTTTTTGTTTTTCAATAAACTTTATTTACAAACATTTCAACAGAAAAAAAAGAAATGTCTTCAATTCTCTCAAAAGCATTCTTCAGATTAGGTTCTTTCTACTTTTACCGAATTTTTTAGTTTTAGCGAGCATTCAGTATGTTGTGTTAGCCTATTAATATTTAATCATCGCTACTTTTTACTTTGCTTCCTGAAGCTAGTTTTTTCTTGCATTGAGCTTTTGGCTAACCTTTTGCGGCTTGTAGTTACGTTAAACTTCTAACTTTTTGACACCATTACCGTTTAATCTGAATCGTGCAAAATGTTTATTTAAAGATATTGTAGTTTATCTACGCATTTGTATACCTATTTACCTATTTGTTGTCTTACACGAATTTAGCATAAGACAAATACGGTTCAGTAGTTTCACCCTGCATTTAGACAGGCTTTTTATTCTTATAAACTGCACAATGTGTTTTAAAAACAGACTACTAAAAAGGCAGGTGGCAGATACCAGTACAATCAATACATTACCCACAATTAGATATAGAATTAGGAAAAGTCAAAACAAATGTAGGTTTATCCACCTAAAGATAATTTATTAGAGAAATTCTGATCCTAGACTTACTATAAAATACACTGATTTTAAAAAGTTTCACAACAGCCTGTCGTAAAAAGTGATTCCAGTATTTATTCTAATTTACATTAAAAAGAACTGAGGTAGTTCATCCATTAGATTTCGTTACATTGAGGAAATAGTACTTTTCCAATTCCACCACTGGGTGGCAGTATTTCACGTCACATTTCATTAATAAAAGCGTTTTTATGTTTTATATATGGAATTAATGAAATACTTTGAGGGATGTACAACCATTTTCTTTTTTGAAAAGCGTTACTTTTAGAAAGAATTTAAAATGTCCTAAACTTAAAAACATCCTGATGAGCATTTTGGTAAAACACTTTAAATATATACGTATATATTGAAGAGTTCTCACTCCAAACATTGACCAGACCATATCAATAGAAATATAAAAAATAAACTTTGTTACTTCAATCTTTTCCCCAATAGACGTTTACAATATTTAGCAAATTTATGTTATTTTGTTTAAATTGTACCAGGCAGTGTCAATTAAGTTGCAGTTTAAACTGGTTCACCTCTTTTTAATCCCTTATCCAGAATCTCATTCAATAGAAAATTGCATACTTTGTAGATTATTTTTTGTCACTTTTTGACAAAATGATTCCACTTAAAAGAAAATTTTAAAAACTTGGCGTGAAACTTATTTTAAAAGCTTCAGAGAATGTTAGAAATGTCCACAGAAAAGATAAGGACAACAGAGAGACATGGACACACTGAGGGACATCAGGAGGGGGGGTCAAATGTCTTTACAACAGTGGACAAACACAAAGACAGACGCACGGTTCATATTAAGGGAAATGGTTTAATTTCAAGACGGAGGTAAAGAAACACACCACACAGAAACACTGACCAACAAAAAAATAAATCTTTCAGCTATGCACTCTGCTAAGGAAGGGAAAAAAAAACAAACTAAACAAAAAAGCAAAACAATTTAAAATCATGGCTCAAGTTAACTCAAACTAAAAACAATTATCCACTGAAGTTGTCAAAAACCCCGACCATGAAATTATGTGGAAAGCACAAATACGAACATGAAACATCTGATTATAGAGGATCCCAACCCTCCCCAAAATAAAGTGAGACAAGTGGATCCAAGTTAAACCAAGACCAGGATCCAAGTCAAATCAAAACCGGGCTTCTTTTAGAGGCAAAGAAAACAAATATATACGTTTGGACTTTACCAAAAGCCCGTAAATCAAGAACAGATTAAGGACAGGCCACTTTAAAGAAGCCTAACAATTTTATTTTCTTCAATATCTTTTTTTAATTTTCCCAATATAAAAAGCTTCACTGGTATAAAAATCCATACGAACAACCAGTTATAGAAATTTGCCTGTTTGACTTTAATCCCACCCCCAAAAAAAGGAAAGAAAAGTAAACTGAACTGGACTGTTTCTAACATCAAAACGCATCACTTTGGCTTTCCTCAAGACGAGACAAAACACCTATTAAAGTATTGATTATCAGAAGGTTTTTTTTTTCCTTTTTAACTTGTCAGACCAATATTTATAGAAATGCAAAGCTCAGCACACCCGAGAACATAAAACAATATGTGGAAAACAAAACAAAGAGTGGTTGTTAGAGCTGATCAGGATTTGTGATGGAAGCCCCTGAAGTGAGTTCCTGTTCCTGGACGGTTGTGCTTTTTTAAATTTATTTTTAAAAATCTTTTGAAGGTTTTTTTTTTGTTTGTTCTCGTTTCACAGTAAGACCCGAAAACTGCGTTACTTCACTCGTGTCCCATTTGACACAAATACTCAACCTTGAAAACGCCCCAATATTCAAACAAAAGGGGGGGGGAAAAAACAGTTGGTATTGATGGCAGCACTCGTGTTCACCAACAGAGACGTTTAAAAGCTTTCAAATGTAGAAGGGAAGTTTATTGTTTATCTACAATGTTTTAAAACCAACCAACTGTTCAAAATGAGTACATCACAAAAATACAATTACCAATAACACAGAGTAAAGGGGGGAGGGGGGGACATCATCAGGTGATAAGAGCTTTCATGACACTGGCATAAACAGACCAAAAACAACCCAAAAAAAGGCGAACGACAGCAATCTCTAACCCAAGGCCTAATAAGAATGTGTAGGCAGTTTCTAGACGCATATATGGCACTTTGAATATTGTATTGCATTTGGATAGAAAAAACACTGTAAAAAGCACATGCCCATAGTTTATTCAAAGAGGGGAAAAAACAAAAATTGTGGTACCTTGAGTTTTAAGGATCAAAAATCACACACATCACATTCTGCCAAAGCGTTTAACTCCAACAATTGTGCTTAACATTTCCTTACAAAACTAGAACACTTCGATGCGTTTCAAATAGTCGGGGGGGTTTACAATATATTTATGGGTTTTAGGATGAAGGGGGGGAGAGGGAAAAAAAAACTCAAAAAGGTCAAATAGTGAAAATTGTGCATTTTTGTGTCCTGCGTTGTTGAGTTTCAAACACATAAAAACCCCTGAGTTGACAACTCTTTAGCGCCACCAGGTGAGCAGTTTTTGGAACCCCTTTTATTCATTTTTTGGGGGGTGAGGAGTGAAGTTTTTTTTTTGTTTTGTTTTTTTAACCAGGGCATTTATTTAAACAATGTGTAGCACAACAGAGAAAGATTTCACCCTGATAAAAAGTGTAAACTTGGTGCAGAATAATGGAATGTTTTTGTACACCAACACCATTGTGGTGGATTCAGTTGTTTTTTGTCGTTTTTCTTTAAATGTGCCGTGCGATGTAAAACTGAGACGTGACGCTGAAGTCACTTCGAATTAATAATAAAAGAAAGAAAAAGCTAAACATGCATCTAAAAACAATGTGCAGAGACCTGCAGGTTGTGTTGTGTCTGAATGCTCTCTTCTTCAGGGGCTCCCACGTGGTCAAACCATCGAAGTGTGTGTGTGTGTGTGTGAAGAAAAACTAAATACAGCAAAAACATAAGTTGTGTATTTAAAAAAAATGAACAAAAACACTGAGTTTGACACATGGGCACTTCAAAACGCTAACAAAATGTTGCCTAGCATCTGTAAAAACAACAGATTTTGTAAATCTTTCAAACATGGAGGCATCTGAACTGAACCACAAGTGACACGTTGATTAAATCAGTCAGGAGAAAAATTCACAGCAAAGTCCACAAGAACGTACCGAGGAAGCTGAACACTTCTTAACAATTAGCCTCAAAATGTCATCCTTAAAAATAAAAAGATAATTTTAAAAAAAAAGTCCTAACTCAGGTTTTTTTTTTTACTTGTTTAAATTTACAAATATCCCCAAACAGTCATGCTGATTAAACTGATTTTTAGTCATCTTAAAAAAGAGAAGTAATACACTGACCCCCCACCCCCCAAACACAGATGACAATACAACATAAATCTACAAAAAAACCCAAGTTGTGCCTGGGTTCTGTTAGTTAAACCTCTATAGATTCAATGGTATAAAATATAGGTAATCTAAGTGTGCATTTAAACCACAGATTGTCTATTTGTGAATCAGTTCTAAAAAAGTCGACTCGTGTAGGTAGTCATTTCTCTCAGAGCAAATGTACCTTTTATTGTGCCATCGATAGTTAAGAAAAGAAAAAAGGTAAATACACTGCAGAACTTCAGGAAATAAAACTTGTAAGGAGCTTTGATGTAAAATCTTCACACTGCCCACGTAATGTATAGATCAATACAAACCAAGAGGGAGTTTTTTTTTCTGGTCAAGCTTTTAAAAGTGTTGGAAAGTGGTCTGTAGGATTTTATTTATTCATGTATTTCATTTTTTTAAAGAAGCCAAAATATTGCTAATGGCACCAGATAGCACAGCTGTGTGCCAGTCCCTGTATTTAACCTTCAAGTGAACTTTACTGAGAGGTAAAAGAAAGAAAACTTAACAAAAAAGGTAGCTAAATTAAAAGTTCAAAATCCCACAGGTTTTCCTTCCCTCTTAAAACAAAAAAATCCAAACTGAAATTATTTTCACAACAAATTGCTTGACCTCTCCTGCCTTTCACATTTCTATACAGAGAAAAAAAAACATGAACATACATGCAGAAAAAATCAGGTTGAGCCAAGGTCAGGGTCAGTGGGTGGCCAGGTATTGGTCAGGCGAGCTTAGAGAGACGTCACAGACAATGGTGGGATGATGGGGGGAGGGTGGGGGAGGTTTGGCTTGGCTTTCAACATCATGAAGACATGCTAGGCTAATGATGAGCAAACAGGCATGGAGATTTGTTCTAAGGAAAAACAAAAAATAAAAGAAACAAAAACACAGAGAGGAGAGACAGAGACAACAGAGAGGAGAGAAGAGAAAGTTAGGGGCACAGCACAAGAATCATTTAAGCCATGAGGCACAACAACCAACAAAAATAATGCCAGTCACCACAAACAGTACAGACACAGTAGGGTAAACAACCCCCCACCCCACCCCTGCACACAAAAACAATACACAGATTTCAGGAAGTGACACCACTAGGACATATGGTAGACTCTGACATGCACATACTGTATACTTGGCACCCAAAGAGATCCATCTAGAGCCCGTCCCTTTGTGGGAGACCGGGAGGATGGATGGAATGACTTGAGGAAGTTAATAGAGACAAGAAAAAAAAAGAGAGGTAGCCTAGCTTACACAATGAAAAAAGGACAAACAACGTGGAGATGAGGGGAAGAAACTGAAAAAAATATTTTTTTGTTTTTCTTCACATTAAGGATAACACGGATGAGACGGATCATGCGTTAAGAAGTCAAATTCGGGTCGAAGCTCCGGGTTCGTGCGGCTTCGCTTCAGCCCTTTAACTTAACCCATCCTCGACCTGTCTCTCTCTCTCTCTGACCTGAAGGCAATGAAGTGGTGAGGAAACGCGCCCGATGCTGTCCACTAAACACACAGCGACATTAAGAACCTCCAGCAAACACCGACTCCAGTGATCGTCATAAATAATCATATACAATAAAATATTTAATCAGACTCAAATACATGATAAAACCGCAGGAATGAAATACAACAGAACTCTGAAGGATCATTGCATTTTTCTCCTGTTTTTAACCTTTTGTTTTAATGTTATTTTAATAAGGAAAAGGGTGAGTCTCCCTCCTGTGGTGGGCTCCTGTTCCCCTGCCCCCCCTCCCCTGAGTCTCTGCTGTGGTGACCTTGGCTGGAGGCTGAACTTACCCTAGCAGTGCTAGCATTAGAGCTGGGGAGGAATGGGGGGGGAGACCCCCAGCCTAGGATCAGTAGGGTTTGCTGTCGTTCTTGGAGCGCTTCAGCTGAACCTTCAGCCTCTTCATTCCGATCTGGAAACCGTTCATGGCCTGAATGGCAGCCTGCGCAGACACAGGATTGTCGTAGCTGACGAACCCTGGGAGCAAAGCAGAGGCATGTTATACTTGACGTAACCACGGGCAACGGTCAGAATGTAAACCTGAATGTTCATTCTGTGCATTTATGCACAAAGATTCTATCCTACAAATTACATACATTTTGAGTGATTTCTTGCTAATGTACTACCACAATACATTTCAGTATTTTCTCGTGTATATCTGTAACATTGCGTGGCGGGGAATAAATCATAATTTCTCTTGCTGTAAAATATGTAGTATAGAGAATGACAGCAGTTTAGTTTTTATTTTTGGGGTTTTTCCTCTATGATTTCAGACATTTGAATAGAAGTTTGTGTTGTTGGATAAAAAGTCTGAGGAGAAAAAACTATTTTTGTTTTTCTTCTCGTTAACCGTTAACTCGTTAAGATGTAAGATGTTGCACAAGTCTACCTGTGTCGCATGGAAATAGGCAACCCCCAAAGTAATCCTCACCAAAGAGTACAACGCAAAGAAAAATCTTGAAGTCCATATGAAATTAGGGGTAACATTACGTATACCCTGGATTAGACTTTTCATGCCTTTTAAAGTAAAAACAATAAATTAAAAAATATGGGAGGGCGAGGGTCTTGCACAAATACTGTAAATTATACACCAAGTTTTTATGCAAGTAACAGAAATGGGCAGAGGTTATTTTTTAAGCAGTAAAATTGTGTAAAAACAGTCAATACTTACCAAAGCATTTGCTCAGATTGGTCTGTTTGTCAATAAAGACTTTGGCAGAAACCACGTTTCCAAAAGGCATGAACATCTGCAGAAGATCTTGGTCCCCAAACTCCTGTGGCAGGTGGTAGATGAACAGGTTGGCGCCCTCTGGCCCTACTCCATTTGGTAAGAAAACCAAAGAACTCACTTTACTAACAAACCTTTGGTACGCACATGAAGGCAACCATTAAGTTAACGGTGCCGGTGTGAGTCCAGAAACTACTCACCTTCCTTCTGACTGCCAGCCACGCTCTGTTGCAGCAGAGACTGGCTGTAGAGGGAGGGGAGGGCGGAAGCAGTGTACTGCTGCATCCCTGAGTAGGCCTGGGTCAGAGCATCAATGGAGCTGGCAGCTGACCCGTTGGCCATGGAGGCTCCTAGGCCACCATTCATGGCCCCCATACCTGCAACGTCGTGGAGAACCAATGAGCTACTCGCACAAAAAAAAAAACACCCAAAACTTTTCAGACATGTATTCTTAAAGCAACAAGTATGACTTTTTTTCTTAGTAATTTACAATAAACTAGTTTCAGCAGGATACCGAATGTTAACAAGCGCGGAAGACCGTCTAAATGTCAGAAATCAACTATCGTTTAATTAAACCTTAAAAACAGGGAGATTCTCACCACTAACGCTGCTTGTGAGCGCGTTGAGGTTGTTGAGGCCCACAGAGGTGCCAGTCAGACCCTGCAGTGTGCCCAGAGAAGCCAAGGTGTTCATGGCAGCACCGGCACTGGATCCAGCTGTTGACACAGCTGTTAGGGGGAAAAAAAGCAGATAGTTTGACCAGAGTTCAAACACTGAATTGTGATAGATGTAAGCGTATGGCCAGCAGCGAGGAGAGCGTTAACAGACGATCTTTGTAAGGGCGTGACCATTACCACAGCAAACACCTGTACAAATTAGAAATTCATGGTCTTGTTCAATTTTATGTGGCTAATTAAAGCTCATAAAGTACATTAGCGAAGGGATGAGGGTCATTAAGCAAATAACTAATCAGGGATATATGAGAGGAGGGGCAACTGTTTAAAACATTTTGTTTAAAAAAAAGAAATATCCTCCAGTGTTGTAAGTTAAATTTAAAGGCATAAATTACCACTTCAGCTGGTGTTCGTGTTAAATTTACCTGGACTGGCCAGGGCCCCCAGAGCGCTGCTGTTCGTTGACAGAGCTGAACTCGGACTGCCAGAACTCTGGGCTGCAGCCGCGGCTGCTGCCAACGTAGCCAAGTTCTGCAGCTGAAGGGGATTCACAGCTCCTGAGAATACGAAGAGGTAATTTTAGAAATGAACCATGTTTGTGCCCACGTTCACACAGAAAAATGGCACAAAACTCCACAAAAACATGAAATGGTAAATATTTAATGTTTCTAGAGTTGGGGCAGGGCAGTGGTGTCAAACTTGATCCAAGTCTTGGGCCAATCTCAGTCGATATTTTATAAATTCTTCATAGAAAAATACAAATGACTTCTTCTAAATTATGTTTTATAAGGCATTTAGCATCATTACCATTCATTTCTTATGCCTTACCAACTTTAACATTTATTAAATCTTAGAAATTAATTTTATCACAACCCGGCAAATCAGGTAAAAAAATATATATAATTATTTGACTTTAAAATAAGAAGAGAATGCATCAAAACATTGTTCAAGTCAATTCTCTTTCCAAACCAAAATCAAAGATTACTGAAAAATTTCTACTTAATTTTCTTGGCTTGAGAGTTGGTCAGCTGTTACAAGACTACGCCAAATACATTGACAGAAAGAAAAGAAAAACATTTCACATTTAATAGGGTTATCTTTGGGGTTAGATAAAAATGTAAGTGAGGGCCAGATTTGACACGTGTCAGGAATATTCTCAAAGCTGTGTGGACACAACATATTAGGTTGCAAGTCCTTTTGGGAAACGTCTAGGAAGCTAAATGTTGGTTTGTGCAGCTCAGGCCTTTAACATTTTGGAAGTACTGTACTTTGTTCCAAGTTTAAAGTGCAACTTTGTAATAATTTGTCCATCGTCTATGTTATAATTCCAACATGAAAATAAAGAGTTACCTGTAAGATCAGACATAAAATCATGAAACAAAAAATTAAATTACAGTCATCTTAAATGTGCCCAAGTCACCCTGAATGGCTGCACCTGTTCAGCCTGCCTTCACAATTTTACACTGATTATTAACGGTCCACTGATCTAATGTCATCTGCCGAGCCTAAACCCATGCAGGCAGAAAGAACCGTGTCAGAGCTGGTGACAGGAGAAGTGGTACCTTTGTCGTTTACAAGCTAAAGGCCTCCACATACTCTATCTGAACAGCCAAAATCGGCACTCATTGTCACGCGACGAAAAGTGTCATTTTGTTCACAGCTTCGAGTCTTCTGCCCTGCTTGTCACAACCCGCCAAAGAGAACTTCTCACCCTCATAAGTAAAAAAATTTGGGTTTGGTCAAACGTTCATGGGCGTGCTCGTGCGTGTCGAGAGCGCTCGGTTGCTGCATTTTGCTTCAACTACTCGCCTTCTAGAATCCGAGTGTTGTACCCAGAAGCAGACGTTTGTAAAAAAAAGTACAAAAACAAACACCTGGCGTATGGCGATAAAACAAACTTTGTGCACAGAGAAGTCCACCTGGAGAAGAGTGTGAGGCTTTAGATGGGACAAATTTGTGGACACAGTAACAGCAGATATCTGAGGCTTCCCCAGGTAGTCAGTGTGTCTCATGGGATCTGTATGTATGCACGTCGAACAACCGCGCGTCAACAGTTCGACTCGGGATCGAAAATGGGCTCTCGGGTTTCGCCAACGGTAGTTTGGACATCAGATTGGGATGAACTCACCTCCTAGCCTCTGAAGGTTATTGAAACTGCTTTGATTACTGGTCGACGTGGCCTGCTGGAGCAACTGTGGAGCACACACACACAAATTACCTAAAAATATATACAAGTGATTGTGTACCTTAAATGTTGCACAATGAGTTTATTTTTAGGTACAGCATCAACATCAGACCAAGCTGGATGCTACGTTTCTGCATGGTAACAGATACAAATAATTCACAATATGCTGCGTTTTCTTTTAAATGTTGCCCCATCTGATCAAAACAGTTTTTCAGTGATAAAATAGCAGCTTGACAGTTGTTTTTCTTGGCAGAAGAAACAAACAGCTAATCTGTTCATGTTTAAGTCACGTGGTCTTTGGCTCAGAATGACAGAAGTCACGTGTCGCCATTCTTCAGCCAGAACACAAACCAAGTGGGAAGATGTTCCCACTCCGAGCCAATATTTTACATTTTTCCACTCTTGATTTCAGTCGGCTCAGTAAATGACGACACTTCTAATACCTAAAAACAAAACGTCCAAATGCCACCGCTGTCGTCAAAACTCTCGTTCTTTTTGTCTCATTTTTTTACAGCCATTTCTGTAACTGAGGTTTTTCTACAAAACCGTAAAAAGTACAACTGTGACAATCTAATTTTTCTTTATACAATTTATTTTTAACAAGCTTGTAAATCAATTTGTTTAACCTTGTTTTTCCTTTATACATAAAATTGACAATACAGGAGTAATTACGCAGCTCATTTACATTTGAGCATCACTTACAGCTAGGTACTGGGGTGTCAGGGTCCCAAGCCCTGCCAGGTTTCCCCAGGGGGCGTTGTTAAGCTGCTGGATTTGCTGCACGAGCTGCTGCTGCAGGCGGCGCTGCTCCTTATCCCGCTGCGTGTCGGCAAACTTCACCACCAAAGGCGAGGAGCAGCCCTGAGGCCATAAAGAGGTTAGACACGTCAGACTGGTTCAGAAGGAATTAATCATTTGCATCAACAATGCAGTCAACATTGTGGCAAGGAATTGGCTTTGGTATGCATACATATCAAAGCCAACACACACAGGACATCCGCCATGCATAGCTGAGCATTCGAAAACAGGTACAGGACACTGGTGCAGACGGTGAAATCATTTTTAAACACTCTGCAGGGCTGAAGGTCAGTCCACAGATTAAAAAAAAAAAGCACACAACAAATGAACACGTTTGAAAGAAACGCAGACGTTCAAACATGGATTTGTCAGTAGACATTAAGAAAAATGCTTTACAGTTACACAAGATCTCGCAAACACACAATCACAAATTGTTCAGACAGACGCATGGACAAAGCATGCGGTGCAAAAATTTTGAGTTGAGAGCCAGACGGGGACCAGGCTGGACAGGGAACATGGCTTCTGCACCAGCAGCACTTCCCACGGCTGCTTAGAAAATAAGTGCGGATATGATTACGAGGGTCGGGGGGGGGGAGTAGGTGGAGCCCCCAAATTTAATCTGGTAGAAGCAGCGTTGTGTTTGGTTGAACTCCTGATTTGACTTGGTCCAACACCTCACTGGGGAGCCTCTGACCTAGCTGTCAAATTATTGCTGCTCTACTTCCACAAAGACTTGACTGGCTACACGAGAGCACAGTCCCAGTTTCTGAAGAGATCTGCTGTAGTCTAGATTCATTTCTTGTTAACCCAAATTTGATGGGAGTTTTTTTCCCTTTCCCCTCCCCTGAGGTCCAAAATAGACAGACAAATTTGTAGAGGCTAAAAATATTACTCTACTTAAAGAACGAGATGCATTTAGTTCATCTTAAAATAAGATTGTTGCAGCACTTGTTAGCTCTGCTTGAACTTTCAAACATTTCGCAGACATTTATTTAAATTTTGTATTTGGCAAGAGCCGTTTTGGAAATGACTCCTGCTCTGATGAACGAATGCCATCTTTTTGGGCAAGCCTTTCGTCTTTCAAACACACGGGGGTAGTAAAATGTACGGTGGGGGGAAGGGGTAAATGAGAAATAGGTGCTAAGGGGTACAGTACCTCCATAGTTTGAGAGTGATGCATGGTTTTGATTGCATTCTGTGCCATTGCCCTGGTAGCAAATGTGACAAACGCACAGCCTGTAGGGGGAGGAGGGAAACAATAGGAAAGGGGGGGAGGAGGAGGGGGTAGGGACAAGAAGAAACAAAAACAAGACAAAAAAATAGGTTTGGACAACTCGTTATGAACCCCAAAAAAAGACATTACAGTACAGAGAATGGCAACTCCCAAGCACACAGAACCACCCTCACTGGTTAGCACACGGAGAAAGAACAAAACAAGGAGAACAGTAACACGTGTCACATGAGCACAATGATCAACAGATTCAGATCGCCATCTAGAAAACTAGACTACGTGGTGTCACGGTGAAACGGTCAACACGACTGTATCAACAAATATGCAAACAGACTGATTTGCAGAAATAAATAAAGCCTACAAACAAGCTCATTCTGATTTGAAGTCAATTCCTTCAAAACAACTTTAAAAAAGGTGAAATTCATGGTTAAGTGTGCTTGCTGGGTTTTAATATATACATAGATTACAGAGAGCAATGCTGGAGATACGACCACGAGGTAATTTCAGCGTTTGCGGTGTGTGATTAAGGAGGTGGTGAAGGAGCAGCTGAGCTGAGCCGCCCGCCAGCTGAGCCTATGAACACCAGCAGCTAGCAGTTTCCAGGGCAACGGGGCTATTGTGCCAGACAGCGAATGCAGCGGCTCTTCACTGTGACGTGTGATGGCTAAGGAGTCACAGCGAAGCCAGGACAGGCTACGGGATCGGAGAGAATGCTCCTGGGAGGAAAATAAGACTATCTGGAAAATTCTGGGTTTAAACCAAAGCGCCGGTGTCTGCATAAAGATCTCTGTGGCTGTTACGAGGCTAAGAAGGCCGTGCTTATGCCCCCAAAAAGAGCACCTACCTCTGCTCTGACCATCTGGTCCTCGGAGAATTCGGCACTCTTCGATCTGTCCAAAAGACGAGAACATCATTCTGACCTCGTTCTCGCCGTATTTTTTTGAAACCATTCCCACGAAGAGTTTTCTGTCTTCCACTGCTGCAGACGGATAAAAGAAGAAGAAAAAAACGTTACTATGAAAACAGCACAGATCTCAAAAGCCGCTTCTCCATTGCTAAGCTTGGCTCGGCTCCACACCGCACTCATCGGCTCCACACCGGTGGTTTTCCACTGCTACTTAGGCCCCCCGCTAATTGGGCGTTATCTCACATGCAAATAAATATACGGCTCTCTAAAGTGGGAGTCTACCTTACGGGTCTGAGTGTGCGTCGCTCCGATGATGTCATCATTCTGCGACGGCCCAAAAGCCAACATGGAGACTCTGAAGTTTTTTTTGGTGTTGTTGTACTTTATGTACAGGC
>JAVKLF010000011.1:5775533-5788889 GCA_034783495.1 Millerichthys robustus | reverse complement strand
GTGTTGCACTTACAAATGTTCATAACTTCACATAAGTTTGTGATTTGTGAAAGCTTTCTCTGATTTGTGAAACTTATTAAGAGTAACACGTGCTGAACTCCCGCAGCCGGAGAAGGCAGCCTGTGAGCCTGAGCTCAGGGCACACAAGCCCACAGTTACACTTCGTCCTACACATTCGCAGATCTGCTGCGGATATGAATACATATTTGTGATTTTTTTTTTTTTACACGTGGATTTTTTACATATTTGCAAACCCGATTACACACACGTTGTTTTACACATTTGCTGATTCTCATACAGACACACACATTTACTGATTCATTTACAACTTTGACTGCACACACACACACATTGAGATACAGACACACAACTCTCTACACACATTTGCAAACGATTTTGCTACAATAATAGCCCCATACCAACCAATATTAAACTATACATTTCATGTGAACATGTAAAAACAAGTATATAATACTGTTTTGTCTTTAACACTATAATAGAAACACCAAACCTTAACTGTTTCGTCCTCTTGTACTTCCACTGGTAACTTCGGACCATTCAATGTTTTAAGAGGTTCAATTTTTTCACTAGACTCTTTTCTTTTGACTTGTGGCTCTGAAGAAACAGGTTTCACAAAGAAGTTCTTCTGTGACAAATCCAAAACCCCCGATTCTGGTTCCAAGAGTGTGCTTTCCTTTGTACTGAGATCCAATACTTCTGAATCCAGGGAGTCTGCAGTGTTTGTGACAGTTGAAAGAGTTGCAGATGAATTGGTATCGTGTTCAAACCTAGTTGGACTAGATATCATTTCATTGGCTTTTTCCACAGGCTCTCGCTCTTCCAAACACTGATGCATAAAACTTGAGTCAATCTGGAAGAATCTAGCTGTTGACCGGCTGTAGAACAAGCCTATCCACATGTGGTAGATGAGCTGCATCTCCTCAGTAGTATTTGGAATGGAGAAATCCCATGACCTATTGAAAATGTCAAATTCAAACACAGACGCACATCAAAAAATGAGTTATCTGAACTAAATGTCAAGTGTATAACAAGAAAATACAAAACTGAAATAATATGCAAACTTTATGTTAACATACCCATGCAAAGCTCGAATGACAAGTCTGTTCTTTGGGTCACTTGTAAACCTGCTGTCTAGATTGAAGTTGTAGTTTTCTTGCCATTTTCTTGTGACTGTGATAGATCCATCCTTGATAACAGAGATCCGAGAGAGTTTGAACTTTTGTTTGTGCCTCTGCGAGTGTTCTGAAGTCCTGTTGTATTCACTTGTGTCATCCTGAATGACAGAAGGGGCTAGTGCTTTAGCTTCATTGCCATACACTGTCTGGTGATGGTTTAGCAGTCTGGTTGAACCACTTAAAGGTAGTACCTGGAAGGTTGTACCTGGCAAATCTAACATCAAACAGGAAGATGGGGACAGTGAGTAAGTATGTTCTTTAGATATCAAAGCAATCAATTCATCATCTCCCAAAGGAGGGTATTGTGAAGGCGACTTGACAGGTTGAATGACTTTAGCAGCAGGAGTTTTAAGCAGAGCGTGAAGGACTGACTCTTGTTCAGCATTGGAAAGACTTTTTTTCGAGTCCCACTTCTTCAAACTTTCATTAGGATTTTTGTCAAGTACTTCATTTGGTTGCAGAGGAACCTGGTCATAACTGACACTGAGGGCCAAGTCGGCAAGTAAATTCAAAGCATCTGTAGATGAGCAAGCACTTTTCATATTTTCCTTAATAGTCTTCCTGACAGTATTATCACTAGAACAGTCATTGTCTTTGACTTTTTCACTGGTATAGCAAGCTGGAGTTTGAAAATGCAACCACCCTGTGAAGACAAAACAGAGAAGAAAAAAGAAAAACTGCATGAAGACAAAAAGTAGCACATCGAAAGCACATGAAATACACTATTGCATTACGTACAGGGATTTACAAAAATGTTAGCTAGGTCATTGCTCTTAAGAGACATGTCTGTTCAATAAGACAATAATGGCACGCAAGTTTAGAAGTTGATATGGCAAACAAAAAGGCTGCATGAGCAAGAAAATGAAAGTCAATTTAGCAGCAGATAAACGGAGCAAAGAAAAGAAGAAGCATGCAGTGGCGGGGGAGAATCACGTTAGTGGACAGTTATGGTCATTGTCGTGCATAATAGAAAAGAGAACTTGCATCAGACAAAACATAAATACATCAAAAACTTACAACTGACTTACATTTCTTTTTAACATTTTCTGCAGAAATGCCTTGATGCATTTTTAATGTCTTAATCCGCTTTCTCTTTGGGAAAATTGACGGAGGCCTTTGCATAATTTGAGGTTGTTTGTCTAAAGAGACAGGTTCCTCATTCTCCATCGAGCCTTTCCTCTGCCGAGCATCCTGGCCCTCAGTTTTCTGAACCTTATCCCAACTCTTTGTAGGGGTCAGGCCTAAATAACGAGCAAAATCAGGATCAACTGACGACATCTCCAAAACTTGGCTGACCCCAGAGTTGGCATTTGGAGTGATTGCATTGTTACATTTTAACATCTCAGTGTCCAAGTCCACATTTGTCTTCTTGAGACAAGGCTCATCCCCATGGCAGGTATTTTCAACCTTTTCTTTAATGTTAAGTAGATCTAGTTTTCTTTTTCGCCTTGAAAGAACCGATTTCAGTCGACTCAGCAGATATTCTCCCTTTGACAAATTATTTACTGGAGACAAGGTTTCAGTTTGGCTGCTTTGAACAACATGCACCAGTAAATTATCTCTGTCATTGTTTTTAGAAGAACTGATATTCAAGTCAGGAGTTAATGGCACTTTCTTGTTGTCATCAACTGGCTGTTCCAGACTAGTCTGTGCAGAAGGAACTTCAGTGACACTTTGAATATTATCCACACTACATGTAGAATCTGCAGCCACGGTTTCAGTCACTTCTGCTCGTGAAGCTATACTAATCTCTGTCTCCGTTTCCACTGTGTCAGTTCTAGTCACAGGGACATCAGCTGACATTTTTTCAAGGCACTCATCATTTTTTGTAGATTGCAGCTTAACCTTTAAAGACCTAACTTGATCAGCAATATCAACAGAGCCAAAAGGAACCAAAATTCTCCTACATTCACTGATAACTGGCTTTAGGTCCCAGCGCTCTGTCTTTTTTCGTAGATGAAAAGTCTCAAGTTCCATTAAAATAGTGCTTTCCAAGCTCCAATGTCCATCATCTGAGTTATTTTCTGCTTTGTTTGAGCCAACAGGACCACACTTTGCTTTTTTATTTTTTGATGACAGTTTTCCAAATTTACGCTTCCGTCGTAATTTTTTCCATCTAGTTTTTAAAGAGTTGTTCAACTGAGGAACGTCTAATGACTTAGGATGTTCATTTGTGTTGCAGTTTAAATTAGCCACCTCCACAGCAGATATCACTGTCTGTAAACTGGGAGTCTCAACACCAGCTTCAGAAACCTTTTTCTGTGCTTGGGCTTTTTTTCTGCTCAGTTTGCCTCGCTTTCTTCTTCTGAGTTTGGTGACCACAGAGGGATACAACAACATTGTTGTTTTATCGATTTGATCACTGACTGAGTTTACTTCTGCTGTTTGCAGTTTGGTGATGGGTGAAAATCCAGAAAACTGAAAGTCACCATGCTTTGTTGTTGATATCGCACTAACACTGCTTAGAGTTTCAACAGTGACTTTTTGTTCAGCTGAGGTTATACTGACAATGAGCTCTGCAGGGAGATCCTCCGATGTATGAGTAAGGAGACTTTTCACATCTGTATCATCAGTTTTGTTAAACTCTGTGAGGTTTTTGCAGTTTTGACTGTCTTTTGCATCAACTCCAGTTTGCAAAGTGTCCCTCACAATCGTCTGAGGCACAGATACTGGAGAAACTTGTAACTCAGCATTTGACGTGTCCATAGATGCCTCATCATTAAATGGAAATTGATGGTCTGATAATGAGTCTTCCATATCCATGCCAACTGGGCTGGCAGGCAACTCTGGTACCTCCTCTGGTGATGACAGACAGATATAAACATCATCATCAAGGTCTTCTCGTCGCTCCTCCTGTCCAGCTGCCAAGATTTCAGAAACCTTTGATACCGGTAGCTGAAAGGTGGCTGGTTTGCTCAAGTATGACTTAAAGGTCTGCCATGTCCTATTAGTCCACTCGGGAGATGAATAGAGATGTTTGTGATCTATCGGCACATCATACTGATCTGGAAAGATGCTCAGTTCCCTTGGAGGCCTTGAGGGACTCGACAGACCTGGATTTATGAGCATAGCATAACTATGTATATGCTGTGCCAACATTTCACACAGATCATTGCTTGGGTCCATGGAGGTTTTCTCAACTTCACCCTCTGCGTAGCTCAGTACTGGTAAAAGCTGAAAAATTTCAGATGACGTGGCAATCTTCTTACATCCAAATTTTGTGTCTGTGACAAATCAAACAAAATAATCCTTTGTTAATGTCTCAGTCACAACAATTTTACATTGAGAAGCAGATTTGATTCACATAGAGCTAGAAAATGACACCACACTTATTTTTCTTTCCCTACAATAGTGTCAAGAAGCATTTTAATTAAAATTTACAAGTTAAATAACTGATGTACACTAGATTATGATGTAAAGCTAAAAAGCAGAAGACAAAAAACTCATTGGTCCTAAAATGGAAACTACTTAAAAGTGCAGTCAAGAATATTTTAGGAAACTTTGTGGAAACTGGAGTGGACGATGGTTAATCAATGTGTTGGAGGCCACTTAACCCTCCCGCTGCCGTTGAGTCACATGACCCACAAAGGCCTGTTTTGAGACTGAGGCCTGGTGGGTCATGTGACCCAAGAGCAGCGGGAGGTTTATGGGATACCAGTGAATTCTCTTTTGGACCTGGTAACAACAGGCGCATAACAGTGATGGCAATTTGTCTCAAATTTGTATTTAGATGATGAGTTAAGTCCACTATGTTTGCAGTGTCATTCTCTGTAACAAACCCTAAATTGCACCCCTCAATCAGGGTTAGAGGCTTTGCTGGTTTCTACTAAAATGGCGAAACCTATGGGAGCTTAGTACTTTGAGATTATGTTATAAAAGTTTGAAAACGTCTTAAATAAAAACTTAAGACAATCGCTGTAATCACCTCTTCTTACAACTCTTGAGGCAGGAAACACAAAAAGGCCTTGCAATGTCTCAGCTGAGGTGGACTCAGTGTCTATATAAAAAAAGGAAAACCCACAATAATAAAAAATATGATCACAATACGATCACTTATGAAGAAGGAATTAAGCTGACAACCTGTTTGTTGTCATAATTTTTATATCTTACCATCATATCTGAGGAAGTGGGACGAGTGCAACAGAATAAGAAAACCGCAATCATTCAATGGAACAACAAGAGCCTGTGCAAAAAAAACCAAATGTTTTATTTATCTAATCACACAAGTTTCATTCATACATGAAGGATGATATCTGACAAAACTTTTATTGCTAATTAGATTTACAAAAAAAAAAAAAATTAATGTTTATTAATCATCAAAAACCATCTTGTTTTCTTTACTTGAGGATAAATTCAATACTTCAGGGTTGTTTCTATTAGCCATCATATGTTATAATAAACAACTAAATTGGACAAACTTACAAGATCCTTTTCCTTGATCTCTAAGAGAAGCAGTGCAAATGAGCTGCTTTCTTCGGATTCTTCAGCTGGCACAAACTCACTCAAACTGCAGTAAAAGCCACCTTGATTAACTGAGGGAAAATAATCAAAAAGTCTGTTAAAACTTTGACATGTTCATTCAGTTCTTTTTTAACGATATTTTGCTTTGACATCTCAAAAGTAAAAACAAACCTTCTTCAGTGTAACATGTTTCAAATACAGCTTTTGGCAACACTTGTCGCAGAGCTGACATAAAAATTCCTTTCTCAACTTTTATCACTGGTGGCCTTGAGCACAGAAATAAGTAAAATGGATATTTAGTTATAACATATTTAAAATCATGTAGGAAAATCACCAGATATTTGAATGTGTACATATATAACTTACAGCTTAGCAGGAATAAGAGCTGCAGCAGTAGACCTCAGACCAACATGGTAGAACTGGTTGTCTAATTGAAACTGACCCGTCCAAGGAAAGTATTGATAAACTGAAAAAAATATGAATTCAATTCAGTTCAAGTTTATTTGTATAGTGCCAATTCACAACAGATGTCACCTCGAGGCACTTTGCAGGGAAAAAAATAAAAACAAAGTCATACACACATTCCAATTGACCAATATGACCAAAGTTTGAAAATGCTAAGCAACCTAATAAAGATTTATGGGTGTGATAACCATTCTCATAAAAAAAAAATCTTTGACCTTAAATGAAAGTAACTGAGGTATTTGGTATTAAATCTCATTAATGAATATGTATCCAGACGGAACCTTTAATGGTTTGGATAGTGAAATTGTTTTTATCCCTTCATCTCTTTGAATGGGTAATTCAGGCTTTAATGACATCCCAAACGGATAATTGTAACTCCCCGTTTGGTGGCGTTAGCCGGGCAAACACGATAACAGTTAGTTCAGAACACTGCAGCTCTTTTTTTTTGTCACACACACACACACACACACACACACACACACACACACACACACACACACACACACACACACACACACACACACGTCTCTCTCTGGTGTTCGTTTCCCTTCACCGGCTCCGTCTGTTCGGCTCAGTCATACTGACCTCTAAAGTCTTCAGTTGTTTTAAAGCTCATCTTAGAAAACATTAGTCCTCACTAGTTTTTAAAACAGCATGAGTTGACATTTTTGCATTACAGTACTTTAATTGTTTTATTTTATGTCTCATCACAATTTCAAAATGTTTTTATTTCTGTTTGGTTTTGGTCTTTTGTGTCCTGTGTTATCATTTTACTGTTAATTGTTTTATATGCAAGGAAGAAGCAGGTAACAGATAATTGATGGATGTTTTGTGTGCAGCACATAGGCCAACAACAGTTTGTTATTAGATGGGCTGGCTAAAATAAATGACTCCATGACAAGCATAAATTGAACTATTTCCCCATTGCACTCAAATACCAAGAATTGTGAAACATGAACACCTGTTCTTGGTATTTGGGTGATTTCACAAGCGTGAAATGTTTTTGAGCATGGCTGGAAATGTTAAGTGGACATATATGGTATTAATCTTAAAAAATAGTAAGACACATTGCAGGATTGTTGAATAAATTAACATTAATCCACTTAACTGATAATTTAAGTGTTTATAAAAATCATCCGCAGGTTTTTCTTACATTAAATTATGTTACTTACCCAATGTTGTCTTCTCACTGAAAAGAAAGATTGAGACTCATTTAATATTTGAACGAACCAGTTTTTTTAAAATACAAAAACAAAAGCTAAAGAAACATGTGGGTTACAGAAAATGAGCATTACCTTTTCTCTTGTGGAACGAATGTTGTTTTGGTGTCCATATATGAAAATGATACAATAGCAAATGGACAGACAGCGCTGGGAGACAGAGCGCTCCCATTGCTTTCATCATCCGACAGCTCATAAATGTAATACTGAGAGACACAACAAAAGCGAGTTCAGCAACATCTTGGTGCAAACAAAAACAAGATTATAAAAACTGCCAATTTTACCTGAGTTCTCTCAAAAGCAAGAAATGAGCTGGTTTTGTTGGATACTGAAGGCAACTGTTCTGACACGTGACAGTCAAAGCCCACAGAGGGTTCAGTGAAATTCTGAGTGTAGTTCTCTACGACCCTTTTGACCTTGCCCTGATAGAAACAACAACACATTACTCATAGCAGTGAATATTCACGACTATTTCACAATTCCTGTGTTCACTACCTTTGTCAGCCGGACGATAGCAATGTATCCAGATTTCCCATGATACCAACGATTTTGATCCAAACAGTCAGAGTACATTGATATGTACACACCTTTTTGTTTTTTTAAGAGAAGACACAAGTAGATATTTGAACTCAAACATAAATACAAGCAGGGATAAATAACATTGGAGAAACAAATAAGGAAAACAGTACAATTTTGTAAGTAGAAATTTGAAGAGCCCCAGAACACTGACACACCTACAGATCAATAAACCACAACCTACAGGATGACTGACTACTGTGAAGAACACGCCTTAGGTTCAAAACAATGGTTTGTTGTGTTTAACAAAGTTTACTTAACCAGATTCTAACAATGACAGACATTTGTTTTAATGTTCCTACAGTTAATGTACCACACAAAGAACACTACAGCTATACATAAAAGGGCACATTAGTTAGGTCAATAAAACCTGCAAACACATGCCTACTTAAACTATCATTGCTCCTTAACAAAATCTGCTAACAGATAATGCAAAATTATTATGAATATGTATGTAATAAGAGAAAAACAAATAAATTAAATAGTGAAAACCAGTAAAGTTTTGTTACAAGGTTGTCACAAATCTAGTTTAATGTGTAAACAGAGAAGCCAAAAACTGGTTTGGTGGGTCATTTTTTTCTTCCCATTAAATAAAACACTCCTTTGTCCTCAAACTAAGAAGGAGCTGGAGGGTTCCTGAAAACAAAAACAAAAGGTATCCCTTGAAAAAGAGGTTTTCAATCTCAATGGAACTTTCCTGGTTAAATAAAAGGTAAATAAATAAAATAATTAAACTTGTTCCAGCTGCATGTCAATCTATCCCAGACTTTTAACAGATCAAAGCAGCTTTAAATTATTTGAGATAATTATCCCAGTGCATTGCAACTACATTCAGTTACACATAACACAATGAAGCTCGTTTTCATGAGCTAGTGGACCCCCCTTTAACATTTAGTTCACTGAAAAACAGCCCAAAACCTTGGTAATCTGATAACGTCCACATCTATCACAAATTTTTGACGGCATGTTTAAAAATAAGCTATTCTACAGCTAAAGTTACCAAAAAACAACAAAACAAGCATATATGAACACTGCTCATATATGCTTACATCTTGTAGTTTCACTTTTGTCAGATACAATTCTTCCACTTTCACTTCTATACTTTAATAGAGCTCTCAATTTTGCTTTCACTTTCATATGCACAGGGCACGAGTGGAATCAGCCGAAATAATTCCTCAGCTTCATTGGGACCACAGATGTGGACCGTCTGCTTGTGCACACATCAGATCTTCCACGTTTGAACCGTGAGTACGCATGTTTGTCCTAACATACATGTAGTCTCTGGTAAGAAAGGAAGCGCAGTTATTTACCCTTCAATGGATCTCCTAAAGTTGTACATGTGCCGTTTCCTGGGAACACGCCTGTTTCTCCGATCGCATTGGCCTTTAATCAAATGAAGAGTAAAAAAACTAAAACATCAGAACCAGGAAGATTTGGAGCTTTGCCTGATTTATCTCAGATTTGCCACCCTACCTTGCTGCTGTCATCAAACAGCAGAAAACCATAGGATTCCTTGAGATCATCGTCAGAGTAGCCTGCATTTTTCCTTTTGGCTCGGAAAGCATCATACTGTTGTGGAAAGAAATCGACTTCACAGCTGTTTTCAGAAATGTCACACACTATTTGGATTTTTCCTTATTTCTAATAGGTTTAAAATCATTACAATGCAAGACAACAAACACACTAAAGTTTTATATATTTATAATGACTTTAAATATTGTGACCGAGGTGGGGACTTGCAGGGCTGACCTTTTCTTCCAGTTCAGGGTTTTTCACTAGAACAGCAGACTTATATCTGAAAAACTGCCTTGATTCTTCATACAGGTACGCACTTTGAAGTGGAGCCAAAACACAGTTCTGAAACTCTTCCGAGGACTCTGAAACAGGTATTAAAACACCTGGAGATCGTAAACACACAGAGGAAAGTGATAAAAATTTAAAAGGAATGGAAAAGGTGAGGACAGGCACCGACTGGAAAATTACAGCAAAGTGCGGTTCTGAGAACCAGGAGGAAAAACTAGGTGGTGTTTCACAATCCTAGGACAATCTGACCTGCTAAATGCGTCACTGTCGTTTATTTACACACAAATAAACGAGGTTTTATCACAAAGAAACTGGTCAAAACGCGTCCACACGTGCCCATTTTAACTTCGTTTTTGTTTCTTTTTAAGAGAAAGTTGGAAAAGCTGTTCACCTTTAGTCGAGGCACCACCATTTTCCATCGCTTATGAAATCTGTCCTTGTCCCTTTGCTCGTCGTTGAAAACAGCCTTCCTCGGATTGAAACATCACAATCGAACAATAATGAGAAAAAACATAAAACTCCATGAATCCCGTCCCAGTTAAAGCCAGCAGGCAGAACAAGAGTCCCCCCGCAGCCGAACTGACGAGACACGACAACGAACAGGAAGTTCCCCCTCAGTCCAAACACGAGGGAAAAAGCCAACAAAACCAAACGAAATTAAATATTATCTCCCTTCCAGCGACGTCTCCGTTAACTAGGATATCTCTTCGGTCTCCCACATGGCTCTCCGCGGTGACGTCTCAGCGTGAGTCTGGTCTGAAGCGAAAAAGAAAAAGAAACAGAAACCTATGGAGCCGAGAGCGTCCATCTTGAAAGTCTACACGGAGCGAGTGAGGCGCAGTAGTTGGACTTGTTTCAGTCGAACCAGTTTTTTTGGGGTTGGTTTTTTGCGCCGCCTGTGTCTCCCGAGTTGTTTTTCGTGCTTCACAGCCTAAAAGCGCTTAAAAAAGCCCCAACTTTAAATGTATGTTTCTGAACAAATGTCTACTTAGCCCCGTTCGACCCAATAACCTATTTCTATCTGTCTTTAGAGGAAGTTGTACCAGTGGTAAAACTACACACTTCCCACATTCATCAACAAGAATAACGGCTGGATTTTTATGCCAGCAAGCAACCATTAAGACAAGCAAGTTTTAAACTAAAACATGAGCATTGTATGTAAAGAGATGAACCGATTGCCGTTTTAATGGTCGATTTTGAGTTTTGTAAGAGTTCCAGCATCTTTTCAAAAGCTACAAATAATAGCATTCAATTTAAATATTTTTATGTATAACATTGTTTAGCTCAAAAATTGACAGTGTGTACTTCTTGGTTGCAGATTATTTAGCATTTTTCTTCAAAATGGTTTCGTTTTTTAAAAAAAACTATAGCCAGAATTGATTCTGCTTCTTGATTTTGGTTTGGTGTAAAAACCATTGGATTACTATCGTCATGAAAATCACCAGCAGAGCTATTCTAACCCTCTGAGTCGGTACTTAAAGAAATGTTGGTTTAAGTGACACACAAGCGTTTGCCTTGGGTTATTTCATTTCAACTGTTTTATCAATGGTCAGATCAGGAGGGGACATCTGCTTCATATTACTTTTGTTTCTTTAACTGTGTCCTACAAGGAGAGGAACGGAAAAAAAGTGGAACAGAAAAACTCAAAGAATTACAGCTGGAACTGCTTGTCTTTACATGGAAGTATAGCAACATTTTGAGATCTGATTGAATTCACATTCAACCAGTTCCTTGACAACAAGAAGTTTATGTGACATTTAGATAAACCTTCATCCGACTGAAGTTTGATCGAATGTCTCTAACTACTTCAGGAAATGTTTTCTTTTTTGTCTTGGACAAATGAAAACAGAACAGAAGTTTTTTTGAAAAGCCATATCTTCAGAGTGAAGACGTTGACTTGATTTTTTTGTCTTTTACAGTCAGCCTTGAATCTGTAAAGGACACAACAAAACTATAGAATTATCACGCCAGTGGCAGCAAGTGCCATCTCAGTTCCTCTTGTTGAACCAGATAAGTGATTGTCTTTGAAGCATGTGCTAAAAATTAGAAGTTTATAGATCCCAAAAACTTGTTTTTTGAGATTTTGAGCCTAAAACGTTTTAAATGTTGAAATTACTTTTCAGATGAGAATTTCTGTTGTATCTTTATTTAACTGTAAGACATTGTATGATATCCATTATTTAAAATATTCAAGCATTGCGTAATAGAATGTAGAGGATCTCTGTTATCAGTAGAAAATAAAATGTGCAATTGTAGATCATCTGCATGAGCCGTGAAAGTTTACATTGTTTTTTTAATCAAATGGAAGCATGTAGAGGTTGATAGATTGATTAAGACTGGACCAAGGATTGGACCTTGAGGTACACCACAAGTAACATTCACTTTATATGGAAACATATAGAGGTCAATTCAAACTAGACCAAGAATTGGTCCTCTGGCTTTCAGACTGGATAAGAAAATTGGATACTGTTACAGTGGATTTCTGTCCTCATCATATACCAAGAGAGTTCAAATGTGGATTTCTGACAAAGTACCAAGTAAATCACAATGGCTAAATACAGTACTGGACTATATATCTCTGGACTATTTAACGAAACTGCACAATAAAGAAAATAACTTTCATAAAGTTTGGGAACCTTTTATTTCTTATGTAGGATTTGAAACTTCTGTACTTTTTTTGAGAGGATTTGTAATTTGAGGAGGACCGAATTGTAAACATCTGAAATGTTCTGGTGTAGACCATTTGTTTTTCATTGTTCTTTTCTTTTTTCTTTCTTCTTTTCTCTTTGGTGTGTATGTGTATGTATGTATATGTGTGTATGTGTATGCATATGTGTATGTAACTATGAGAGCTGGATTGTACTCTTGTTCTTGTATTGTATTTGTTTATTTGTCAAAAACATTGAAAACCAATAAATATAATTTTAAAAAAGAGAGTTCAAATGTGTTGCTTTTGTTGCTAAACAGTACAGTAACTAATGCCGTTGCAAACGCTGCATCTTGCATCATTGTGGTTGTTGCCAGACTACAAACACAACACTTTTATGCATTCAGGCTGATCTCCTGAGATTTCAATCATGACTTTCCAAAACTGTTCCACCACAGCATATTCAAAAAATTGACTCTATTTCCATCAATCATACTTTATTAGAAAACTAGACCCTAAAAAGTTCATATCACCATTGACATTGTTAAACAAAAGCCTGCACCTAAATGGGCTCATCACTGAAAAATGAAAACAATCTGCTGAGGTGCTTTGAGTCCGGGGACTGGCATACTCCCTCTGAAGTTAATATCACAACTAAGTGTTTGTTCACCAAAGCAACTGCTGTGTGGTTAATGTAACCCCCACAGCGGCAGAGTGGTTCGCCCCTGATAATAAACCCTGTGACCTGAAAAAGCTGCAGAAGAAGAAGAAAGGTTTCCCAAAGCCACAGTTTTGGCAGTGGCTTTGGGTTATTGTGGAGAGGGCAGAGAGAAGTGAAACTGTATAACGTAATTTACATCAAAAAGATGTTCAAGCAGAGCAATGTGCTGAAAGAATGGTTTATATATATATATATACCAAGGAGATGCTCTGTCCCCGCTGCTGTTCTGCATAGGCCTGAACCCCCTCAGCCAAATCATCAACAAGA
>JAVKLF010000011.1:5682656-5697861 GCA_034783495.1 Millerichthys robustus | reverse complement strand
TTAACATCAGTCTGTGATTCAGATATTTTTAGGCCAGCAGAGAAGGCCTTGCAGGCCCTGACGGCCCACCACTGGTGTAAATACATATTTACATAATTCTGTATAGATACCGGTATGTGAGGATGTACATTTGATGGTAGTAATGCATATTTTGACAAATATGTCTAGAAAAGTAACATATCAATGGTATTTTTTGTACTTGTATAATGTATAAATAGAATAGTAGGTAAACTAATTGTTGGGATCTAACTGAAATCATTACTGTGTGATTTAAAATAAGGAAACAGAAGCGTTTATTTATTTCTAAGTTTTGGAGAAGGGTAGGATAGTAATGTTTTTATTTCTTCCTATTCCTTTTCAAATATTTTTAATTTTTAAAAAATCTTGTTACATTATTAGTGTTTTTTATATTTGTACACATATTTGCAATCAATTAAAACTAACTAATGAACTGGCGTTCCCTAAAGGAATGCATTTCGCCCTCCTCCAATGCCAGACTTCATGCTCACAAAGGTAACCAGGCAAGATCAGATGTGCTTGACATACAAGAATGACTGTCACCTACTACCACACCAAGTATCCTCATATCGTATAAGTATCCTTCTCAGCTACTACCACACCAAATTTTGAGTCATTATATGTAAACGTTATAAAGATATAGACATTTCTGTGTTTGCTGGCTGCTTTGCTGTGGCAGCCATCCTGAATCAGGTTGACTCCACAACTTAATCAGTCTAATGATTACTTTCTGAAAGTTTCATTAAAATTCGTTCAGTGATTCATTGGATATTTTTCTTACAGTACAGACAACCAAACACACACAGACATTGGCAAAAACATTATCCCTCCAGCTTTGCCAGCGGGCAACACTGAGCGTAAAAAGCACTGCAGGTCAGATGAGCATAGAGTGGTGCCAGGCAGGAATTATTTCATCTTAGAAATACATTTTACAGGCTAAATGACCAATGGCAGGTATTTCCTGTCTGAAAACTAATGATTTAATGCACCTATGCACTAGACTGAGTCTGGACAACATGCTTTTGTCTTGGCAGAACCTCCCCGACTCTGTGTCTCCAAACGCTTGACATTTATGGTTAACATAAAAACAACATGTAGTTGTAAATATGAAATCAACCCAACAGCACTACCTGTGAAGGATTATCATATATCAGGCAGCCGAAACAGAAACAGACAAATCTTCCAGCTACTTTCACATCAAACAAATGCAAGACAGAGGAGGCCATGTTTGGGTAACCCTGAGCAGGAGTTAGGTAATGTTCAGGATGTACGCCTCTTTAAGTGCTGGAGCGGCAACCCGTCTTTAACACTCTGACTCAACAGTCCATTGTGCATTGTGGGTCGGAACCTGAACGAAGGAGATACATTTACAGAGCCAAAATGTTTTTTTTTTTAAATTTCTTTCCCTGATGGCCCACAGACTGCATTGAAATCTATTGTGGAAACCCATTAATTTAATGATATATTTTTAAGCTCTCTGCAAAGGAGGAGCAGTATCATACCTCAAATAAAGGCTAAATAAAGTCTTTGAAGAAATGCATGTTACCCACCTCCTTTTACTGTTTAAAGCTAAGATTATCTGCGTAAAGATTTATTGAGTTTTTAGCCATTTTGGTCTGCTCATTATGCACAATAACATGCAACACTGAGAAATGTGATCTAAGTGCTCAGCAAGTCAAGAGAAACGTTCAACAAAGACTTTATGTAAAAACAATATTTTCAGGAGACGGCGTGAATCAGTCTGTTATCAATTAAATAAAGGTTGTGTTTGAAGTTCAGGACTTATTAATTGTGACGTTAATCATTGTTTTCAACTGGCTGCTCATTCATTTGTGAAAGACTGCGCTGCTGCCAGGGCTTGGTGTTACTTTCTGTTTGGATTGGGTCAAGTCTGGGGTTTGAACGTCTCCAGCTCCTCCTCTGTGTTGGCCGTTCTTCCTGGGAAAAAAAAGACTTGTAATTAGCGAGTCTCCTAATGACTTATTTCCCTGTCAATTTAAAGGAATTTTAATGTTAGAACAAGAAAACCCTCAGACAGCCTGAGCTGTGGGGGGATGATGAGCACCGCTGCCTCACAGCAATATGAACGTCAATGGTCCAAATCTCTCTTCGTGCACTCACCGTTTTTCCTCTGGTCTGGACCTGTCCAGGATGGGATTTCAGTGTCTCACCGGTGCCACACTCAGTTCGGTAACAGTAGTGTGGACCAACCATTTTATGTTATTTATCTTACGCTGCCAATAAAGGTGGGTGACGATGTAATTGCCTGTGTCTGTGTGCGTCGTGTCTTTTGCCATTGATTCATATTTGGAGTCAGTGTGGTTAAAGATGGCTGCCAAAGCTAATCGACATTTCGAGCCACTCGTTTTACTGATACTGAGCTCAGATTTGGTGAGGCTGAGAGTCATCCCAACACAAACTCTAAGCACTAAACAGCCTTGAAAGTTTGGACTTTAGCCAAAGTTTTAAGCAATACCAATGTGTAGAATTCAGAGAATATGTTGTGAATGACTCTCAGCAACTACCACACCAAACATTAGCTCAATATTTTGAAAATTGACCAATTTATAACCGTTTTTGTGTTGGCAAAGATCAACTAGCTGCAGCCAGGGATGGACTATGTAAAATGAAGTTCAAATCTCCCAATAAATTATTTGAAGAACTATACTTTTAAGCAACATAATGAACAGAAAGTGTACACAAATTTTAAAGACAAACAAGGAATTTATAAATTTCATTACACGAACAAGTGCATTCCCTGAGTTAGATCTGCCAGTTTTGTTAAACAAGACATTTAACTGAATTTACAACATACTTATGGGGAAATCAGAAAGGAATACATTTTGAATTAATAAAAAATAATATATTTTGAGTAAAAATGAGACCAAAGTTTAAATTAGTCATGGCAAACGACGTTGTACCAAACATAGCTGAAAGAAAATGATTGCTTTATGATAACAGAAAGCCATAATGTTGTTTAATGTTTATTTTATTTTCCTTCAGCACATAATTTTAAAAATTATTATTCCAATTATTCCAAGTAATTATTATGTACATCCAAAACTGAATGACTCATGCAGCCAATTTACCTCAGAACATTTATGGTACGCATAATTTTGTTCTGAAAATAAATCACAACCTTTCCTGATTTTTTTCGGTGTGTGTTTAAGTAAAAGGTGCTGGAAACTGTGCATAAAAGAGAACAATTTTTGCAGTCAGGAGAGATAAAGAGACAGTAAAAAACTTGAATACATTTCATAAAATTTGCTCATGGAAAATAAATGGCACGGTTAAACTACCATTTGAAAAGAAAACAGATTTTAACGTCGCCCTCCTGAGCGTGTCGGCCTCGGCAGGAGAGCTGCTGAAAAGAGCTGAACCACAGAGAAGCTGCAGAGGAACAAGGCGCTCTCCTCAGATGGCAGCTTTGATTAAGAGGCGTGAACGAGTCGCAGAAATCTCTTCCAACTCTTCACAAAACAGCATCGTGAAGCGTGCTTCTGAAATGGGCTGTACAGTAAGTCACCGTTAAAAAACCATTAGGAGGGAAAATGTAACTCTGCAGAAGTCATTTCTCATGTGAGGTTTTCCAGAATAACAAACCCGAAGCTCTTGTGTGAACAAATCAAAACGGAATGCAAATAAAAAGGAGAAAATTCTCAAATGTAGCTGTTTTGGTCCAAACTTGAAAACAACAACCTGTGATCTCGTCTGATATTGTCCTTTTAGCACTCGGGTGTTGTTAACGATTTTCAGATACTTCCGCACCAAATCTTTCCTGAGCCATAGCCACTTTTGTGTAGGAAACAATATTTTAGCTGCCATTTTGAATTGGATTAACTCCAAAAAATGAAGTACTGTAGTTGTAAACACGTCTACTATTTAATTCATGAGCATTTTCTTGAAATCTGGCCAGTGGTTGGCACAAAACTTGGGGTTGACTTCGAAATGCAATGACAAAGTTTTAGGCAAAGTTGTTTCTCAGCATTTTGAAAGCATTTTTAACTTTTAGGTATGTGTTGGGGCTGATGTTCAGGTACTACCACTCTATTTTTTACACCTCTACAAAACTGATTGAGTTATAATTCTTTTGTGTTTTATAAAGTCAGCTTGCTGCGATGGCAATCATAGATTAGGTTGAGTCCAAAAGTGATTACTTTTGTGGTTCATGAGATATTTTGCTAACTGTACAGACAAATAAACATAGACATGGGCAAATTCATCATTGCTCCTTCTTTATCTTTGGCAGTGGATGACAAATTTGAGATTGTGGCTTTGTCTAGATTGGTCTAGTCTTGAGTTTGACAGAAAATACTGCAGAATTGATGAGCACTTACAACACTGAGTGTAACTCCCAAACAAAAGCAGGGACTGTGGTTTCAACTTACGTCCCAGTTTATGACATAATAGGGTGGGTCTATACAGGGAGTGAGTAAAACACATCTAAAATTAGACATTCTGTACGTGAAATAAGTGTTTTTCTGGATGCAGAGAGCCAGTTATTGGGAACAGGAGGATATAAATGCTTCGTGACCTGGGTGGGTGGTCGTGTGGAGAAGTTCTGAATGTGTGAATGTGAAGTAGTGTAAAAGGCATGAGAAAAAAAGTGGACAGGCATACTGCTCTGTGTTGAGAGTGCAATTTAGCATGAATCAAAAGCAGCTTTCCGGGCTCCTGTTCCATAGGCTGCTGTCTGCCAGGAAATGTTATTTTTTTTCTTTTTACAGGTAAAGTCCTTTCAGAAAGGAATCAGATGAGGTATTTTTTCCCCTTCTCCAAATGTGAACGTGTTGGACGTTCGGGGCACATTCTGGAAACAGAGGAAAGTTGAATATTGGGACAGTGTGGGGGTCCTTTTCCCCCTGAACTCTTTCTGGTGTCTCTGAATTGACTGATGGCTGCTTGTAAAACTCTGAGCCCTCTTTGTTAAATAATCTACCACCATCTGGTCTCCTGACTGACATAAAATGGTTCAACCAGTCACTACGATGCATAAAAATAATTTATAGGTTTTATTGAGGAAGCAAAAGATCTTCCAATGATCTAAACTGTTCCTGTACATGTAACAACTGCATAAACGACTCAAGATACGGAATATTAACTTAACTCTTCCTGGTCACATTATAAATAATTTAACTTAATGACACAACACCTGTGATACAAAACACTGACAGATAAAAAAACGAAAACATGATC
Organism: Millerichthys robustus; assembly: GCA_034783495.1. NCBI lineage: Eukaryota > Metazoa > Chordata > Actinopteri > Cyprinodontiformes > Rivulidae > Millerichthys > Millerichthys robustus. The sequence continues at coordinate 5,692,647 of JAVKLF010000011.1, read as the reverse complement.
TTGTTATATAATATCTTTAATATCAAGACAGAGGCAGGTAAATTTGAGTATTGGAGCTATTTTTTTCAATCATTCAATATCAGAAGTAACCATTAATTCATATAAAACTCTAACAGTTCAACAAATTTACATATTGGTTAAAGAAGGAGCAGGAAGAAGAGATTGTATAAGACCATAAACATTCCTTCACAAATGAAACCCAAATAAAACTGCAAACTATATCAACCATCTTTAATCTTAATATGCCACCACATTCACACCATCCAACACTTTTTTTCTTTATTATCAGTCAATACATGTTGGCTACAGAACCCGCTCAGCTCACATCAAAGAACCACATTTTTCTCCCGTGTCGTGAGGCAGGTTTTTGTTCTTAGTATATGTTGTGATGTTGTGTGACTCATCAGTGTCTCATCAGCCCACTGCCATGCATGAGACGAATATTCATCACATTTTAACTGGAAATATTAAGTAAAATATTATTAAATGAAGCTTGTGGTACAACATGAGAAGTAAACGTAGATCACAGACTCTGTACAGCTGACATTTGAGACGCCACAGGCTGCAGAGCCCAGGTCCAATCAAAAGTGGTCCAAAGAATGAAAACAAATGAACCTGCTATCACTGAGCAGTCACTGAAACTTTTATCATCCTTATTTTGTTGAAACAAAACAGGCTGAGAAACACACCAAAAAAATTACCTTCATAAACCTGAGTAACCAGGGACTATTCTACAAACTAAATTTTACATCCCCCATTTGTGGCAGATGGACGTCCCCCTTGGCATTTGCCTGTACTGCCTGTGTCACAGGCCGGCTCTGCTCAATAAATAAGACTTTTAAAAAAAGTTGTTTTTTCTGAGATCCTGCGTCCATCCATTATCTGTTACCCGCTTCTTTCTTTCAGGGTCACTGGAGCCCATATCCAGCTGTCACAGTGCGAGGCCAACCTGGACAGGTCTCCAGTCCATCACAGGGACAATCACTCTCCCACACCTAGGGACAATTTAGAGTTAGCAATTAGCCTAACAGTCATGTTTCTTTTGTCTGTGGGAGGAAACCGGAGTACCCGGGAGAAAACCCACGCATGCACAGACAGAACATGCAAACTCTACTCAGAAATGTCTCCGGCAGGGATTCAATCTGGCGACCTTCTTGCTGGGAGGCAACAGCTCTACCAACTGAGCCACCGTGCCGCCCTGAGAGCCTAGAATCTGTCTGAATTCTGGGTCCAATCCTCTACTGACTGCAACAGAGGTTCCTCTTACATCAGACTTCTTCAGAACTCTCACAGTTCTTTACAGGAAGTTTAAAAAAGAGATCTTGAATCTTCTCTCATTTTCTCTGAAAAGATTAAGAAGATTTATCTTGTGTGTTGCAGATAGCTTTTTGAATGGCCTCAATTTGGAGAAACTTGTACTTGACTGATGAGCTGTTGGCTAGTTAGTGAAGCAGGAAATTACTGATCATGTTAAAAATTTTGAGATTGGAGGCTTTTTAAAACAGCACTAATCCAATCTGACCTTTCTCAGATTAGCCTTTAGCTCATGAATTTAGTCAGAAATAAACATTTTTTAAACTGAGTTGGTTCAGCAGGTAAGATATTAAGTGTTCATAACCTTTCCACAGACCTCCACTTCAAGTAATCAGAAATAGCACTTAAATAAAAATTTAGAAATTAACACTTTAGGGTGAGCCCTGAGTTACAAACAACTACGGTAGAGTACAGTTCTCTTCTCCTATTGGATGAATATGAGAACCTTCTCAGAAGCCACTGTGACCATTTGGTGGTGAGCTGAGGAAGGACTGAATGGTCTGCAGTGAGAGGCTGTGGGTTGGGTTTCTCTGAGGTTATGGTCATTCTCTCCTGGGAAAGTGGTTATGGTCTGGGTGTTTACCTTGGACTATCCCCGCCCCCTCCCCTTAAACGGTTCACTCTTCACTGGCTAACTCAGGATCACTTCTGTAAATGCACACCTGTCTCTTTCTTAACCAGGATTTTTCAACAGGATTATTTAGAAATTTTAGTTTAAAAGTGCATTTGCGAGTATTAAAGGTTATTTCCCCCCCGTTTGTGCTCAGTATCCTCTTTGATGGTTTGTGTGCTGCAGATGACAGCTTTTCCATGTCACAGCAGGTGTGTCTGGAGGGTAGAGGGGTGGGACAGAAGTGAGGGTTGGGGAGGGTGTAAAGCCAGGATAGGGGCTGAGGTGGTGCACGCATCTTCACCTAAAGTGGAATACAGTTTTCTCTCTCTCACACGGATTCACTCTCAGCACCGGACTGCAGAGTTCTCTCAGCTCTGCTCTCAGCTTGGGGGGGACACCGGAGGTGATGCTTCAGTCCGACTTTTCATGAGGTTCCTGCGGGACGGAGCAGAGTTGTAGCTCTGCAGCTGATGGGCTTCTGCCCTTTCGATCTTTATCCCTCTTTTTGTTTGGACTCCAGGGAGAAATAAACAGCTCAGCACACACTGCTGGGAGATAAATGAATGGAGGAGACTCGTGGGGATGCTACAGTCACACCAAAGGATCTGGAAACAAAGTTCTGAATGGACCAAACTGTGTTTTGGCAAAATAATTTGTGAAATCTCACTGGGGGAAAAAGAAAAAACACCTTGTAAGTCCAACCTATTGTTCTTATATTGTTTTAAAATTTGAAAGATGTTAAATACTGTAAAATACTAATACTATACAAATATTGTATGTAAATGAGACAAAATAAAACCCTAAAATGCATTTAAATAAATAAATAAATAAATGACTGATAATATTGTTTTTTTGTTTTAGGTTTGGCTCAAGCATGTCCTCTTTAAATTTACTTTATCAGTGGATTCTGGCTGTGTTCTTGCTCTGCTTCCCCATAGCTCTCGAAAGGAGACCAGTTGATGCCCTTATTAACAGAACGTGAGTCAGACTTTTGATTTGTTTGTTTACAAACATTTTTGAGAAACTTTAGGAAATAAGGACAATAACCCACACCAGAGCACCAAAGTTTTAAAATTCAATCAATACAAGACATCACACAAAATTGCTGGAATATTGGTTATTGTTTTTGTTTTTATTCAAACACGAGTAAAGTAAAGAGCTCTTATAGGTTAGTGACAGGTCTCAGGAATGTTTGTGCTGCCACCTACTGTACTGAGGTTTCCTGAATCCTTACCTTAAATTTCAGCACTTCTGTAACTGTCCCACACACTAACTCCACACTGAGGTATCCGATTTGTTTCCAGCCAAAATTAAAGCAATTCTAACGTTCAGGATTTTAAAACTGGTAATTAGATGGACTAAACCTTAATAATTTATGAGGGTCTTTCCATAAAGTAAGGAGTTTTTTCATCAATTTCTCTGTGGTAACTGTTGATCTGCCTTTATGTCACTTTCTTTCTATAAGGAGGAGGTCCGTGAGCCACACCCAGCTGATGCACGACAAGAGCCGCTCCATGCAGGAGTTCAGGCGCCGCATGTGGCTGCAAGAACTGCTGGAGGAAGTGCACACGGCCGACAAGCCTGCGCCGCCTGTGCAGAGCAAAACCCTGAGCCAGACTTTCAATGTAAAAACTCTACACCAAAAGCCCTCGGAGGCCACCAAAGACCTGCCTGAGAAGTTCAGTGCAGATGGGGAGGGTCCTAACCTCCCCCAGGAGACCAACAAGGCCATGGCGTTTAAGGACCAGCCCCTGAAAGTTGCAACCAAAAGGAAAAAAAAGGTGAGGTTGGGCCGGCGCAGAGACAACGAAAAGAAAAGGAGGCGAGCACGGTCTGATGTTACAGCGGGGCCATGAGGCAACACAGACCCGTGCTCAGAGACTTGCCAGGACCTTTGATTTGGTGCTGCACTAAGACACTGGTACACACTGACTGATACCTGACAGACTGTCCGTGGCACCAGGGCTGTGTTTGTATGATAATGTTTGTAGTTTTGTTTCCTCATACTTCCTGAAGTTGACATCTTCTAGAGTCCACATTTATTTGGAAGATCTTCACACCTCGGTAACTTGGATGTCCTTTAAAACAAAGGTATTCATTGTATTTTCTAACCAGGTGTGCACACAGACAGCACACACGAGGAAGTATTTATTTCTCACATATAACAACCAAAAATAGAAAACAAATCATGAGCTTCTTTTTAGCTCTATTTGTGTTGCTTATTGTGGACTTGGAGTTATGACAAACTGATGCATCTGTTGAAATGGTTCAGCCATAATTTATTTCACTATGAAAATCTATATTTATTTTGTGAATGTATTGTGGTGCTGCTGACTGAATTCCATTATGCACTTTAGTTACATCCTGTATATGTTCTGTTGTGGTTGAGTTTTAGTTTAGTGACTCTTGTTGATGGTACTACTTTCCTTTTTCACCTCAGATGCCTCTTGGACTCATAACTTATTGGAAACATCATCAGACCAAAGTTTTGACATTTTTTCTTTTCTTTTACCTTTTGAAAATAAGCCAAAGTCAGGGGGCTTTCAGACTATGTTCTGGACATGCACTGAGGGAATGCTGTACATGTTTCCAGTTAATCAAACAATAAAATGTATCCAATAGATGTAGATCTAATTTGATTCATTGTGTCTTTCTTTACCAACTCATAAGCTGTCACCAGCCATACACAGTATTTATGACAGGCATAAATAAAATAGCTTAACAAAATGAGGTTTAGGATTTAGGTCACAGTAAATACTCACCAACAAGAGTTGTGTTTTAGTATTTTACAATCCACCCACTTATATCTCCTTATCCATGGTAGGGTGGAGGAAACAGGTCCAGGAGAGAAACCAGATATCTCTCGCCTCATTGTCTTCTCCAGCTCCTGTTAGACGACCACAAGCGTTCCCAGGACAGAGTGGATACAAACAAGTTCTGCTCCAGGGTCTGGTACCAGTGCGAGGTGCCTGGAAAAGCTTTGATGGTAGACGTCCAATCCACCTCAGTGGACTTTCTTTTGATGCAGAGGAGCTGCACCTTTAAGCTCCCCCTGCGCAGGTCCCCATGTTGTTTAATTAAAAACCTTTATTTTAACAGCTAAGTCGATTGAGAACCAATTTTCAATGACAATAAATAACGTCCAGTTTGTGAAGAAGGGGTTTAGAGGCAGATCTGTTACCCACATCACCGTAATTTCAGATTGTAAATACTATCCTTTTAACCAGGAGCTTTTTGGCATTTATTGTGGTGAAAAGCCCAATGCAGGATTTAACCTTTGACTGCAGGACCTTTATGTAGGTTTCAGATACCGAGATACTTATAGCCTTAGACAAACTCAATCCCTGTCTCAATCAAAGAGTGGATTTTAAAGGGGCTCTTGACTTGTAGGTTCCTATTAAAAAAACATTTATTTAGTTTTGTCTGTGTTCAGAACCAAACGCAGACTACTGGAAGCCTGTTGGATTGAAGTAAAACTAGCCTCTATTGAAGACAGAGCATTAGTCAGGAAGGGACTGGAGGTGTAATGATGGTATCATCTACATATACAGTATATGAAACTACTGCAGGAGGAATGTTATTGATGTGAATTTGAAATGAGTAAATCCTAGAATGCTTCCTTGTGGGGCACCATTAAAGTGATACAGGGCATCAGACCCTGGACTGACTGGAATTCTTAAACCAGGCTAAACAGCCTTCAGAGAGTCCTATGTCTGTCAGTCTGTCCAGCAGTAACCGATGATTCACAGAGTCAAACACTTTTGATAAATCAACAGCAGCACAATAGCACGTGATGCAGCTCTGACCGGATCTGAAGCCAGACTGAAATCTCACATTAACATTATTAGATTACAAATGGTGCCGATTGTTGACTTGCTTCTCTAATATTTTGGAAACGGGGTTAGGATGGAGATGGATCTATATCTGAGTTATCACCTTCTTTAAAAAGTGGAGCGACAGCAACAGACTTCCAGTCCTGGAAGCACACCAGACTGAAGGCTATATCACGATGATCATTAAAGCTTTGGCTAACACACCAGATGTATATCTTTCTGGTCTATTAGTGAAGATAACATCATTTAATGTGCTGGAGTTGTCAAGATCTGTTTCCCAGCATCGCTGGTCTCTTGTCTTGGTGTATGTGTGTGTGTGTACAGCTCCACCCCTCCCAGTCACCTGTTCCTCATTGTCTGTCGCAGGTGTTTGTCATTTCCCTCATTAGTCTTCCCTTTAAATAATCACCCTTCCTGTAGCCCCAGCACTGGAGCATTGTATGTCGTCTTGTGCATGTCCTGGTCCTTGTATTCACCTCCCGAGTCCAAGGTATGTTCCTGCACCCCTTGTATTATTTTCCGTCTCCCTCCTGAGTTTTCTGTTTGTTAGGTTTTGCTGCCACGTCAGCCTTTTGTTTTGTGTTTTAAGTAAGTAGTTTGTTTTCTTGATTCCTTGTGTGTCCAGTCTGCTTCTGGGTTTCAGCTCAAACCGAACTGTGACAGGAGTCCATGGTCTTGGTGTTGTATCTCTAGGGCTGAACCCGGCCACCCTATGAAGGAAGCTCATTTCAATAACTTATATTCAGGATCTTGTTCTTTCAGTCTTGATTCAAACCTCATGACCATAGCTGAGGGTTGGAAATTGAAAGTTTAGCCTTTTGTCTCAGCTCCACAGACAGAAGCAAGGCCCTCTTACCTTCAAACAAGGCCTCCATCTGTCAGTCTTTCTCCTGTTTCATCCTACTAGTACTGCTTAACAAGACTCCAAGATATATAAACTTGATAAACTTGGTTCAGACTTACTCACGACCCGGAGGGAGCATTCCACCCTTATCTGGTTGAGAACCATGGCCTCGGACTTTGGCTTTTTGAGCCAAAGGCTTTTAAATTTCAGTTGAGTTGAGTAATACCATTGTTTGGTGAGGAGTACAGAACAAACAATTTGATAAGCTTGTACAGTAAAAAATCAAAACTGCACTTGTGCACATTAATCAGCTAGCTGTTTGTTGTAACTTGTCTCCAGGTGTGAGTGAGAGCATGAATGGCTGTTTGCCTCATTTGTCTCCATGTGTCCCTGTGATGGACCAAGGTGAACCCCTCCTCTTAGTGACTTCTGGAGATAGGTGCCAACTCTGAGTCACGGCCACTGGGTTGCTTCAAGAAGTTCAGTACATCCCTCAGCTTGTTTCACATCAAAATCAGCCTCTTGACTTTTTCGGTGAGGAAGCTGTTTAAGTCCCACTTGGGAACATGTGGCATTTTAACGGCCGCTGCATGAAAGACACAAAGACACAGATACTGGTAATGGTAGGGGTTACCCAATGCGTCGACATCAGCTGTATCCTGTGCTAACAGCAGCAGTGTACACCACAGGCCATTAGCTGACAGAGCCATAAACGCTGTGGAAAAAAGCCTGATAAAGAGGAGCCTGCAGATCATACTGGAGAAATCAATCAAAGCAATGTGGAGAAACATTAATATCTCTAGAGGGGGTGGGGTGGGGGCCATGAGGACACCATGGATTCATAGTGTGAGTAAAATCACAAACATCCACGCAGATGATCAGGGTGGGGCAGTAAATGATCAAAGTATAATTTAGCATTCAGAAACCAGCTGAAAAAAGTTCATTTCTTACTGTTGATATACGTACAAAGAGCAGCACTGTAAGTCCATTTGTGTTTCTCAGAGTCTTTCAGTTAATTCTTACATGCATGCACACATATTACAAACAATAATACAATAAAATGATGCATCCAAAATCATTCCTGATATAATAAATCCATTTTTTAACCTCATATATCAATACAACAACAAATAGGTTAGAGTGATTTCAGGCTTTATGAGTTTATACAGTAATGAGGTAGTAATTACTATATACTATATACTATACTATAAAAGAAGTGGAACACGTTTTGAGAAAATCTCAGTTAATAAACCAGACAGTCAGTGGTGATCCTGTAGCAGCTGGACAGCGGAGGCCATTTCCCTTTAAATCCAGTCAAGCAGAATCAATTTGGCTCGGGTAATGTTTGCTTTGTGTTCCTTCACGTTCAGCACTCACACTTTGAAATGAGTCCTGGGAGGAGGCCACCTCTGCTTGTTGTTCGGATCATTTCAACGAGACATAAAATGATCCAGTGGGTATGATGTGGGTAGTTCACACACTCCGAGTAAGAGACAACTGAGTAACAACAATGGTAAATATGACAAAAATCATTCACTAGACAGTGTTTTGTTCTTGTATAAAATGTGTAGATAAATACTTGTCTTAGGTAACCACTTCTAAATCATTTCTTGTTTACCCTTGTTTGCATTTTTATTGATTTAATTTAGTTGCGTATCAGCTATGAAACAAAAGCTCACATTTTAACATTTAGTCTTGTAACTCTTATTCTATGAAAACTTATATTTCCTATTGGTAAGTTATTATTTATTTAATGCATCAATGCTTTGTTGCACATCTAGTGTCAGATAAATTTAAGGCAAAATATATTTTTTTGTAGATCTAAAATGTCTTGGATTGTACCACAAACTGTATATCTCACCTATTGTTCCTATAACATTTAAATAGAGGGAAAAAGCACGACGTTGCTTGAAAAGGTTGAAAACCTTAAGATATATTTCAGGTGTAAAACTGAACCTGACTTTTGAAAATATTTTTGTCAGGTGTCAGGCTGAGGAGAACATGTCTGTTCCCAACACCTACGGCATGATCTTTGCCTGCGTCTGCGGTCTGATCATGGGCATCGGTCTATGCGCCAACCTGCTGGTCTTCTCTTTGTTCTTGAAGAACAACACATTACGTAAGAATCGCCTGGACATCCTCCTCCTCAGCATGACTCTGGCCGACTTCCTGACCCTCCTTCTCATTCCCTTCACCCTCCATTCGGCCGTGAGTTACTCTTGGCCTCTGGGTGAAATCTCCTGCAAGGTCTATCAGTTCCTGCTCGCGTTCAGCCTGGCAGCCAGCACTTACTCGCTGTGCGCCGTGTCCATGACCCGAGCCATGATCATCACAAACCCCTACCAGCCGCCCACCATGGACCTGGTAATCCTTATGTTTGTTTTGGTCTGGGCCCTGAGTTTCTTCATCAGCCTACCTCTGCGAATGTTTGCCACCAAGGAAAGTCTGAACCTGAGCTTGGCAAACTTCAGCTTCTGCCTTCCAACCATTCATGAGCACCACTACCAAGTGGTCCTAAGCCAGTTCGTACTTTACTACTTTATTCCAATGCTCGTCATCGCCTTCAACTATGTACGCCTGGCACATTTTCTGCACAAGAGCCCTGTAATGTCAGTGTCCAGCGCCAGGAACACTCGCAGAGCCTCTGTCATGGTGTTTTTGGCAGCTGCTACCTTCTCAGTATGCTGGCTGCCTGGTTATGTGCTGGAGCTGTGTGTGTACCTGGGGCTGTATCGGCATGGACACGCCTGGGATATGTTCTACTTTATTTGCACCATGCTGCAGTACCTACACCCCAGCGTCAACCCTGTGCTGTACGTGCTGCTGTCTAAGCGGTACCGCCACAGGAGGGCAGGCTGGCTCTTCGGCTGCAGCAGGAACAGGGTGCAGCCACAGGTCACCAGCGTGGCCACAGACAGCCTTTAAACTCAGCGGGTCTGTTCAGGAGTCAGGACTGCTATTTATACTCATCCAATACAATTCTTTATTTTTCAGTATGTTCTGTGTGGTTTTTTAAAATGTTTTTATTTTACTCTCAGAGTGTGTTGAATTCTATTGGCCTTTTGAGAGATTTTAAATTTCCAGACTTGATACGTAATAAATAAAAAGTAGCATTTCTGTGTCAAAACACTACCCCATATTAACCTCTAAAGGTGCAAAATAAACACAACATAATGTTAAAAATCATTATATATCTGACGTTGGCTTACTTTTTCTATTTCAGAACAGAACATTGAAAGAATGCTATTTTTAGTAAATTTTATTGCTTTGTATTGATAATTGCTGCTTTTTTGAATCTGCTTGTTTTATTTAACATCCATCCATCCATCCATCCATCCATCCATCCATCCATCCATCCATCCATCCATCCATCCATCCATCCATCCA
>JAVKLF010000011.1:5649761-5668149 GCA_034783495.1 Millerichthys robustus | reverse complement strand
ACACACACACACACACACACACACACACACACACACACACACACACACACACACACACACACACACACACACAAGTCATCCTTCTCAGAGATTTTATACTTTTAAATCTGACAGCAAAAAATAACCCTCTGTGATCAGCTGGGATGTGTCCATTAATGCAAAGCATCCAGATTGGTTTTAGTTCCACTGATTAACACCCCTGTGCTATTATTGTTGTGCTCTTGTGGCGTCTGACACGCAGCTTCATGAAAGCAGTGAAAGTGCAGAAAAACTGAGCTATTATTAGATCTCAGTGCACGTAGGATATAATTTACTGCAGAACAACTTCAAAACTTTTTCCAATCTGTCAATCCGCAGCAAGAAAAGAGGAATGAAACTGTTAAGGGCAACTTTGAAGTTGTTTTGATGAAGCTTTTGGAGTTCAAAGTCTTACAAGTGAGCCCTTTAGTGTGAGTGTCATGTCGGCTGTGGCTTCACGAAGGCGCTGTCCTCTCCCACCACTCAGGTGTCAGTCAAGGCTGCACTTTCCACTGGCTGGTTCTGTGGTGGCCCCTTATTATGAAAGATGCTGATATTCAGGGATTAATTGTTTCAAAACACATAAAAATATTAAACATACACGTATGTCACTATACTTATTTACAGACCGAGCGTTTCTTGAAAGATTGCACGTCACTTCTCTCCTTTCATCTCAGATTTTCGGATCATCTTACGCTGAGAGATGACAGGAGTTATAGCTGTTTGGGTCAAACCTTGAGGACAACTATATGTGTTATTTTAATATGATATTGCTAGATGTCATGCTCAGATTATTTCTTGAGATGGACTCTAACTTCATTTTAATAATTTTAAATGTGTTCGAGTTATATTGATTTATGTGCCAGCTAAATCTGATGAGCTGTGGTGACCATCTTGACTTGAATTGACTCTAAAAGTTAATCAGCTGTAGATGTACAATGATTACTCAAAAGAAGTTTCATAAAGATCTGTTTACTGGTTCTAAGATCTGGCATGAGAAGTAGTGCTCAGGGTTTGTGTTGTGAAATATTCTCAGCTACTAACAAATCAAATTTTAACCCAATATTTGATCGGGTCAGCTGGCTGCAGCAGACATTTGAATCAGATTGACTCCAAATGGTAATAAGTTACAGATGTGCATGGGATGATTGCCTTCTGAGAGTTTCATCAAAATGATTCATGAGATATTTTGGGTAACAGTGAGACACATGAAAGTCCAGGAGGGACAGGAACATCACAACAAGCTGGATCTGGATAATCACATTCACCTGTTGGTGTCTACAGGGTGGGCTGCAGCATACTGTCTGGAGGTTCCCCTGAGAGACAAGAATAACTCCATGATTTCATGAATGAAGGACCTGCGAGGACAGGAGCTCCATTCCTGAGTGGACCCTGGACCTGAGAACAACTCGGGCTCCCTTTAGGTTAAAAAAAAGAAAAGAAAAAAAGAAACAAATCGGAGGCCTTCTGGACTTTTTTTTGTAAAGCAGCAGAACCTGTCAGTTGAAATGCTCGTTTGGATTCAGTTGTAGTGGAAACTCTGAATGTGTCTGAGAGGGACAGCAGCAGCAAGTGTCAGCCGGCGCTCCAACATGGGGAGGGCTTTGGAGTTTAAAACGGTGTGAATATGATAGCCTCCTGGAGCCTTATGCAAGTACAGATCTGTGCTCACTGCAGAGAGTTGTCAGTTCGGAGGCTCTAATCTGAAAAGAGGGCGGTGTAAACAAACAACAACCAAACAACTTTGGATCCTGACAAACACAAACAACAGCTGGAGGAGGGAAACAAAGCTGGTGGGGTGGAACAGCTTTAATTTGGAGGCGCGCATGAGAGAAAGATTTAGAAGGACGCACGGGCAAAAGGGCAGGAGGAAGAGGAGGTGAGTGACGGACTTTGCCCTCAGAGGGGGTTAAAGAAGATGACCGTGGTGTCCCAGGACGGTAACGAAGAGCCTGTGGTGGTCCCTCCTTCGCTGCCAGATGCTGCCGACCTGGAACCAGCGGAGCAGGAGTGCAGCGAGAGGGTGGTCGTCAACATCTCCGGCCTGCGCTTCGAGACGCAGCTAAAGACCCTCGCCCGCTTCCCCACCACACTCCTGGGGGACCCACGCAAGAGGACGCGCTTCTTCGACCCCCTAAGGAACGAGTATTTCTTCGACAGGAACAGGCCGAGCTTTGACGCCATCCTGTACTACTACCAGTCGGGCGGGCGACTCAGGAGGCCTGTGAGCGTGCCCGTGGACATATTCCTGGAGGAAATCAAGTTTTATGAACTGGATGAAGAGGTGATACAGGCGTACAAAGAGGATGAGGGTTTGTCCAAGGAGGAGGAGCGGCCTCTGCCCTCCAAAGAGTTCCAGCGCCAGCTGTGGCTCCTGTTCGAGTATCCGGAGAGCTCAGGACCTGCGCGGACAATCGCTATCGTGTCAGTGATGGTCATCTTGATATCCATTATTATATTCTGCTTGGAAACGTTACCTGAGTTCCGAGAGGTGCCCCCCGAGCCCGAGACGCACCCCAATGGGAGCGTGCAGAGCAAAGAGCCCAGTCCCTTTACGGACCCCTTCTTCATGGTGGAGACGCTCTGCATCGTCTGGTTCTCCTTCGAGTTCACCATGAGGTTTCTGTCCTGTCCCAGCAAGGCAGCTTTCTTCAAAAACATCATGAACCTGATAGATGTCGTGGCCATAGCGCCGTACTTCATCACGCTCGGCCTGGATCTGGCGGAGCATCAGGGCAGCAGCCAGCAGGCCGCCTCTCTGGCCATCCTGAGGGTCATCCGTCTGGTGCGCGTCTTCAGGATTTTTAAGCTCTCCAGACACTCCAAGGGTCTGCAGATCCTCGGCCAGACCCTCCACGCCAGTCTTAGGGAGCTGGGGCTGCTCATATTCTTCCTGCTCATTGGAGTCATCTTGTTCTCCAGCTCGGTTTTTTTCGCTGAGGTGGAGGACCCCGAGTCTGCGTTTTCCAGCATCCCCGATGCATTTTGGTGGGCTGTGGTGACCATGACCACCGTGGGCTATGGAGACATGTACCCCTCTACCATCGGGGGGAAATTCGTCGGATCCCTGTGTGCCATTGCCGGTGTGCTGACCATCGCTCTACCTGTCCCCGTCATCGTGTCTAATTTCAACTATTTCTACCACCGGGAGAATGAAGAGGAGGAAAATGTCCAGTACATCCACGTCACGTGCGGACACCCAGAGCAGCTGCCCTCTTTGGGGGAAAGTGACTCCATCAAAAGCAACCAGTCACTCTCCAAAACAGAGTCATATCAGGGGAGCGACGACTTGGAAATTCTGACACATCCCAACGACAACCAGCCGGAGACATACACAGGGAAACTGACAGATGTGTAAAAGGTGAAACACTAATTACTTTAACTTTCATTGTTACGGGTGAGTTGGGTTGGAAGTGGAGTTCAGGCTGGTGTTTTACACACTACTCCAGAATAATAATCAGAAAGTTAAAAATTAATAAATACATAAATGTTCATCTATATGAATATGAAGACATTCCACCTCCCTGTTGGAGCTCCTCACTTTACCTCCTCACACTGGGGCTTTTATTAGAACCACATGACATCACGGCAGCGCGTATAAATAGCGCGCCATGCGCATGTCGTGTCCGCGCGTTTCAGCTTTTTGGGTGTCATTTTACGGTGCGGGATATCAGGCGTGTCGTTTTAAGGCGTTGACCCACCAACGGTTAGGGGTAAGACTTGTGAGAAACTGCTAATGTGCGTGAAATGTTACAAAAAGAACCAAACAATTCAGGGAGTCTAGATGCCTGAGGAGTCAATTTATCACGAGCTTGAATTATGATTATTTTTTTAAAATGAATATCGAACTGGGAAAGGAGAGTTCCGCCGCGCTACAACATTCATATCAGAGCTCTGGTATGAGCAGGTTTGTGCGTAATCCCATGGAGCGCGTTTCCCCACGGTGGATTTGCGCCATAACAGGAGCGCTTACACTCAGGATTCTGTAGCCCAGTTAAACCCAAAGAAAATAAAAATAAAATAAATAAATAAATGACCAAAGTTCCTCCTACAATTAAGTTCCTCAACAACTCTGAAGATATATTTTACTCACGAGACAGGAAATGCTCCGGACACCAGAGTTGAATACATGATACCCAAGCGCCACCGTGTGGAGGACTGACATCCGTGCAAGTGTAAAATAAGATCAGACTTGCTGTTTACTGATTTAAACAAAGTTTAAATTATAGCTTGCGTCGGGCAATAATGTTTCAGCAGACTTTAAATTAGACTTTAAATAAAACAAATATTTAGTTTTTGGTGTGGTAGTAGCCAAGACTGATCCTTAACTTTAATCTGAACTCCAATGGAAAAATATTAGTAAAAAATAACTAACAAGTATTTGGAGTCGATTCTGCTTGCCTGTCAACCCCCTCCCAAAAACAAACAAACCACAAATAATGCACCTTATAGAACAAGGAAAAATGTATTTTATTTTGTCAATTTTATAGATATTGTGATAAAATTTGATGTGTTTGTAGGTAGGAGTAAACACAAACTGCTTATTACACCAGATCTTTGCCTAATTGTTTGTTAAGGTCAATCCTACTTGTCTGTTAGCATAATATTTCATGAACCACTGGACAAATTTTTATACAATTTTCAGAAAGTAATTACAGGATGTTAAATATAACTGATTAATTCTTTGAGACAATCCAATAAAAGATACTCTGAGAGTGACATCTTGTGATATTGTTCATGTTTTTATTCTCCGGGTTTGATCTTTTACGCTCTCTGGTTTGTTTTTCTTTGCAGGAGGCAGCACAGATCAGCTGGTGTCATCCTCCAACAACAACAAATATAAATACGTATATATATATATATTTGTGTACTGGATCATTTCTCATGAGTCATTATTAATATTTCTGCAGTGTTGTAACAGAACAGATTTCCTGGTGAGAACTTTAAAACATCAACTCTCTTTGGAGCCGTTTTTGTAACTTATTTTTGTATAAAAAGCCAGATGTATATATATTTTTGGTATGGTTTTTTTGTAATTTTCCGCATTTATTACGAGATGCTTTTCATTTCTTTTCTTGTCACAAATCTTGTGCAGAACTTGCTGTAAACAAGACAGAACTCTTAATGTGCATGAGCTGCTGTAATTGTAACATAAACTGTAATAAAATATTTATTTTTCTAATTTTGAAGTTAACTAATGAACTATAAATGTTGGACAAGGCATTTGTTTAAAACAGTGCAGCAGTTAGTGAAACCTTGAGCTTTGGACTGTTTATGACAGTGAATGATTTGGAAAAGCTAAGTAGCAACAACAAAATTATAAAGTTTAAATTTCATTGTTATAAATGATCAAAATGGAGCAAAACAGACAAATATCTGCTGAGCGGCTTTTTGTCTTTTTATGTCCTGAGAAGAGACATTTTGGCTCCATCGTCATGTCTCTGAACCGTTTTTTGTCCAACCTCTAAACTTTAACCAGAAGGTGAAACTGCAGCTGGACATCTCATGGCTCAATAATGATCGTGGGGTCAAAGGTCAAAGTCAGAGGTGACCCCTTTGTTGATGGATAACCTATTTTTAACCAGGCAAACCTTTACTGTTGGCCGTTCTTTTGTTACGTTTGGGTTGAAGTTAGCTTTTTGCTCCTTTTAGTGTTTTATGTTCTGCTTTGTTTAGCTTTCAGTTTGCATCTGTTAGCTTCTAGCTAGTGCTCTGCTTGTTTTAGCTTCGTCAACTTAGTTTCAGCTTCTTCAGCAGATTTCAGCAAAGTTTTTCAGCGTTGCATATTCACAAAGAAAGTTTTTGTCCAGTAAGAGTTGGTTTTTGTTTGTTTGTTTGTGTTTGGAAGTCTCCTGAGGCGAAGGCATTAATTGCGCTCTCCGTGGTGTTGAAAGGTCCTCCGATAAATTGAATTGTTTTTTATTGCTTGATTCAGGGTTCAAATGTAACAATGTCTACAGGCCAAAAAGTTTTTTTATTGTTGCCCATCTTCACAAAAGGTGGCTGATCATTGCACAAAATCATGTCTGTTAGCAAAATATGTCATGAACCACAGGATGGATTCTGATTAAACTCCCAGGAAGAAAAAAAATATCATTTTTCCAGACAGGCTAAAGTTTGGTGTGGTGGTCGCTGAGAGTAGTCCCTATGGCGTTAACATGCATGATGAACACTGCGAGGAGGCGAGCGACAGGCATTCCCTCACTGAGGAGCTCTTCTGTGTGTTTTTAACCCAACCATAACTCTTCATATAAAAGACTGAAAATGTGATGCGATGATAGGTTTATTTTTTTTATTTTTTAATCAGACCGGGAGATTCGTCTGTCTTTGCAGTCTGATTGCGCCAGTGCTGGCACAGTCTTATTTTGTGATGAAGAACTTCTGCTCCTTCAGTGGAGTCGCTCTGCATTGCGTCGAAACCCTCCTCCTCCTCCTCCTCCTCCTCTCCTCTCCTCCTCTCCTCTCCTCCTCTACACTCTCATGATTTTAATTCACATCCCAAACATGCTTGCTGAGAAAACGGTTCGATGGTGCAGTTGTGTGTTTCTCAGCCATCATTATTTTATTTTTTTGTGGGGGGATATTTTTTTTAATCATTAATGTATTTTGTTAATTCGTGTTCGGAGCAACCTTCTTGCCCGCCATCCGGTCTCGTGGCAAAAAACCCCAGCAGATTTCTGCTGATGCAGTGATGTCTGGAAATGTCAAGGGCTCGCTTCTCGCCCCTTAATGTATTTCCCCTCCCGTGAGCTGCAGCAGCACCAGTCTCCCCTCCTGCGGAAGACTTTCAGCTCTCCATCGTGCCGGCACGAGAGACACTTTTACAATTCAACGATCCCATCTCTTTTTTCCATCTCGGGTTTTGTCTCCCTCTCTCGTTTTTAGCCTTAATTTCAGTGAAGTTAATGAGCAAACCAAGACTTTTGATTCTATCTCTTTGTTATTAATATTATTATTTTTTAGTCGGCGCAACCAAAGTTCCCACCTGACACCCATCGGCTTCCTGCTGTTGGATGATTTTACTCGAGGCTGAGACGCATTCAAGACCTCCAGAGACCAAACAACAGTAAGTCCCTGAAACTGCTGACTTCTATAAAAGTTATGTCAGATTTTAGTCACTTTTAGAGCTTTTCTGTAGGCTATCCACGCTGTTTGCTGTAGAGCTTCCTATTTGCCTTTGTCCATCAGAAAACTATGGGCTTAAATGCATGCAGAAAGCAAGATTTCGTAATGTGTGTGTGTGTGTGTGTGTGTGTGTGCGCGCGCATGTGTGTAAAGCTATGCGTCACACTGCAACTCAGTCTGTTGTGAGAGGAGAAATCACAGCCCTGCTCTTTGAAGACAAAGAGTCCCAAAGTTTGTGTTGCAGCAGAAATTGGACGTGAATTAAGAAAAAGACCAAGTTATGGGTTCAGAACAACCAAATGATGATCACAGCAAACTACTACAAACTCAGCACTTAATGTAAATTAAAAAATGTAAAAAAACTAAACAAAACTGGACTTCTGTTCTGAAGATAATGTTTTTACCGGCAGACAGATGATGGAAACTTCTTCTGGGGTTGCTGCAGTATTTTGCAGCCTCATAGATATGGAGGGATAAATAAATAAATGAACTGCAGAAAAAATGCTGAGCCAGCAAATATCTTGGCTGTTTGATTCCATTATCCCCTCCCTCCTCCTCCAACCCCCCACCTCCCCTGCTTCCCTCCCTCTTTCTTTGGTTGACAGAAGCAGCAGTAGCAACTGCTGCACATGCACTGGAGAGCAGCAATGGTCAAGTCAGCGAGAGCCGCAGTGGAGCCGCACTGAGGCAAAGCAGCCAACCGCCCCCCCTCGCGACTGGGGACGCCTCCAACAATCTAAGGGGTGTGGGAAGCTGAGGAGTGGAAAATTTTCTCCCAACCCTGAATGCCCGGTCAGTCCGACTAACCAACACCCCTGTGTCGTTCCCGCTCCTCCTCCTCATTTGTCGCCACTTTCTCCTCCCCCAAAATGACCGTAGTAGCGGGGGACAACATGGATGAGACCTCGGCCGTCCCGGGCCACCCTCAGGACGCCTACGCCCCGGACCACAATGACCACGAGTGCTGCGAGAGGGTGGTCATCAACATAGCTGGCCTCCGGTTTGAGACGCAGTTAAAGACTCTCTCCCAGTTTCCAGAGACGTTGCTAGGCAACCCCAAAAAGAGGATGCGGTATTTTGACCCCCTGAGAAACGAGTACTTTTTTGACAGAAACCGCCCAAGCTTTGACGCCATCCTGTACTACTACCAGTCTGGTGGCCGTCTAAGAAGGCCAGTGAATGTTCCCTTGGACATGTTCTCAGAAGAAATCAAATTTTACGAGCTGGGAGTGGACGCCATGGAGAGATTTCGTGAGGACGAGGGTTTCATCAGAGAGGAAGAGCGTCCTTTGCCTGAGAAGGAGTTCCAACGTCAGATCTGGCTCCTCTTTGAGCACCCAGAAAGCTCGGGCACCGCTAGAGGGGTTGCAATCGTGTCCGTGATGGTTATCCTGATTTCAATAGTCATCTTTTGTCTGGAGACATTACCACAGCTGAAGGAGGACCCAGCGGGTCGATTCGAGACATTTGGGAACATTACTATTTATTATAAACCAAATATCCTCACTGACCCCTTCTTTGTCATCGAGACTCTTTGTATAATCTGGTTCTCATTTGAGTTGATAGTACGCTTTTTGGCGTGTCCAAGCAAACCAGCTTTCTTCAAGAACATGATGAACACGATTGACATTGTGGCTATCATCCCCTACTTCATCACACTCGGCACAGAGCTGGCAGAAGATCCAGAAAAAGAGGGGGTGGGGGAACAAGCAACATCTCTGGCCATCCTCAGGGTGATCCGTCTGGTCAGGGTGTTTCGGATCTTCAAGTTGTCACGGCACTCCAAGGGACTTCAGATTCTAGGGCAGACCCTGAAGGCCAGCATGCGAGAGCTGGGATTGCTTATTTTCTTTCTGTTCATTGGAGTCATCTTGTTTTCCAGCGCTGTCTACTTTGCCGAAGCGGAGGAGCAAGGCTCCCAGTTTGGCAGCATCCCGGATGCATTCTGGTGGGCTGTTGTGTCCATGACAACTGTGGGTTACGGGGACATGGTCCCGGTCACCATTGGGGGCAAGATCGTGGGATCTCTGTGCGCGATCGCTGGAGTCTTAACAATTGCACTCCCAGTGCCTGTCATTGTATCCAACTTCAACTACTTCTACCACAGAGAAACAGAGGGAGAGGAGCAGGCCCAACTGCTTAACGTCAGCAACCCCAACATCCCCTCTGAAACCAACTCCAGCCGCCGTAGCTCATCAACCGTCAGCAAGTCAGAGTACATGGAGATTGATGGGGATATCAACAATAGCATCGACAACTTTAGGGAGGCAAACCTTAGGACTGGCAATTGCACTATTGCCAACCAAAACTGTGTCAATAAAAGCAAGCTGCTTACAGATGTTTAATCGTCACATAGGTAATTTAGGCTCCCTGTGGCACAGTCGCACGTGGAGTATAACTTAGGAATGCTTCAGTTGCCTCCTCGAGAGCACTCTACGGCCTTAGGCCTCCAAATATGCTCAGCCATAAAGAAAGAAACTCAAGAAAACAAAGCTTTCAAAGTATTACCTATGTAGATAGAATAACTAATTTTACTGATCCTATGACTCTATAGTTAAGTGAAAAATACAACATTGATTATTACATGCAGAGCACATCCTGTCTTATGAGACAATGGTGTAACAAATTCAAACCTTATGCATGGAGTACAGATAACATCTCAGCAAGTTGCACAATGCACCAGAAATGACTGCAGACATTCAAGCCTCTGAGCCAAGAGGCGACCCGCCAAGAAGTTAGATGACCCCACCCCCACCCCTACCCCTCCAACACCCCATAATCTTATCTCCTCTCCCTGCAAAGGATCTGCTACTCAGCAAAGCACCTTACAGTAGGAAGACTGACCTCTCTCTCGTTTGGATGTATACAGTGCGTGATCCGCTTGCTTCACGGACATCTGCAATGCTGCTGTTTTGCGGCAGCCGCTGTAATCGTGTTATCACCAAGTGATTCAATGCCATGCCCTTTATAGATGCAACACAGCACAATGATAAAAGTAAGCTTCACACAAGCATGATCCAGAGACTTTCCATGTCGACTATCAGCGTGCATGAGACATATGTCACAAAGTGGAAAAGGATGTTCACTTCTCATATGTTGTCATACCTGAGTGCACTGGATGAGTTTTTCTTAATTTATTTGTTTATTTTTATTTATTTGTTTCTTTGAATTGCTAATCATTTAGAAGTATAGAAACTGAATGTTAAATCTTTAAGGGAACAGTACATAAATTAGATCATAGCATGAAAAAAGTAACCTGCATTATGGCTTATCGACCAAGGTACTTCTGTATCCTCGTATATTTAATGCATGATGTGAGTATACAGCTTGTTGCAGTTCATGCATTCTGCAGTGCCCTATTGTCAGGGAAACTGAGTAAATTAAAAATCGGATTGGGGTGTTTCTGAATTATGATCAAATAAACCCACAATGAGGATGCAGAGTTTCCAATTTAATAGGAGACAAAAGAACGGACTAAATATTGTCAATTTACTTCTGTCAAAAATGCATATAGTCATAATAAGCACCAGTTAGAATAATAATGCAGTGCATGGACATTGTTTGAACATGAAAACTTCACGTCTTTTTAGTCACGCTTCCATTAACACCACTAACTTTTGTGGAAACTGATTTTGAAACACACCGAAAAGACTCAGTACCAAACTTCATTTCACGTTTCAGAGAGTTCTTCCAATATTAGTTGCCAGTGCCTTTATTCCTTCCACCAACAGGATCGGTGAAAGTGCCTCAGAGGTTTTTGTGTGTGATTGAACTGTGGTGTTGAAGCGGCTGCTGGTTGAGATGTTACACGAGTAAAGTTCAAACAGCAGGCGATAATGGTAAAAAAAATAAAAAATAAAAAATGATACAGATGCTGTCATGCACAACTTAGTTTCCATGCTGATATGCACTTAAATATGCCATTAAGCAGTGATGCATTGTACTTGGCATGTTTACCATTTTAATTCAAAATGGGAATGTTGGATTTTTTAAAATTTTTGCTCATTGCCTCAGCTTTTCGTTGTGCATCCTGTCAGGGTCTCTACCTCAGCAAGGTCATTGCAAACCTGCTGCAGAGCTGCAACCTTTCAGTGCAGGGCTTCCTAAATACCTAGACACACGAACAGAAATGTATATGATGCAAACCTTAAGTGTAACCTGCAGTGATGCAATATTGAATGTGACAGCCCCAAAAAGCCTTTACACAAGCACTTACATATAGGGCAAGTAGGGTACCATAAGTATGACCTCCCCCCACCCCACATTCCCATCATCCCCACTCAAAGCTGCGCACAATCAGGCCATTCATTAGTGAAGGGATTGCAGAAATGACATGACTCCCCCTCCACTTGGTTGTTTTTAGAAAATAAGCATTGAAGCTGTCATATTGCAGTTGTTGGGCATTACAGTGCACATCCAAATGCAGTCCTGTTTAGATTTTAAAAAATTGTTATTTTAGTGTTTGCTAAGTTTTCATGCATATTTTTAATTTTAAACAAGAGAACTGCAGGTAGGTTGGGACAAAATTTTACTTGAAAATCTCCAGTTACTGTACACCAATCTGCTGTAAGTTTGAAGAGAATTTCATCTTTATAGTAGTAAACTGCTGCACAGGACTGTGTGCTTCTTCTTTTTTTCAAATTTGACTCTTCTGACAAGATGTTAGGAAAAAAAGGAAAAAAAAAACAGCTCCACTGCAGAGCTACTCGAATGTCAGAGCTGGTTTTGTTGGTGCGATGCCGTCCTTTGTGGTGCTAGTACAAAACTACCACTATTGTCTTCCAAATGAAAATTTCTTGTTCAAAAACTGATTGTTCATTCAACTTTGTTTTTTTCAAATCACCCATCTTATTGATGGTTAGAGTTTAAAGGAGCTGATTGTCACTTTGTTTGATCTTTGTACTGTACTTTTGAAGAGTATCATCCTCAGGCAAATAACAAAAACAAAGGCAATTCAATTTATCTCGGCTTTTTTGTACATTAGGACAACTAAGATATCGAAAAGCATGTACTATAATAACTTATATAGGACAATACAATAGCCTCAAATACATCCATCAAGAAATTGTTTGGTATTGTTACTTGAAAATAGTAAAATAAGAATAGAATTTGATTGAGTCAATCCCAAGTAAAGTGCTAAAAAATGCAAAAGATACCCTCATATGAGCAGTGAGGGCAATGAGCAGATGGTGCTATGCTTTAAATGACCCAAGAAAAATGGACATTTTCTACAGCAATAGAACGACACATGACCTGTTTCTAAGATGTATTGTTGTTGCTGTATAATGTGAAAACATGCCTACTTTCACAAAGACTATAGAGTTATTTAACGGGAACTCCCAATAGCTCGAATTGTTTGTTCCGTTAATGGCAGCAGGGTAAGATTTTATGGAAAGACATTTTGTTTAAGCCCCCCTCTGCACTGGATTAGGACCCATCACAATGTGGCAGGATCTGAGCAAATTCATTAAAAAGTTCTTCAGCGTGAATGCAATCGTGATTCTTCTATGTTGTTAACACTTGATTAATTATTTATTATGGTTTATTTGTCCATTGAAACAGAGCTTAAAACAGCATAATTGCCAAATAGCGCATTCTTGTGACGATCCTACCGCGCACGGCCATGAATGACCAGCCCCATCCTGGCACAACTCTCTCTCTAACTGTGCCTGACTGCAGCTAGCACGGCGCTACTGCTACTGCTTTTACAGCTGTGGTTTCCACAACCTTATCATGTTCTGTGGAAGGGCCCTACATGTATAGAAGGTTTTTGGACCTCCACTCGTCAGTTTCAGGCTTGCTATCGAAGAAGAAATAACACTTAGAGGCAGAGGATGCAGGTCCTTCCTCGTCCAGCAGAACGGACAGTAACAAGGACGGGGCATGAGGCCAACATGGCCAGTCCTGCTTCAGGGTCTTCACAAACAAGCCAAGCTGGTGGGCATTATGTTATAAATACATCCAGCTTTTTTTGTGTGTGAAAATGCTGCAGCTACAAATTCCTACAGTTCTCCAGAATTTGATACATGGCCACCTCCTAAATAAACCACAACTTTGCAATAAAAGTTTTGTGCACGCTCATAAGGTCTCTATGACCGATCACATGCAATGCTCACCTGAAGACCCTGACAAGACCCTGCTAAGACTATGCATGTTCAGGCTGATTATTTTATGCTGTAGATCGGGTCTTTATCCAAAGTGAAGGGGGCTTTTTCTTTTAAACTGCAGTTTCTAGTTTCAAACCAAAACTTGCAAATAGTTTAATCAAACTGACAACAAAGTAGAGCACTTGGAGGAAGTTTATCTTCAGTTTATGGTTTAGAAGAAAAATTACCAATGTTTAAATTATTTAACGTAATAATTTGGTTGGCTGACTGTAAGAAGATCCAAAAAAGGCAACATAAATATTAATATTCTGCAAAGTCACAAAATGAAAGTAGTTTTCAAACGTACCACAATATATTCTGCAATTATGTAACAGGTTTTAATGTGCAAACTTATTTTTCTCTCTTCTTGTTTTGGTTGTTATTAGTGACACTGTAACAAACGAGCCTTATACTGGAATATGTAAACAACAAGTTCCTTCTGAAAGCCATGAAAAAAAAAAAACCCATTGTATCATAACTGTACATGATTTGGATTATTAGGAAAAAATATGTAGTAACATGTTTTTGGTTTCAAAGAAAAAAATGGAACAAACTATATGATTCATTCCTATTCATATTTTGTTTTCTTTATTGGACTTTTCTGCTGAACATTCTGCTATAATCTACAGAAACCTACTGATCGCTAAAGTAAAACCTGCATGGGCCATGTAAAACTGCATGAGCTTTATCTTTCAAGCTGTGGATCAACTAATAACACAGTTGCATCGAATTGAACAGAAACCCTTTGCTCTCATCTGCACCGAGGCTTCCTGACAAGCTCTGTTGTAAACGTAGTTGTGAAAAGCATCCTTTATTGGATTTCTCTTAAAAGCACCTTAGCGCCGGCTGCATCACCGGGACCGCACCGGGCGTCCTGAGCCGTGCTCGAAACCGTCTCTGGGGTGGGGGGTGGGGGTGGGGGTTGTGCTTGCTAGACTCTGAATGTGAGCAAGGACAACAAGGGCTAGTTTCTTAGACTCTACTCTAGGACTCAGAAGCTCTTTAAAGATATGATGTAATGATGCTGGCTTACGGGGAAACATGTCCATCATATCTAAAACAGGACCACATTACAATCCACTGTACGGAACTCAAAGCATTCTGGGTTTTTTTTTTAAAGAAAGTCTTGACACTGGACTGCTTTTTTTTTGCCTGCTGGGAAAGAATGGGATTGAATCTCGGGATACCTTGATTACAACGTTCATGTTTGTTTTTCAAAGTCTGGTGCTGATGAGTTTGTATTTTCAGAAATGCACATTTACCTGCTGTTAGGAAGAAGCTGGGCCTTTTTTCTTTGGAGCACAGCACTTAAGGACTGATGAAGTCCTCTGTTCCTTTCTCATCCACAAAGCAAACCAAACTCTGTTTATCTAATCCAGCTGTCATTGTCATGTTGTGTTGACCAAGGATTGTGTGTTCAGTTTGTCAGATGATAACAAAGGCATGGTCTGTGATCTATGCAAGGGTTGTTTGTTTCTTTCTTTTTTCTTACATCCACTTATGAATTCATCTTACATTAACTTCAATAAATTTTTAAGGATCTGCTTGCGTTTGCTCATTTCAGCTCAAAGTTGGTCGGAGTCTTTTTCTCGCCTAATTTGCACAAACACATATAGTACTGTGTAAAAGTCCTAAGCTACTCCTGGCCTCTAAGAAGCCAGATGTTCTTGTAATCTTTTAAAGTGGTCCTTTGCTCGTTCTGAAGGTCCTTTGACATTTTCTTTGGTGAACTTTGGCTGCTTTTTCACTCATTTTATGTCCAGTTCTCGTGTGACAAGTGGGGGACACAAGAAGACATGTCAGGCCCAAGGAAAGCTTTTTATAGCAACCGAACAGCATCTGAAATTAAGTCAGAAAAAAACTGACTCAACCTGAGAGATGAATCATACTTCAGTTAATCATTTGTTGTAAGTCAAAGAAATTGGAATAAAGGGTGATTTTGTGGCTTGTGATGAGAAAATACATAAAGATCACATTTCAATTGGCTCATTCCTTTGTTGTGTGTTACCTAAACACTGGTTCATCCCTTGAGATTGGATGCTTTTTTTATGACTTAATGATTTAAAGGTTAGAGTAAGATGATTTAATTAATAAACAAACAAAACATTTGTATAAAAATGGTCAGGTAAACAAGCAGCCAAAGTTTGATGATAAAATTTGAAAGACCTTCAGAAAACTTAAAAAAAGAGGGCTTTAGTCAGTTTTCAGGACAGTCTGTTGCAGAATATAAACATTTGTACCGTACTGTACCTGACTAAATACGCATGGTTCTTTCTACGTGCAGAAATATGCTGCAGCATTGCAGGTTTCTATCTACCACAGTACTGTTTCATCACAGCCATTAGCTGTAAATGATGGGATAATAGCTCACTAATCCTCCTGTCCCAGGAGGGGATCACTTATCTTTGTCACCACTTGCAATTTGTTTCACACCTGAGGTGGGAAAAGCTGCTTTTGCTCACAGCTGATGCTGATGTGCTGAGTGACAAGCTTCACTGGCTGCAAATATGCAACCATTGCAATCATTCAATTTGTAATATTTTATGTTGAAATAAAAACACTGAACAAATACTGCCTATAAAAATATCCCCTTTCATTTGCAATGACACATTTCATCTCTTGTGATTTTTAACACATTTTGTTCTCAGTTGCAGCAACAATAATTCAAGTTTTCTCCTTCATTTGGTACATTCAGTTCTTCCTGTAACAGCAAGGCAGCCCTGCAGTCTCTAAGCTTTACTGCAGGTTGGGTTTTCTCTTCTTTTACTGACTTTACTTCATCATGGACAGCATCCCGTTTTCTTAAAGAACTCCCCTTTTGGTGTTCAATGTTTTTAGCACTTATTTCAGCCTTTTTTGACTGTCACTCTTGGAGCCACAATTGGGGTCATGCCGTGTTTAACAAATTAGCTGAACTCCAGGTGGCTGCAGGTCCACTTCAAGCTCTTTAAAGAGACTTTAAGTTGGGCACCTTTATGGCCTTTATCACAGTGCGAATAAAAATAGGAAATAATCACACCCTTCACAGAAAATCAATGATTCAGGTCAGGTCTTATGAAAAACCCAAAGGACGCCCAGGTGAGTCCTATTTGTTACCTTTTCACAAGACATTGTCAGTGCATAAAAGTCCTGATAGAAAAAAATGTTTGCGAGTCATTTGTCCTCCTATTATCCTGTTTTTGTCTGTTTTATAGAGTGACCTGAGCAGAAGTAAACCTCATCCTTCTGCATTGCCCTCAGGAAATGCAGCACTCTGCAGGCAGGCAGCAGTAAGGGTGGGGTAGGTTGGCGTGGGTCCCACTCTTCCTCCACACATGTGCTCTTCTCTTTTACTCTGACTCTGCCCATCTCGCTGGCTCTTCTTCATTCTTCCTCTCCTGAGTGCTAATCAGCTCCACTGGACTTTAATGTCTAAAAGCATCAGAGAGAGGAGACGAGAAGCTTAGTCATCGTGGAGGAATGCACATATATGGAACAGATAATACTCAACTGTGCAGCTTTGATTTATTTCTCCTTTCACTTACTTACACTACAGGATCATGTCTGTTTTTATTGCAGTGCTGTCTGAAGATCATTCTGCTCTGGTCTGTCCACTTGCTTCAACATTTACAATATTACTAATATCTGAATGCAACAAACGGTGTAAAATTCCCAAATCTTTTGCAGTTTTACGTTGAGAGACGTGATACAAGTCATACTAAGCTACAGTGTTAAACCTTCAGCTACCATCACGGCCATCGTTTCGATCCAAGGGCAGAAGGAGGGTTAACTTCCCTCTTCTTTATATCTGTTTACATGCTGCCAGTTGACATGATTGGTTTTAGTTTTATACAATTTGTTGTCGTTACTTCCAGTCTTCCATCGCAACTTTTCTAGATTAAAAAACATTCAAAGTAAAAAAAACACATTAGAAATGTTAGATGAAGCACATAATATGCGGTCTTTAAACACTTTTCTGTTTATTCTTGGGGGAAAAAAACTAATATTGTTTTCTT
This sequence comes from Millerichthys robustus, assembly GCA_034783495.1. Lineage (NCBI taxonomy): Eukaryota > Metazoa > Chordata > Actinopteri > Cyprinodontiformes > Rivulidae > Millerichthys > Millerichthys robustus. Next base: position 5,650,865 of record JAVKLF010000011.1, on the reverse strand, counting down.
TTTGTTTGCAGTTTATGCAGCAAGAGTTCCTGATGAACAGGTCAGCATCTTTTGTTCAGAATAGAATAGATGTCCTTCTGTGGGGAACTTTACATTGTTGTAAATAATTACAAAACGAGACCACAATTAAGATACTACACAAATAAACACAAAGTAAAAAACAAAAATAATACAGAAGTGGAATATTTTCAAAATATTATTTTAAATAAATAAGAACAAACAAACAACTCCACACAGAAAGTTGGGGGAGCAAACAGGTGACCTTATTGCTGTGAGGCCAGAATTTTAACCACTGTCCACTGTGTTGAGACGAAGCATTAACCATACCATCTCCAATTTATTGCACTGGTCCCTTCACAAATGGAGGGCAGACATGTCAGAAAAGGAATAATTCATCTTTTGTTCCAGTGATGAGTGTTAGGCATTGTTCCTTCCACAAGTAAATTGTCCAAGAGTTACCTATAGTTGCTCTGTATCATTCAAAATACAATTATTTTTTGACAGATAGTGCTTCATAACAGGTCTGTTTCTATCGCTTTTGTTTCTGCTGTGTCAACAGCAGAAGTTCATATTTAAACTGTATGGTAAGGACACATTAATAAGATTAAAAAAGGAGTGCTTTTTGATTTGTGAGTGAGCAGATAGTAAATATCCAAAAGTTGACTAAACGACAGATGCTTGTTGAAAGTCTCAGGTTGATGAATGATGTCAACATCACCGTGTAAATGAGACCCGTGTGTTTAAACTGTGGTGTTTTAAGCCTGTGTCCAGGGAATCCTTGCTCAGCACGTTGGAGTAAATGAGGCGCTGTCGGTCGGTCAGTGCTGCAGCGGGACTTGAACGATCCCTCCTCCTCCCTACTCCTTGATGAAGGCCCCAGAGATTCCTCCACCTGCCTCAGCACGTCTCCTTCAATGAAAAGTCATCTGTCAGCTGTTAGAGAAATGTGTTTAACGAAACAAGCGCTCACAGGTAAAAATTTTCCATGGCTGCATGTGCTGATTATCTCACCACCGCTGCTGGTGTACAAACACACACACACACACACGCACGCACGCACGCACGCACGCACGCACGCACGCACGCACGCACGCACGCACGCAC
>JAVKLF010000011.1:5618925-5629433 GCA_034783495.1 Millerichthys robustus | reverse complement strand
AAACAATAAAATGTATAAATGTAATGATACAGTGCACAGTGTAAAATCTAGCAAAAGTTGTTCCACTAGTTCCACCAATAGCATTGTTCCTGATTGATTATTTGCATAATCTATTAATAATGATGCCAATCTCTGAAGATTTTTTTAATACAAAACTTTCATAATTTTAAGTGGAGGATTTTTACTGGGGCGTTTTTACTTTTGGGGTTCACATTTTTACTAAAATGTTCTATGCTGCAGGGTTCATTTCATAATTAAGAAACTACACTAGTGTTATAACAGAGAATCCAAAAGCATAACTAATTGAACTTAATTTAATTTCAAGGCTAAAAAACAACAACAACAAATGTCAACCAGCTAAAACTGATAGAACATTTATATTACTAATAAGATAATTATCTTGTTCTCAACACAACTAAAAGGTTTTCAGCCATGCTTATGTCAGAAGATATCTTGGAAATGTAGGCATTAAAGTTCAGCTGAAAAACTACTAAGTGTCATGTAGTGATGTACAAATACTTAGTTACTTAAGTAGAAATATAGATTATCTAAATTTTACAGTAATTATTTTTCAGCTGACTTTTTATTTTTACTCCTTACATTTTCACACAATTATCTGTACTTTTCACTCCTTACATTAAAAATGTAGGAAGTATTTAATTTCAATTAAATTTTGAATTGTTGTCATTCAAAAAATGATGAAAAAGTGTGGATTTACCGGTAATTGTGGTTGGATGAGATATATAAAAATATACCATTCTGACACCCTATTGTGTGCGATTCATCACAAAAGCACACGACACAAACATGTCACACTTCATGAGGACATATCAGACATGTGTGTATGATGATGACCGTAACAAATACAGTTGAAACAGGTAGAGTAGTGCATCCTAAATGTTTCAAATTTAACATTTTATTATAACATTACAGTCGTTATGGCCTTTAGAAAAATGTTTTTTTTTTAAAGGTGGGGTTGTTCTCTATAGGGCCCTGTGGCACGGCCAGAAATTTAGATACTAATGTCTTTTTTTTTTACATTACTTTCATTTTTATATTTATTTATTTTTATATTTTAAGTAGTTAACACCCCCCCCCCCACACACACACACACACACACACACACATACATGAACACAAACATTATTGTTAACTTTTTCGTGGTGAATGATGATCATGAAAAGTGTTGCATACATTTAAATAATTCTAAGAAACAGGACGTATATGACATTCAAGTGCACAGCCATAAAATCACATTCCTGTAGGCTAATTTAGTTAAATTGTAGTTTTTAGGATAAACAACAATAATGAATAAAGCTCAAACATTAATAAAGCTTGGTTTGGGCCACGTGTGAGTTTGGACTTTGTTGGGATCCACAGACTCTAAAGTGAGCGTGGGAGAGATGGGGTGCGGTGATGAAACAGATATTTCTGCAGCCAGAAGGCCCATCCGAACACAGGTGTCTGTGTCTTTCCCCTGGAGAATCCCGACCATCAAAGCACCTGCAAGACTGCAGACAGAGTGGAGATCTGTGTCATTTAAATAAAATTTTAGATGTGATTTTGCAAAGACTTGTAAAAAAATGGAGTAAGAGGAAAGAGGTCAACATAAAAACTGTTGTAGATGAAAATAAAACAGGAATAGTAATGTTTGAGCACCTGTCTCCTGCTCCTGACACATTCATTGTTTCCTCTGGGGTCACAATCAGTGCTGGGTAATGTAGAGCACAAAGCTGCCTCTTCTACAAATACAGGTGCAGAAAAAAACACATTGTTAATGCCAATAATATTATCAACATTGATTATTTTATGAATCAATGTTTACCTTTTTGAGTTTTCTTGGCTGTAAGTTAACAGAACCTGCTTCCTGTTCTCCACACAGCAGAACACCGTTGAGTCCGAGAGTCACCACCAGACAGTGTAGATGCTCCAGAAGAGGGCGTGAAAGAGCCACAGCAACACTCAGGATCTCATCCAGGGTGCTCGGCAACACTGCCAACGAGATCAATCACAATCAAATCAAAAATGATTCAGAAGAACTCATCTGGGGAAACTTTGGTTTTTGACAATAGCAGGTGAAAAAGAAGAGGCAAGTTGGCAGAGGAGACCATAAATCCACATTCAAAAAGAGCATGTTACCTTCAGGAGTTTGAATTCCCAAGGCTTTATTCATGATGCACAATTCTGCCAGATTTGGAGATGAATAGGTCAAAGACTTCCAGGCATCTGAGAGGAAAGGTTTCCGTGCCTTATCAACATCGGTTGGTTCATACCAAACTGAAACACACAGGATTATACACATCATTAAATAGCTTTTGTTATCATTAAGTCTCCATCTCTCTATGCTTACCATTTACATTGTACTGTCTTGCAAGAGAGCAAACATAATTGATGGTGGAGACAGGGATGTTTCCATCAAGACACACAAGAGTGGCTGATGAAATCTGTTTTTCAAACTTCGACACCTATTCAAAGAATTTTAACGACAGACAACATTTAGGTCGTGTCACGTTTAAATAAAAGCGGATATCCAGGAGCCTAAACATTCTCAATATACATTCTAAATATACATTAGTACTACAAATCAAATCCTAAAACTATGTACTTCACCAGTAGAACTTACATAATTCTCTGTGATTTGCGAATGAATGTCCATGTCTCCCAGTCCAAGAATCAGTTCTCCACTTTCACTGATGACAGCACAGTAAGTCGCTGTGCTCTGCTTTTCTAACCTGGTCACACCACTTGTGTTCTTGGAAAAAAAGTATGTAAAAGTGTTGTTTTTTCATGTTGAAGTAGCAAGAGTTTAACTGTGCTTTGTAACAACTTACTGTTTATGTCTCCTTACCATATGTTTACAGTAGTTTAACACGGCATCACTGTTTGCATCGGCTCCAGTAGCTGAGACAAACAAGGGTGTATGGCCTAATCTGCTCAGAGAGTCTTGAAGAGATCGACAAAGAAAAGCATGTGAACTCAATCAGACATACTGATGGAATCATGCACGATCAGATAAAAAAAGAACAACCTGCGATGTTCCTCCCCACGCCACCAAATGACTGACAGACACTTCCTGGGTTGGTTTGTCCAAACTGAACAGACAAGAGGTATTCTCAGAAGTTAATCTCACAAGATGTTCTGCAGAACTGTAGATAATTGCATGCAGTAAAAGAAACTTACACAAAAGGCTTTTGTCTTTTCTTTAGCAATGAAATCAACATTTATTCCTCCAATGACAACCTGCAAAAAAAATCCCATCACCCTACAGCACCCATTTGAAAGTTGTGTCTTATACATACAGTATATTAAAGTGTTCATACTCACAACATCTGAGAGGTTTTCAGGATGATTGGTTAGACTTTTTGTTTGTCCTTCTCTCATTTGTTTTGAAAGTGCACAGGCTATCTGACTGCCAACTTTAGCGTTGTTATGAATGAGAGCAATGTCTTACAATGGAACACGTTAAGGACTGATGCTAGTCACTAACTGTTTTTAGCCATTTTTTCCCCCATTCACCCACTTCTTTGCCTTTTCCACTTCTGTGTGCAAATTCTATGTAAGTGCTTCAGATATTAGATTAGAAGGATACTGGCCTGGAGGGACTTTCCTTGAGTCAACTCATTGACCTTTTGAAGAATGAACGGTGTGACATCTTTACCCGCAACACTTTTAGAACTGAGAAAATCAAAAGCAGAACGGGAATTGAGAAACAGTCAGAATAGTTTGTTTGACTCCCATGAACCATATCTTAGCACCTCGCCTCAGCCACTGCTGTTTGTATGGCTTCCTCTATCTGCTGTCCTACTGCTGCATGCTCTTCGGGGACAGGGACGGCTATCAGGAGACCATTTTGGAGTCCCAGGGACAAAGTGCCAGCTATGACAAAAACATACAGGGATTTGAGCCATTGTTTCTCTGCTATTTATTATGAAAATTGTATATTATTTATGTACCAAATCAAAAATATTCAGTATTTAACATCGAGCTGAGTCAATTGACCACCTTTGAGACTTCAGAGTGTTCAGACTCAATAAACCACTGTCCGGGATGCACAACACTAATTTACCGATGAGTTTGGCAGCCTCACTGGGGTTTTGAACATTGTATGCAGAGATGAATCCACTGCTTGGAGTAAAAAAAGCTGGAAAATTATTTGATGTTCCATAAGTCGCCACACAGACACCTTGAGTCTCCTACAAACAAGAAAATAAGTGACGCTGTTAAACATCTAAGCCAGTTTTATAGAACACTCAAATGAAAATTGTGATTTCAGATCTTTTTAAAAAATATTTTTGCGTATTTTTTAACAATAATGCATTGTTTTCTCACAAGGAACTCCAGGGTGCGGCCAATGTCCAGAATAGACTTTACTCCAGCAGAAATTACAGCAATGGGAGTTCTACCAAGTTCTGTCAGATCTGCACTGATGTCCAGACCTGGAGGAATCATCATTTAGTCAACGGTAAAAGTGAGTTGTAATATTACTTCAATGCCAAAATGTCCCAACAATGAATCATGGCATTACATGGGGTTTTCCTGCAAATATTTAAAAAAATTATTGTTCACATAATGTTAACATAAATACCCCCCACACTATAAAACTCTGTCATTACTGAACTGTCTTTATGCAGCACAGATCGAAAAATATGTCCAATCACATAAAATGTACCAATATAGGATCAACATTTTTTACTTTTCATTCATTCTACAAACATAAACCTGGAAGAAACTGATGAGTAGGTTAATGTGAGGGGTTTGGACTTTAATAGAGGTGGAGGAAAACAAAAGACAAACTGCTGAGAAACTGAGATTTGCCAGAACAGAGCTACAAAGACCCAGTAAAATGTTGGTGAAACCATGTCTACATAAAAATATAGACATAATTGTGACAAAACATGCTTGGGAAATACCTCTCAGTAAAAGACAAATTGCCATTTGAACATTTCCATAAGGATTTTTGTGAAAGTCTATACAACCAATAATGTTTTCTGTGGCTATAACTATTGAGGCTTTTTTCCAGCAAGTTTGCTCACTATTCTGTCCATCTCTGTGAACTCCTCCAATGCCTCCTGTGACAAAAACAGGGATCCCAGCTCTGTGTGCTGCGATCATGGTGGCTGAGACCGTCGTTCCCCCAGAGAGACCCTGAAAAATGACATACAAGATTATAGGTTGTATGCAAAACATCACAAAAAACAAGTATTTTACGCAAACATTTCAATACAGTCCCATCTTCAGTTCACACAATTACCCCATATTTCCCACTTTAGATACTTCTGTGTCTTATAGGGTGTCCCGTTGCATTTATGGGTTGAAAAATGATGGCTGTGTAGCCTCTTGAAAGGACAATGGATTAACATATTGGTAAGAGCTTATCCTACACTAAAAATTAAATGAGGGGTCCAATGACGGAACTTGGCTTGGTTTTGGCAATGAGATTATTGAGTGTACCAGTCTTACTTTGCTAATGACATAAGGCAGATCACGTCGTGACACCTTTAGCAGGCTCTTGGATCTGGCAAGGTGGGTGAGCTCATCCAACGACAGCCCGACACAGATTTCCCCATCAATCACAGCGACTGTGGCAGGAGTCGCTCCTTCGCCTCGAACAATCTCCTCCACCTCTTTCGCAGTTCTAGACATGTGTAGTGGTTGAGGTCATTATTAGTTTTTCAGAGCCATTAACTTTTAACTTATGATCATGCACGGCACCTCAGGTTGTGTGGATAGGGCATGCCATGTGTGATAATGGTGCTCTCCAGTGCGACCACTGGCTTGTTTTGCACCAATGCCTGAGACACAGATGGATGAATTCTAAAAAGAAGATCTAAAATAAAAAAAAAAACATCTGTTATTTTCCCCATACAGTTAAAACTGTGTACTTTTTACATTTTATGTTACAGTTATAAAGAAATTTACCCTTGTTGTGCAATGTGTTCTGATGTGTTCGAACTCCTTTTCTTAGGATGAACGTGCAGACTCTTTTCAGGACCCTCATTCTGTTCAGTTTATTTTGAAAACCCTGATAACAGGTAGACTTTGAATTTTCATCAGTATCAGTCCTGTTTATCTCTTTGAGTAAATCACCATAGCAAAAGGCCAACATGGTGGAACTTTTAAACTGGGAATTTAATATAAACAGTGCACAGTGAGATGAATTAAAAGAAAAAGCTGCAATTTATTGTTAAAGAAATAAACCCTCAGTTTGTTCTCAAATGACACAAAATATAATCTTTGCAAACATAAACCTTACTTGAAGTTAAACAGTTTCAAATATGTCAAAATAGATTATTGTTTTGTTTCAACAGATGCATTTTACAATTGGATAATGAAAAAAAAAACAATTTTAAAAATTTTACCTCAAGTTCTTTAAAGAAATTGCTTGTGTTTCCAAACAGTATCCTTCAATGTGTTTACTCCCACTCCCAAGCACAAGACCTATTCAGCCATTGTGAGGAGTTAGCTGGCACTAATTTAATTCTCGCCATCTTCTCTCCTTTTTGGGGCCACTCTAGTCAAACCCCCAAATACTAGAACAGAAATCCTTTTGTTTTCTACCAATTAGATGCACAAATACCGTAAAAACTAAATACCAAATTTCTGTTTAATGTATACACATCATTGACTCATCCTGTGGGTTTAGGTCTCTTTTTACGTTTGAATGATCCAAACATTTGTATTATGTAGCTGAAAACAACACTAACATTTCATTGGGCTGAAGAAATGTCTCATGACCTGCGTCACAAACCTATACTTTTGTGAGGATGTTGAAAATGTTGCAAGATAACATCACTCAAAATGCCACAAATCTGCAACCCATCTCTTCTCAGTTTAGTTGAGTAAGAATGAGACAGAAATGGGTTTGGAAACAAAACTGTGATTGACTGCAGACAAAAAAATACAATAAATTGTGATCAAAATGAGACATGATTGAGACAAAATTAAGAAACCAACTAGATTGTGGAAAATTCATTGGCACATCATTTACAGGGCTGTTGTGCTGCTATTTACACATGTGGAAATGATTCAAAAGTACCAGCTTTGTGAATATTCTATTCTATTCTATTCTATTCTATTCTATTCTATTCTATTCTATTCTATTCTATTCTATTCTATTCTATTCTATTCATAAAATGCGTGGAAGTTTTTTTTTGCTGAGAAACACTTTAAAACATAACAAAAATGTTTGTTTCCTTGAGAGGAAATATAAGGTTTGCTCAAGAAAAAAAATCATGCAGTTACATCTAAAATAAAAGAAATCTGAAAACTAGGGTACATTAAAGCAACCATAAAGTATGTTAGAGGAAAAGAACAGTAAACTATGGTAATAAAAAAGGCCATCAAAGTGTCCATTCAATCTAATATCAAAGATCAATAGCCCATTTTTACTTTTTGCTCACTCAGTTACTCAAAACGAACAGATTTCTCACAAAAATTTGCTTACCTTCTGCAGTATAACAAAAATGCTAGAAACTTTGCCCAGAAAGCTGAACTTTGACCCCTACACTGTTTACACAACACATAACCAACAACCACAGATCTCACAGTTTAAACTCCTCTGGATCTCGCTCCTGGGAAACATATACATATGTGTGTGTGTGTGTGTGTGTATAAATATATATATACACACATAAGAAGAAATTAAAATAAAGCATTTTCATAAAATGAAATGTCTACATGGATATTTCTTCAGACTCTAATTAATTTCCATTCCAACAGTCGGAGATTTGAACCCAGACAGCTGAAATTCAGTTTTGTTTACAGTGAAACCAATGTCTTTTGTTTCCACATGACTGACAACTTGGTTTGACTCAAGTACACAATATATGATGTGGTTTGTGAATGTTCTGTTGTTTTCATCAACATCATCTACGACGTTTTCATCTTCGACTTCTGAGCTTTCCAGTAATTCGTCTTCAAACCACTGTGGATGCTCCAGCTGATAAGCAAGAAAAGTCTCTATAGCATCGTGCAGGGCTCTCCCTGAGGGGCTCTCACGGTATTTGTCTTCAGAAAGTCCATTAATTTGCTTTACTCGGCCCGGTTCATGTTTTTCTGTGTTCAATATTCTAAAAAAGACCTCTTCGAATTGTTTCATGAGCTTATATCGAACCGTAATGTTAAAGGGCGAAGGAACGTCTTCCTCAGAACAAATGCCATCAAAATAGGCCACAATATACTTTTCAAAGGACTGGGAGCGGATAAAATGTGGAACCATAAGCACTAGGGACGGAGTGAGCATGTCACCCGTTGGTGAGCGGGCATCCTCTTTCAGAAACACCTGTTCATCTCCACACATGGCCCTCCATTTGGCCTGAACGCCTCGTGAGCAGAGAATTAAAATCTTGTCTGATGAGCTCTCTATTTGCTTTGTGTGCCAGTCCAACCACTGGATGCTCCCCAACACTCCCAGTCTGGTTGAATCCAGCAGGTCTATGATCACGCCGGTGCCACATTTTGTCACCAGGAAGGCGCAGAACCTTAGCACAACGTTTTTATACAAAGGATGGTCGAGGGAGTAAATGATGAAGACACGCTTCCTCTCCTGAACCTGATGAACTTCTGGTTGTTGTTTCTCAGGAGATGAAGGTGGGATCAGAGGTCCTGGGAGACACAACGATGGCTAATTATTCATCTGGTGAAGCTGTTTGTTCTAAGTGATGTAGAGTATTCACAGAAAGGCAAACCTTTATGACACATTTTCCACAGTAAATAAAGTAAACAAGTAAAGATCAAGACCAGGAGCAGCCTGATGCAGGTCTGCAAAACTAGATGAGGTAGTTTATCTGAAACAGAAAGACAAATAGAATAATTAAATATCTTTACTCTAAAGTATTTTAATGTCAGTTTTAATTTCAGGTATTAAAAGAAAAATATACTAAAACCAAATATGTTAAATAAGGGGTTTCCTTGAAGTTTGTGCTCGAAATAGCGTGCCAAAATATAAATGTGTCTCAGCATTTACAAAAAAAAAAATCTTGGTTTCAAAATAAAGCTAACACTTAGGAGATTTCATCAGAAGGGTAAGTATCCAAGCAGCTGTTGTTTCAGCGCTCCACCTCTGGAACACTCTCCCCCTGGACATTAAAAACTGTCCCACCATCTCCATCTTCAAATCACACATTAAAACTCTTCTCTTTAAACAGGCATGTTCACTTTAACCTTCATCTCTCATCACCTCTATGATGTTTTAGTGTTATTTTTTGTTTTTGTTTTATTCTTTTGTTTTTTAATGATTTTGATTTTGGTATTTTATTGTACTGTGTCCTTGAGTGCCATGAAAGGCACCTTCAAATAAAATGCTTTGGTATACTATATTGTGTGACAGCTAACACTCACTGTGGCACAGCGTAACATTTTTGCTGATGATCTCACAGTTGTCCTTGCAGTGAACAAAAAATGGCTGGATCTGTCAAACAAGCAGAGTAAAATAAGCTCTTGAAATTGTATCAACACACGAAACAATACTTAATTAGAGGTGGACAAAAAATTTGACTTACCTTTACAAGCATTTTACAATCTGAGACCTGACAAGAACCATCCTCAAATGTCACATTTAACAGTTTCCTGTTTTCCTACAAGTTCAATGAAAAGACAAAATAAATACTAGCTGACCCATCAAGCATAATTATTATTCAAATAATTACATGATAAAATACTCCAGATACCTTAGAAATCATTTTGGAGCAGCCTACTTCATCATTCTTAATGGAAACTTGATATCTCTCTGAATACTGTGCTGCATTAAATTCTACAAAAACTGAAGAGCGCTCATCCATAAACCCAGCAGAAAGGCTGGGATCCCACAGACTACCTAAAATGTCAAGAAACAAAACCAAAGCTCAGGCTTTTAGTATTTGATCTGACTGAGTATTAAAGAGAGAATGTGAATTTACCATTTTCCAGACACAGTTGGACCTTTTGGATTTTCTTGTTGTCACATCCTGGCAGGTAAAATATAACATAAATCCACTTGATTGGAATATTTTAGAGCTAAAGCATTTTGAGTCATTTGCTTCATCAACCAACCATTGCAAACCATTAATGACTGCAATTTACTGGCAAAATACAGATTAAAACACATACTACGAAACAAAAAATAAACTGCAAAAGCTTTGTAAACAGCACAGGTTGAACAACTGAGAGAAAACATTAGCGAGGCCAGACTGAGATGGTTTGGACATGTGCAGAAGAGGGACGGTGGGTATATTGGTAGAAGGAAGTTAGCAATGCAGCTATCAGGCAAAAGACAAAGGTAAAGTCCAAAATGGAAACACTAATGTTAGAGGTGATGGAGGAAGAAATATATACACTGCAGGGTCAGAAACAGAAACTACTGACAAAAATAAGCCTAGAATACAAAGGAAAGACCCTAAGCATCAAGCATTTTATTGATAAAATAATTACTCTGACACAACAATGTTACCTTTTTTGTTTCATTATTGTATTTAAAGTGAGAGTAAAGTATACAAAAATGTGTGTTCAGAGTTTGTCACACCACAGAAAAA
>JAVKLF010000011.1:5598715-5615105 GCA_034783495.1 Millerichthys robustus | reverse complement strand
TGTGTGTGTGTGTGTGTGTGTGTGTGTGTGTGTGTGTGTGTGTGTGTGTGTGTGTGTGTGTGTGTGTGTGTGCATGCTCTGTTCTGTACCTTTTTGCTTATTTGCCTCAGTAAACACTGAAAACAACAACATTTCCAGAGACTGGTCTGATGTAAACAGCACCTTGTGCTGACAAACACGAAGCATCACATCGCCTCCAGGGGGCAGTAATCGACAATGAAGAGTTTCTGCAGGAACACAAGCCAGTATGATTACTGAGAACAGGTTCTGTTCAGTCATTAATTAATGAGTACTTTAAAGTACACAAACTGAACTTCTCGCCGGTACAAGATATCAGTATCGGTATCGGGACACCGCTAGCTGAAAGGGGAAGTTGGAAAACTGATTTTGCCCATCTTTGTCTGCACATTTGTTTGTTTGTTTGTAGAGTTCCTAAAATATCTCATGAACCACTTGACATATTTTAATAAAACTGTCAGAAAGTAATAATTACATGCACGTCAACAATTGCTTCACTTTTGGAGTCAACTTCAATCAAGAGGGTCATCACAACTAATACGAAAAAAGCACTGAGCTAACATTTGGTGTGGTCGTAGCTGAGAGTCACCTCCAACGTATATCCTGAACACTAACTCATGGTGTAAAATCTGTACTTGAAGCTTTGCTGTAAACTATTGGAGTCAACTGTCTGTCTTGTCTGTTAGTAAAACATCTCGCGGACTACTGTGCAAATTTTAGTGAAACTTTCTGGAAGTAATACATCTACTGGTTTGGAGTCAAGCCATTTTAAGATGGCCGACAGTTATTTAACATCAGCAACACAAGATGACTTCATTTCAGTCAATTTTACAGACATGGTTCAAATTTGATTTGGGATTTGCTGAGAGCACAACACATGCTCGGAGCGTGCTATCTAGTGGTCTTGCATGAGATTGCAGATATTGATTTTAAGTTCTGATCCAAATGGCTGCAACTCTGTCATTACTCAGGTAAAGATGATGATTTTAGTCCAAAACTCTGGGATGAAATGTGTGTGTTGTATGCATTCCTTCAATCAATGCTCAGTCTGGAATCAAATCATAAATACTGTTTTATTTTTTTTAATGTTTGGACATAATCATTAATGATGTATTGACAAATTTAGCACATCAAAACCTTGTTAGTGAACCTGAACGTTTCATAAACTTTATGTTTATTTCCATTATGACTTGTGACAAAATTATGTGTAAATACCCAAATTATTTGTACTTCGAATAATAATAATAATAATAATACAGAGAGCTAACAAGGCATTCAGAAGTTTGACCACTAAATCCTCTAACTACACAACTTTGTTGACAGAGATTAATCTCTGCAGGTCAGAAATGTAGCTGTAGCTGTGTGTTAATTCTTGTCGCTTTGTCTCAGACTTACTGTGTCTCCTGCTGGACAATGAGGTCAGTGGTCTCAGCTTACAAATCATGTGACAAACACCAAACAACTGTCTCTGAAATCCTTCCAAACAATCTGCAACAGTTGTGCTGTAGTGTCCTTTGAAAAGACAACAATGTCCCAACAATTATGATACAAAAACCAGAGTTGCTCTTTAACCTAAATATAAAATACATTTTATTCAGTGGAGTCTTGTGACATGGTTGTCACGGTTTGTAGGACCAGTCTTCGAGTAGGCCCAAAGAATACAGACTGACATAATGAGCTGGAGAAAACAAAAGATGCAAACTTAATTAAACAAAGCATACGGCTGATGCGACAGCAACAAGAAGGCGACATCGAGGACCAGATGAGGCTTGAAGCTCAAACACAGTCTGTCTGCAGGCCTCGGTTCAGTCTAAATGTCTCAGTTTTTCATTGGATTTCCTTAAAACAACAACAGTGTCTTCATTTGAGATCAGCACAATAAACCATACAGATTCTGGTGACAAAAGACAAACATCTCAGCCACAGCCCCCACACTGAACACAACAGGTTGTTCCTGCTATTCTCTGCCCTCTGCTTGACAACACCATGACACAAATGTTAAAAGCAACACGTGCCCTGAGATCATGGCCTCTGCGCAGAGGGTGGATCGGCTGTCACTCAGACAGGAGATGTGTGAGGTGTGTCCTTGTGCACAATCACATGAAATAAATGGGTCATGGGTTGAGGGCAAATCAAAAAGGCATTGTGCATTGTGAGTCAGGTGGACAGAAGTCTATTTTAATGAGCCAATCGCACAGTGCTTTGACAAGTTTCTGCATTAACCATAAGTGTTTTTCCTTGGTCTGATCAGCTGCTGAACTGCTGGCCTGTCTGCTTTTCTCTCAATTTTAAGGTAAGTTCAACAATCAAACCAACATTTCTTAAATAGAAATAAAAGGCATTTCTGTGTGCTCTGGACAAAGAATGCAAACTGTCATCCTGCTGTGACATTTAGACTCTCCAGTATTCGTCTGGCTCAAGTCAAGTCTGTCTTTACTCAAGTATTAAAGACTGTAAGCACGTCTCCTGACACGGACACTACACTGGTATTTCTGTCAGGCAGGCAGAGCCAAGTCGTTACTTTTGTCAAGGTCTTGATGTGGCTTTCTGGACATGGCAGCCTGTTCTTGACTTTCACCTCAACCTTCTTGGTGAATTCCTGATCCTCCCAGTCAGAGCGTGCAATTTGAGCCTGGCCAGCACAGACTGATGTGACAGCTTCACTTGTCTCAGCTGGAAAACTACAGGTGGATAAGATGTAGATCATCTGAAATACTTCACTTCACTTCACTTCTTATCTGAACAGTCCGCTCCCTTTTTACCAACAGAACAATAATCAGATACTGGAGAAGAACCAAAATGTATATTCACTTCCATTACACTTACAAATTAAACTATTAAACAAATGGCAGATAATTTGTCAATCATATAAAAGTACTGGTGATGTCGAAAAGGTATTTTACAGACGTAATGAAATTAAAAATAGTTTTTAACACATTTTTTATTCTTTAAAGGAAATATAAGCTGCTGTCATGTCTGAGGGGTGAGTAACATCATAAAGTCCACACATTACCCAATAATGTTTTAAATGATCAAAAACAGAAAAATAACAATAAAGAGTTGGCTTCATTTATGTTTATATGTATTATTTTTGACATGTTTTCAACTTGGCTTTTTCTATTTTCTATTCTATTGTTTTCCATCTCTTCTCTTTTGTTTTTATGTGACAAAAAAAGACCGGTGAGTCAACATATTTAATCATAAACGTATCTCAAAGTTAATTGTCATGAAATTTAAAAACTTACGTCAGATCTGTTGCATCATTAATACGTAAATGTGTTTCAATTGTCTTAGAGAAAGAAGAGGAAATTTGCAGCGACTCGTCGATTACTCATAAAGGTCAGTCCTGGAGCTACAGGCCAAATTGGGCCTTTTATTTGGGTTTTTGTTTGTTTGTTTGTTTTTGCAGCATTCATTAAGATCTCATATTTAATGTATTCTGCATATATATCAGTCCAAGTTGCTGAAAAAGGCAGCTTCTATGCTGGAAGCTGAAAGTGAGGAAAAGGAACTTGAGAAACAACGAGTTGTGGACGAGAGCGTTCCACCACTGAAGCTGTCAGGTCTGTCGGTCCAGGAGCTCCAGGTACTGCTATGGCAAAGAATCTCCCAGTTATGCATCAGTGTTTTACATTGTTCTGACTCCGTGTTGCTCGTCTCCACAGGAACTTTGCAAAGAGTTACACCAAAAGATTGACGTTGTGGACGAGGCCCGTTACGACATCAGCGTTAAAGTTGACAAAAATGAGAGTGAGGTATGATAATATTATGAACTAATATTTATTATAGGATGTCAGCTGAGATGGGGGTTTTTTTGGATGCAGATTCAGTCACTCAAACACAAGATCATTGAGCTGAAGGGTATGAAGAAGCCCAGCTTAAAGAGGGTGAAGAAGACAACAGACGACATGCTGGGCGCCTGCACCGATGCCTCCAAACTCATGAAGGCCGATTTCAAGGCCAACCTGAAGACAGTGAAGAAAGATGAAGACAAGGTACATAAACAAATTTAAAAATAAATAAGCGATAGAAGAAAATAACAACTAGCTTACAGTTAATTGCATCTATTTTTCTTTTTTGTATTTACAGAAGGAAGAAGTGACCGACTGGCGTAAGAATGTGGAGGCCCTGTCTGGTATGGAGGGCAGGAAGAAGCTGTTTAACGCAGGACAATAAAATGATTTTTACTTTAGCAACACATCTTCTTCCTAAGTTTGCAAAACTCAAGTCCAAAATTTTTCCTCCTTATTATGCTTTTTTTCCCATTATGTTAGAATTATTACAAACATGGCAGAAACTTGACTTCTCATGAAAAAAAATAGGCTAGCTATTTATGACATTATTGTATGATGACTAAATGCAATTTATATTTAAGATGCAACCAGACATTATGAGTTCACTAACAGAAGTAAAAATTCCCACCCCAGCAGTCGGTATTTTTTATACTGACTGATTGGGACAATGGTTAAGTGCAGTATTTATATTGCACAGAAGATGGCGCTGTCTTTACAGCTGTTATATGATATTGTTAAATGAAGAATTTTGTCCTGATTTCATATTTTATTGTTTTTTAAGTATAAAGAACAATCCTGATTTATTTGACAAAAACAGTCTTGTGTGAAAGGTATTTTGTTCTTCTGCAGTACAACATTGTAAATGCAAAAATGTCACCAAAAAAAAAGTCACAAATATAAGTACATTTTGGTATGTGTGTTGGTGGTAAACCTGGCACTGGAAGTTTGAAGTTAAGCAATTAACAGAATCATCAATGTCATTGTCACGTTTTAGCTTAAGGTTAAAGCACAAATGCAGACCGAATGACTTAAGATCTTAGTCTTTACAAAAAAGGTATTTGTTAAACGTAAATAGCTGACGTGGGAACAAAAGATCAGGCTTGAGTACAAGCACAGTGGAAACATGAACGGTTGTGAGAACAACACAACGAACCAAAACAGATAACAGAATATACAGGGAACTAACGAGAAACAGGTGAGTGGGCGGGGCCAGAGCAGAGACAGGCAGGAAGGACAATGAACTAAAAAGACATGAAAACAGAACCAAACTTAGAAAAACACATAAATAAAAAACTAAATAGACACAAATCTTGACAGTTATTATAGCAATTTAAAGAAAGACAATGTAACAACATTAAAACTCTTATTTAAACTTAAACGTGTTCTTTGTTGGTCATGTTCCTCTGCAGGGGTATAAGTTGCAGCCTTCTGTACGAACATTTGTCTCACTGTCACAACATTGACACAAGCTGAACTCATACTGGCTCAGTTTCTAAACCACCAAGCCCCGATGAGCACCTGTCCTTGTTTCTCTGCAGAGCTAAATAAAACAAGATCAACCTTTGGCTTTTTCTCACTCATGTGAGGTGTTATTAAATTACAGGAATCTATCATCATGAACATGCAGAGAAATTGTCACGTCAGTACATTTTCAGCTGATGTAAGACGCATACAATACTTACAGCTTTTTGTAATAAAGATGCAAAATGTCTTTTCTAAATAAAGCTTCAGAACAAATGAATGAAACTAAACTTCCTCTTCCTCTGGTCAGCGTAAACGTGTTGCAGTCTGTACACTGCCAGATACTAACAGGTGTTCCAGGAATGTTTTAGGATAACAAATATACGAGCTGCAGTTTGAATATTGTTGTGAAGCTGCAGACCGCCGCAAATGTCACTGATGGTGGCACCGACTCTATTTTAGTGAGCCATTCCGTTTAGCGGAGACACTATAAATTTCAGTGATGTTTCTTCATCGTCTTGCAGAAAGCCCAGGGAGCCCTGCTACCACATTTGTCTTCAGGTTCTGAACTAGGTACAAATTTCTGATTCTTACAAATGTTTGATAAATCCCCAGAAATGAGTCCATGGTTTTGTTTTAGCATGTTCAAATTTCTACTAACAGGTATTAGTAAAATCTCTAAGTTGTGGTCTTACTCTTCCGTTGCCATTTTATTATGGAGGTGTTATTGTTTAACATCAACAGCTGCTCGCCTCACATGCCTCAGGGTTTATCTGCTCATTCGCTTTTTTCATCGCCTATGTCAAAACTGTCAGCGGTTATTTTAACAGGCTGTGCTGCCTCAGCTCCTCCAAACACAATCAGTTTAAACCTCCAGAAACTTTTAAAGGGCTTAGAATAAACCAAAGTGTGCTTTATAGGCTGGAGATGATGCTAGAATTTGAAAATTGTGTTTTCACTAATTTCTTTGAAAATAGCACTGAAAATAGAAAAAAAATTTAGTTTTATTGTAAGTTATGAAAAAAATCCCTAAAGAGCAAAACTAATTTTATTTATTGAAAGCAAAATATAGATTATAATATAATTCAACATTCTGTTAATCTGTTGCTTTTTTAAACTCAGTTTAGGAGTTTTAAGATAATCATGGCTGATGGGTAAGTACTATTTTTGGCTTATTTTTGTTTGATCATAAAATAAAACTGAAATTTTAATCTGAACTTTGAAGCTGACGATCATTATTTAAAGATGTTGATTAATTCTTTTCCCTCCTTTTGGTTTCCCATCAGACCTGTGAGTATTTATATCATTATCAGCACACACAGCCATGTTTGTCTCCCAAAACTAATAGAAAATGCTAATTGCAGTTCTTCATATAAATATTCTTTTTGCCTAAATCACAGAGAAAATCTAAGATCTCCTCCTCTCGAAGGCTGGGTTTAAAGGTATGATTTTCAATTGTTTTGATCAAATGTTAAATGTTTGATTTATGAATTATAAAAACACTGACTTATATCTTTTTGCACATACAATTTTTATTTGACCTTGAGCAACAAGGTTTCTTGTTTTCAAAGAAAACACTAAAGACGTTAGTATTTGGTCAACTAA
This sequence comes from Millerichthys robustus, assembly GCA_034783495.1. NCBI lineage: Eukaryota > Metazoa > Chordata > Actinopteri > Cyprinodontiformes > Rivulidae > Millerichthys > Millerichthys robustus. The sequence continues at coordinate 5,608,227 of JAVKLF010000011.1, read as the reverse complement.
GTTAGACTTTTCCTTCCTAAGATCCGGCTGTTGGCAGCCGCTACTCAGATGCTGCAGGAGGAGAAAAAACAGAAGCTGAAGGAGAGAGAAGAAAAACTAGAAGAAAAACTTCCTCCCCTAAATCTGTCTGGTCTGTCTTTGAACCAACTGCAGGTATTTTAACCAAAAAAATATTCCTCTTTGACTAATCAGGCTTCTTTTCTTTTCAATTAATCCAATATTACAACACAAGAGTCTGTCTTACTTTCATACAGGACCTGTGCAAAAACTTGCACCAAAGGATTGATGTTGTGGATGAGGAGCGATATGATATTGATCTCAAAGTTTCTAAAAATGAGAAAGAGGTAAGCTGCTTGAGGATAAACAGGGAGAAAAAAATGACATATGTGGAACATTTTTTTCAATATTGAATGTCTTCATGGAAAAAACATAACAGATTATGATGAAACTAAACATAAATACTGCCCTCATGTGGTTAAATAAATACAAACGTCACAATTATTTCTCAAAAGATTTTTAAGTCCAAACATTACTGAGTCTCTCTCTAAATATTTCAGTTCACTTTGCCTTCAAACACATCTATCTTTTGGTCTGTGCATGATACCATCAAAGAATTCTTTAAATTATTCTGAAATGGAACCCGTTAATAACTTTATCATCAGAAACACTGAGTAGATTGAAAAGTTGACAGTAAACTTGTCATGATCTGACTCTTATGTTCTGTGTCTTGATAGAATTTCTGTGTTTTCCTCTCGTGTCTTTTTGAGGACTCGCTGTGTCTTTAGCCTTTCTGTGTGTTCCCTCCTCGTGTCCCACCTGTCCCTGATGATGAAGCCCACAGGTGTCTCTTGTCCCCCCTGTGATTACCTTCCTTTTTAAGCTGAGTCCTGTCTCTCCCTCCTTGTTGGTTGTTACCAAATGTCACATCCCTCTTCTGAGTCCCTGTGTCCTTTTCCGAGCCGTGTCCAAGTTCTTTGTTTATTTAGTGAGTATTCTTGACCAGTGTTTTTGTTTATCTAGTTTTCCTCCTTCTGGAGCGCCTTGTTTTTGAGCTGCCACGTCAGCAATTTGTTTTCCCGTTAGGAAACCTTTGTTTTGTTACTTCTGAGTGCCTCCTTGCCTGCGCCTCCAGACAATTATGCCATTAAACAACCCATATCATGACAAAACTGACCTATTTGAGTGTGTCACAGGCTCACTTATCTAGTACTTATTTAATACTCTGATGTCTTTTCAACTGAATCTCTTAAACCTTTTAACACATACAGTAATTTCAAAGTCTGGTGTGATTTTTAAACACCCTGACCATCTGTTCATCTCCATTAATTACCTTCTAAATGTATATATTGAAAAACTGCTGTTTTGAATAAGTTAATATAAAAGTATAAAAGAAGTGAGATTGATTACCTGGACGTATGTTTTTAAAATACCACCAAAGGTAGGTCCGTATACAGCAGAGTAATAACTGATCCTCTGTTCAGATTGAAGACTTGAAACTGAAGATTACGGAGATCCAGAGTAAGTTCAAGAAGCCACACCTGAAGAGGGTGAAGATCTCAGCTGAAGACATGCTGAGTGTTCTGCTGGGGTCCAGACACACGGAGACCATCGACTTCAAGGCCAACCTCAAAACAGTCAAGAAGGAAGAAGAAAAGGTGAAGTTATGTACATGCAAAATAAAGCCCAGATGTTTTGTTTTTTTAATTCTCTTCTTTTCCCAGGGTATGCCATCTTATTTGGCTGAAATAATCTTTTTGATTCTGTGTTTCTCTGTGACGGGTTGTTTCTTTGACAGAAAGAGGAGGTTACTGACTGGCGTAAAAACGTGGAGGCCATGTCCGGCATGGAGGGCAGGAAGAAGTTGTTTGATGCTTCTGGCAACTAAAAAAAAACAACCTTTCTTTTAACCTATTTCCTGTCTTTATGAATGCATGCAAAAAGAAACGTTTTAGTACTTTAGAAACATGATTGTTGATAAATGTTGTGCATTAAATATTTGTCAATATTTGTTAGAGAATTATCCAGCCGTGCCAAGTAGAAGCCAATATGAATATTAAAGATTAAGTGAAACTTTTAGACCTTCATATTAGTTTGTAGAAATAAGGAAAAAAGCACTTTGAAAATTACAATTAAAAAACTAGAATGCGTTCTGTTGTGACAAATGGTCTTCATAAAATGTTCAAAATGTACTATTAAAGATGGTTTAACATTTTTTTTAATTGGGACTGTATTCATGTCTGCAGAATAACCATACTAATTACATTTTCAGTATTATGTCCTAATGTATTGTAGTCTTTTAGATGTATTTCACATTAATTCACAGCTGCCATTATGAACTGCTGAACAGGTGACTGGATGATAGCTTTACTACAGCAAATGCAGAAGAAACCTACTTGAGAAATGTTCTTCCTTGTGCTTTTGTCTGAATTTGGATATGTTCTACGGTTTATAACAAAACATTCAGTTCTTGATGGGTCAATGTTCTTTTTCTTGGCCTCCGCACAAGTATGCGCACAGTCCATTTTTCAACACATAGCAATGGCGGCGCCTGCGCGCGTCTCAAACCACGTGACGTCCAATCCTGCAATACTCTTCTACTGTGCGCGTGCTCAACCGGCCTTTTACTGCACCTCCTAATATGGGCACAACATACCAACAGTTACCGCCTACTTGTAAATTACGTATTTTCTATTGGTCGAGCCTGACGTCAGTCATGTACGTTCTGTTAGGAAGTTGCTGTGGCCTGCACAGAACTGTCCGCGAGCGTAACTTCCACATTTATACCTGACTTTTAAACCCATACCGGGTAAGACAATTTATTTATTATTTTTTAAAATATCCTAATAATTTTCCGGTTTAATTCAACAAATGCTCGTTGCTCTGGCTTTCTGACACTGTCCGTTATTAAGAGCGGGTGTGACCTGCAACAGCAGGCCACACCCATCGTTTTGGGTTAGCTTATCATCCATCTAATATGCTTACGATATAGCTGATTTTTATTGTATTGCTCTTTAGGATGTAATGATACCGAGTTAAGTAATAATATGAGTTCTGAAGTAATAAGGATGAGTCTAGATGCTGAAGAGGACAAGTGCTGCAGATGTCCGCCAGCAGGTCTTTTTAAAGACAACCTCTGACCTTTTGCTAAGTAGCTGCTTCCTTGAAGTCCCCACTCCTGACTTTAGCCCTCTTCAGACTTGTGTTAAAAACCTATGTTGATTTCACTAACCACGTCGTGTTTATGTTCATTTCTTTTGTATGTGTGTAGTTTTTTTTAATTTTGCTGCTAGTGCTTCGGATGTCCAAGTATAAACTCTTTCTCCTGAGGCATGGAGAGGGGGCCTGGAACAAGGAAAACCGGTTCTGCAGCTGGGTGGACCAGAAGCTGAGCACAGATGGGGTGAAGGAGGCCCAGGACTGCGGCCGGCTCCTGAAGGAGCAGGGCTACAGGTTTGACATTGTGTTCACCTCCATACTCAGCCGCTCCATCCAGACTGCATGGCTGGTCCTGGAGGCTATGGGCCAGGAGTGGGTCCCTGTCGTCAAGTCTTGGAGGCTCAATGAACGCCACTATGGAGCCCTGATTGGACTCAACCGAGCGGAGATGGCTCTACAACACGGGGAGGATAAGGTGAAGCTGTGGAGAAGGAGCTTTGACATCACGCCACCCCCGATCGACGAATCCCATCCATACTACCTGGAAATCTACAATGACCGCAGGTATACCACTTGTGACGTGCCAAAGGAGAACCTTCCCCGAGCTGAGAGCCTGAAGGAGGTTCTGGAAAGGCTGCTGCCATACTGGAACAGCACTGTGGTCCCAGAGATAAGGGAAGGGAAGACTGTTCTCATTTCTGCTCATGGGAACAGCTGCAGGGCCTTGCTGAAACACCTGGAAGGTATGTGACTCTGAGCTCAGCTGATATAATCAGAGGCCTTTCAGCTTTGCCTGTGTGCGGTGGGAAGGCTTTCAGCTGATCTCAGCAGCTGCTCTTATTTTTTACAGGCTGCTTTTTCTAGTAATCAGTCATTGAATGGGAAAGACTTGCAGTGTTTTAGTTCCAGAAATGAAAGGTTGAACTTGTGCGAAAAGGCCAGGGAGTTTATGTTCCATTTGAAATCCACACTCACCCTCTATCACAAACCTCTAACACTGACACAGCATTTGCAGCAAAAAACAAACAAATCACCCTTTAAATAATGCAAAATGAAAAACTTAAAATTCCACCAAACCTCACTTAAAAAAAACAAAACTCATGTTGCTTGTTCTCACTTTATTGTTTAATTTGTCACTCTGCAGAATAAATATCAGCAGGTTTAGTTTCTTCACCCATCATGTTTTTGACAATACCTATCATTCCTTACATCTAATGTATTTCCGCCTCAGTGAGTGTGTGCCATTTAGGCCTTAACAGTCACTTTTAATGACAGCAATAACATTTAAATGATAAAAATGGAATTGTAACTTGCAGGTTTGTGAGCTAACAAACTTGTAACAGAGATGATCCTAACCTAACCTCATCTTTCAACAGGTGTGTCGGATGAGGACATAGCCGGTGTGACTTTACCCACAGGGATACCCGTGCTGCTTGAGCTGGATGAAAACCTCCGGCCCGTGAAACCTCGGCAGCTGCTGGGCGACCAGGCTAAGATTCAGGCTGCCATTAAAAAGGTGGAGGACCAGGGAAAAGCTAAAACCTCTACATGAATACGCCGGACTGTTTATAGATCTCAACACCTCAGTTCGACTTGAATAACTCGTTAGACGGTGGTAGTTGTTTTTAAATGATGGGACTAGATGTTAGGTAGCTGCTGCGTCTGTGGTTGTGGAGCTGACCCTGATAGACCTCAGTCGGGTTCTCTGAGACCAGGAAAGAGTGTTACCCTGTTACAGTGCAACACTGACCTTTGGCCTCAGCTTTATTTAAGTGAATTACTCCTGCTTCTTGCTTGAAATGTTCTCTTTTTTGTTTGTATTTATTCACTCATTCACTCAGTAAGTTATAAAGCTAAGAAATGTTTCCTAGCCCTTATTTTTAAAGTATATTTTTCTTTTATGTTGGTCATTTTTACGAATATTTATTTAGTTTTTAAATGCGTAACTTCAGAATTAATTCTGCTCTTTCATCTACAATTATTTTGGAGCCTCAGGTTTTTGTTTTATTTATGCATTAAGTCTTACCTCAAGTAAACTGAGACCCAGATGTGTGGTTTATAACGGTGCAATAACTCAGAATAAATTGAGTGTAAAACTCAGTGACTTAGAAACATTTTAGCAGAATACTGAGTTTATGTTCTTTACATAAAGTGGGAAGAATAAAAATGTACTTCCTGGCTCATAAAATGACCCAAAAGATAAAGAACATGTAAAATGTACAACTACCTTCACGGTGGCTGATGCTAGCACAGATTTTGTTTTGTCAGACATTAATGTTTTTGTTGTAAACCCATGGATTAAATATGTTACAACCTGTAGGTGTATTATGTCATATCACATACATAATACTGAATAATACATAATGCTGAATGTTGTCTTGAGGTTTGTTTTTTGTTTTTGTGTTCTGTTTCACCACCACCGTTCAACTGGTTTGTTTGCTTATCGGAAGAATCTGACAAGTCGAGGATATTTGAAGGTAGAAAGCACTGATGGTTTTTAATTCCAGGTTTTTCCCCTTTCTTTTGAACTGTTTAGCGTTTGCTTGATGAAATAAAAGAGCCTTCCATTTTTGATCCATATTTAAAGATTAAAGTGTATTTCTTTGTTATGCCCAATTTTAATTTTATTTTAACAGATTTGTGATTATTTTACAACAGCAATGTGTGTTTCAGTGGAGTTGCTATTTTTTTTTACTTTGGGGTCAAAATGACCCACAGAGTTGCCTTGTGGGTCAATTCTGATTTAATTTAATTAGGATTTTATTGTGCTTTGAGCTTTTTTGCTCTAAGTGCTTTTGGGAGACTCCTCTTTTGAATCCATTGCTGCACAAACTAACAAAACTTCAGGTGTTTAAGATTTCTTACTTTTATCAAGCCTTGTTTAGTGGAACCAGCTGACAGAAAGAAATTTTTAAAATGTTACAATAAATTTCATAGTGAATATGTCCTTTATGACTGATAATGCAAGGAGATTGTTACTGAATGTGTTAAAAACCGCAGAATTCTGTTACATTTAAGCCTTTCTGCATGTATAATTGCTTTTGAAGTGACAGAATCTCAGTTTGAGCAGGCGGGGCCGTGTCCTGAACAGCTTATAACCCTCCAGTCTCTCTTCAGTCTCCTGATTCCTGCAGGAAGACTTTGGCTCCAGGCTGGGTAAGTTTGATTAATATATCTTGTGGAATTTAAAGTGTAGTTTGTTTTAGAAAATGAGGAAAGGTACGCATTCTGTTAGTGACTTTTATTTTTTTAAAGGCTGTATTTATGTTGCTGTTTGTCTGCGTAAAACTGATGCAAGAACTGCTTCTTAAAAAATGTGAAATCTGAGGGAAAAAATTGCTCAAATTTTCATTTATTTAATGGATTCCCCATTTGTCTTCACCGCAGTGAAGATTATTCTTCCACACACAAAAAGTAAAAATAGGATATTTATTTTATCTTTTTAACATTTGTCTCAAAGTTAACATATACTTTTGAAAATATGCAAAGAACTTGGTCATAAATGTGACACAAAATACAAATAAATATTAATGTCTAAGATATTAAAACGTCTCCCAAATTTTAAAGACAACTTCCAGAGAAGAAAAATTGAAGTATGAAGCTTTATGTTAAATATTTGTTTTTATTTGGTAAAAAGTTTAAAATCCAGATAACTTTGAATCTATTACAACATAATCACAGAGACAACATTTTTTAAAAGATTTTGAAAACCGACCAGATTTTTCTCTTGAGGTTAAAATTTGAAATAATTGTCACTTTTTTTTTAAAAGTCAAACTTCAGTGAAGTGAAATGGCAACAGAAAAGACAGAGAGAGGTTAGGTTTCCTCTTCTCTGTTTTATAAAATGTTTTATTTTGATCAAAATTTCTCAAATTTTGTTTACCTTTTGAAGCACATCTACTCTATCCAAAACAGGAGTCCCAACTAAGGCTTGTTTTTGGTTTACGTTGCTCGTTCAGCAGCTGTCTGGCTCTACTCCGTTTGCTGAAGTGGACTTGCCAAGTCTGACTCTAATTCCTTAGATGGTCTTGGAGATAAAAGCCGCAGCCACATTAGGCTGTCGTGAGTCAAACCACTGGCTCTTCTCTGTGAGGACTGGAAATGTGGATTTAGATTTGCGGAGCGTCCTCACTTGCTGCTCCTGATTACTGAAATCAGATTGTGTGAAAGTGAAAACAGCTGTCCCTGCAGGAGGAGAAGCAGTTATTTATGATGCATTTGAGCACCCCACATCATCTGGCAGCGCATCTGCATAAAGTAAACCATGTCAGAAAAAAAAATCAGATTTGCATTTAATGACATGTTGAAGAGATAAAATCTGCTCCCAAAACTCACATTTGCAAGAAATGAATGATAAACACAAGACGTGAAACCTTTATGCTCAGTCTCCTGCAGTATTGTCCCACTCAGAGGATGTGGAGAATAACGCTCAGCTACTACCACACCAAATTTTACTGCAGTATTGAAAAAACTTTCTGAATTATAGACCTTTATGTGTTTTTGGAGGTCAGTTTGCTGTGGTAGCCATCTTGGATTGGGTTGACTACTGTTTATAAGTTGCAGAATACCAAAACATTAACATTTACCAAAGGTTTCAATAAGACCTATTTAGTGGTTTACGAGATACATTGCTAACAGACAAACAGTGTAGACTCTAAGTAAACAGTACATTGTTAAATTTAGATGTTGTGAATCTATCAGCACTTATATAATATTTATTAGGGATAAGTCTCAACCATTACCACGTGAAATTTTGGGTCAGTATTTATAAAATTGGCTTGTTCATAGCCATTCTTTTTGTTTTTAAGATCAGCTGACTGTTGCAACCATCTTAAATCGTGTTGACTCCAAAATGTAATCAGTTGCAGATGTACATCCAATAGTTAGTTTTTGCAAGTTACATTAAAATTTGTCCACTGGTTCTTTAGATAGTTTGCTAACGGATACACACGGACAAAACATCATCATCCACCTTTCACCTTTTTGACAATGAACATTTTAAAGCAGTAGTGAGTCAGATTTGCCAAATGACAAAATGATACAGGGTCAATTCTTGTTTTTGTGGGTTTTTTTTCCTGAGCACAAATGTGTCTTTAATGAGTCTAACAATCTAAAATCAGTCTTCAGCAGTTTATTTCTCCAACATGAACAGGTCCATTATGGAAAATGGATTCATCATCACAACAATTGGAAAAAGCCATTCCACTGTTGCCCCTCTCCACAGCAGCAGGTATTTTCTAGAGTAAACTTTGGTTTCTTCCTGTGGCTCTCCGAGCTGGGCCGTGACAGCGGACCGTCCTCGTGTACTTCCTTAAAAGGAGGCCAAGGACGCATGCAGAACGGGACACGTATATTTCCACCAAGTCCCCAGCTGAGGAGAAAACTGTTCTATATAACCAGTCCCCCACTGTGTGTGTTGTTGTGTTAGAATTGATCAGTCGGACTCATAGTTGCTTGATTGGAGTTTGAACAAAAGATGAGATTCTGAACGTTTTTCTCTCTTCACCAGCTGATCTTTATCGGCTACAGAACCACACAAAGGGCCTTTCAGCTCATCTGCAAACAAACAGTTTAAGGAGTCACAGAGAAGGTCATCACGACAGTGTACCGTGGCTCGTAAACTGTGTGGAATTTGAGTCCTGGTTGTGGACTTTTTCTTATGTGACCATATTTGGTCACGAGGAGGAAGGAGCTGCAGCTTCATGATTGATGGCAAACGCTTTTCCAGTAAATGTTTATCTGTTAGTGTGTTGAAGAGCTTTCTCCTTCTTTTGACGAGCGACTCCTCTGTTAGACTTATGGCTGATGCAATAATTTATAACGAGAGCAGGAATCATGTTTTTTAAACTCTTAAATAAGCATTAGTTAATGAGTGTAAGTTTATAAAGTCATATGTTTTTAGTAGAAATTGTTTTCATGTACTGCAAAAGCTCTATAAACTTTATGCAACCTTATTGAGCTCTAAAAATAACATGAATGTGCAAAAATGTAAATATGACAACTTGAATTATTTTGAGTTTCTTAACATCCTTTCAGTATTTAGAATGACTGTTCTGACTAAATTAAAGTCAGTTTGAGGACTGATCAGAACACAACAAATCTGGAAAAGGGACCACAGATTTATTTCAGTCATAAATGTCTCGACCTATGATAAGAATTGCACTTGGTAAGAGTCTTGTTAGCCTGAAAATTTTTCATAATTTCAAGAGTTTTACACAGTTTCAATTGTCTAATTCCACTGGCAGATTATTTCACTGAATTTGAGTCAGATTCTTCTCAAATTCAGTGAAATAATCTGCCATTTATATCCGTCTCAAAGCAAGATACAAAAAATACCTTTTGGTTGGATATAAAAT
>JAVKLF010000011.1:5584715-5598615 GCA_034783495.1 Millerichthys robustus | reverse complement strand
AATTCAGTGAAATAATCTGCCATTTATATCCGTCTCAAAGCAAGATACAAAAAATACCTTTTGGTTGGATATAAAATCATAAAACTCAGATAGCTGGACAATTTTTGCAGTGTATTAATAAAGTCCTAGCAGGCATCTCCTGAATGAGCAGAACACTTCGATATACAGTATGAGTGGCTAAAATAACTAGAATAAAAAACAGAATATATCAAAAATTGAAAAACTGGAAAACAATCATACAAACATCAAATCTGTGTTTAAATTCAGGAAGACTCTGGAAACTCTTACGTTTGCTTGTACGTTCGGTCTCAAAGGAGTGTAAGCCAGGACAAAACTTATTTACTTTACTGTTAGCGTGCGAGAGCTCAGTTGTGACGATTATCCGTCTGTCTCTGGGGCTGCCCTGAGCTCTTCCTGATTCAAGATATGTGGTCCAAATCGAACCCAGGTCGTTCATTGAAACCAGTCTTAAACAGAACAGAGTAGAGCTCTGTTCTTTGTCTCCTGCTGATGTCGGATTAATACACGTTCAGTCACTCCAAAAAAACACATCGTTAAGTCAGTGATTCTAAAACAGCGTGCAAAGATTAGAGGAAACACAGCTGGAAGAAATAACGCCAAAGAGAGCCATGCAGTCGATCTGATTTACGAGGTTTTAGTGACAGACTTGTCAATTTTGTTCTGTTTACCAGGATCTCATTAGACAGACTGCGTTATAACTGCATGTGTACGATTTTACAGACTCATCATAACTAACTCACTCCCATCTGGCCTGTTTTGTTATCATCTCAGAGAGTTTTATGTAGACCACATACATAACAAATCTTGAGTGCTTGAGACAGTTTACAGTTGGGTTGTAAATGTAATTTCTTTCATGTACTGTGGCGCCAAAGCTCTTGTAGAATATCTCAGCTTTTCATGGTGACTGGATTTTACAATAAACACTGTGACAATGTTGTATATGTGCAGAGACTTCTTAAATTAAGCGCCTACTATTTCTTAAAGAAATGCATATCCTCTACCACCTTTACTGGCAGGTTTTACACAAAGATCATCCAATGTTGAGAAACGACAGAATTGTAGTCGTTTTAGTCAAATTTTGTTAATATCGTTAAAAACTCGTTCCATTTTGCAGGAAATCTTGCTCAGAGTATGTGATCAAACTGATCACATCTAATTTGAACTCAATAGATGTTAAACTGACTGAGTTGTAAACATTTGATGGCAAAAAAAGTCTAACTTTATTTTCACTTTGGTGTTTTCTAGTATTCAGAAGACTGAACTCATTCTGTGCATGTTATGAGGTAAAGGTTAATATGGCCAGAAGAAGCTGGTGCTTTATTTTGTTAAGGTGTTAGAATTAATAAAAGACTCTGTGATAAATAAAACCAGACATAAAGTCTGTGTAAATGAAACTGTCAGAATGATAAATGCCGTTCTCTAAGTGGAGCCGTGTTTCTTGCTCTTATTTCAGTTCGGTGTAAGAGTGGGATTTATACCAATGATTTTTATTCTACACAAATCATGGGTTAGGACAGCTGTTAGTCTGCGTGCGGACGTCTTCCCGTATTCACACTTTAGAAATACACTGAGGCCTTGCTGGAGTCCTGCCAATCCAAACAAGTCTGGACCACCATGCTTCCATACCTGCGATCGGGTGGGACCTGCAGCTCAGGTTTGATCTGCTGCTCAGAAACACAAGCCCCTTTCTTTACGTCCTGATGTTAAACTGGTTGATGTAGAAGCAGCTGAGAGCGTGTTGGAAAGCAGATGTGTTGATTGAAAGAAAGGTGTCTGTATGAACCTGCTCATTTTTAAACCAAACTGGCACATACTTGTGTTTCTGCTCATTGTAGGTGGGCTCCTCGGCTCTACAGGTACCAAAAACAAAGATATTGTTGTTGAAATCTAAGCAATCACTGATTTAGTGTACCACCTGAGCTATCACATCAATGAAACCGATTTATCTCAGGCGGTAATCTAACTGAGAAACAAACTCGTTCAGACTGACTGATGAGTTCATGCAGGGGTCTGTGTCTGTGGCCATCTTGACTCGGATCCCTGAAATAAGACATGTTGTGTCTCAATGGAAAATACTGCAAGTTAATTCTTACCCAAGTGCTTGGCAGATAAATAAATTATGGAAATTAGAGAGGTGGAGTTTTTAAAAATGCTATTATTGTACCAGCTGATGATAATTGGAGACATGCTCTGCACCCTGCTGAGTCAGATGTTATTCCTCTTCTCAGTTTATTTTCATGATGGTTTTATGTATTCATGACTGAATTTATTATTATTTTTTGGATCGACAGCTGTTTCTTAAACTGCAAAAAAACAATAAATAAATCTTTTCCAACCTCCTCTTAGTGGGAGAGACATTTTAACCTTTTCCAACTCCCCTTGAGTGCTCACACGCATTTCATTGTATCTGTGCCCCGGAGTTCCTGTCGGAGTAAAAGTTGGCTTCATTTACTTGTTTTGCTGACACAGGTTTTATTGACAGTCATTTAAAGTTGCTAATAAAGAATAAAGCTGTTAACACAAATGAATGCAGTTTTCAAAGCCTCTAACATCTTGTTACAGAAACTTTTGTTTAAACTTTTTGATAATTAATTTGCATTACATAACTCTTGTGTCACAGGAAAACAAATAAAAGTAGGAAATCTTAATTATTCTGTTGCATTAGAAACCTAGAAGTATCAGGATAGGACAGGAAGACAACACAGAAAACATAAAAACAAAAAAAACGTGGACTTTAAGAAGTTAAAATAGACCAAGTCTGCCCACATTTAAGATTGACCGTTTAAACTGACTGATAAGATGACAATCATACCTGCAAAAGGAACATTTGGATAAAACATCAGAATAAGATGTAAAAGAAGATCGGTTTCACAGAGGTGGACTTAATTTTAATGTGAGAACAAGGCAAACAAAGCCTGAGGTGCTTAAAGGATCAGGGAGGGCAAAGTGAAGCAAAGCAAGACAGCTGAAGTCAGAATGAGGAGGAGGAGGAGGAGGAGGAGGAGGAGAGAGGCAGGCGTTGCCTTTTCTGGTTAAAGAAGCTGAAAGGACAAACCAGAATATTTTGTGGCTGCAGACAGGCTGAGATGTAAAGCAGAGAGTTGCATGTGGACTAAACTTTAGATGCTGTTCAGGTATCGTAAATCAACATGCTGAAAGTTTTTTATGTTTTTTTATATTAAGTTATTATGAAGTGTGTGAGGAACAAGAGGGTGGATGCTTACGTTTTATGTCTAAACCAAACCTCCCAGATCATTACCATTGTCATCCTGCTGAAACCTTTTCTCCCTTGAAACAAGAGTACGATACCGCCGTCCTGACTTACACGTCTGAATATTTGTGTATTTCAGTGCAAAAATAAGAAGGATCTTTGGAACATGATGGATGATGACTTTGACCGTCGCATGGAGCTCAGGAGGCAGAGGAGAGAGCAGATGCGCCTTGAAGCTGAAAAGTGAGTAAAAGTTTTATACACACAAAGAATGAAAATACATGTGTTCTTTTGTTGAAAGCCAGAATCATACTCAGAGAACCAGTTCTGTATTCTTTTAAAACTTTATTGCATCTAAAGACACCATATCGCTCCCCTGCCAGTGCTGTGGTGAGTCCTAATCATCTCCCTGTGTCATTTACCCATGCTCATAGACAGCTCTAAATGCTGTATTCATCCACTCAGCCGTTCGGTCAAATTCACGTCAAGAGGGTCTGACATCTGACTGGACATCGGTTCACTTCCATTTCCGTCCGCATTCCATTTGTATTTCCCTTTATTGCCAGTGTCTTAATTCCATAGAAAGCATTCACCTCTTCAAGACAGTGAATATTTATCTCCAACACTGCAATCTTCAGGAGTAGTCTACCGAAATCCTTCATGGAAAAAGGAGGAATTTTGAAGCTTGTCCTTAACACAGCAGTCAACTTATCAGAACTCTCTTCCATTCCTTTGATGGCAGGCAAAACGAAAAAAATCCGAAAGGTTCTCTGCTTTTCCCAGGACTTCCAATCATGTCGGGGTCACCAAATTGAAGAATAAAAATCCTTTTAGTTGAAAACCGGAACCATATGCAGAGAACCTGTTCTGTATTCTTTTAAAATGATGGTTGTGTGTGAATTCAGAGGCCGCATCCTCCAGAGGACCCGGCCTACCTGGTCTACGTGGGCCGGGTCCTCCGATGACAGCAAAGACCGGAAGAGCTGTGAATTTGTACAGTCTAGCCAGTCTAGCCTACCCTCCCTTACACTGGCATATGACCTGTCGCCTAGCAACCGTAACGATGCTAAACAAAAGTTAAAAGTTAAAACAATTAAAATATGTAAAAATTCTATATATTATGAATTAACAAAATTAGCTTGAATGTAATACATGAAGAACTACCAGACCCACCATACGAGCTAATTTTTGATTATTTCTGCAAATAACAGAATTCAATTTAACAGATAACAGAATAATAATATTATTAAAAATACATCTTTGCAAACGACAAACTCCTAAAAACACAATGGCTTTAAACTTTTAATTTTTGCACCGTCAGATTTTTATTTAAAACTGTATTTCGGTCTCGCTTCGTCCGCCATTACAAGAAAAAAAATTCTCCCAGTCAACCCGCAATGCATGCTGGGATGACGCCAACATGGGACTGCTGTTTTGTTCAGTTTGTCTATGTCGCTGTGTGTCTGTCCCTATCAAATAAAGAGATATATATGGTGAGTTGGGAAGGATCGACCCGACTCGTCTGTGAAATCGGGTCAAAACGAGGACGCATTTGTCAGCCGCGAGCGGAGTAGCCTCTGAATTCGGACGCAGCCTTTATTGCCTCTAAAGACACCATATCTCTCCTCCCCGCCGAGTGCTGCTTCTCTAGAGTCCTAATAAACTCTCAATGTCATCTACACATGGTCATTGAAAACCAAAGGTCTCTTTAACACGTCAGCATTGACGACACTATAACAAGGAAGTACATTTTCTGTGTGTCTATTTGAAGCTCAGTTAAAATATCTAACACACATTAAAAGAACCTCACACTTAAACACACAGACGCAGTTAATGTTTGACGCAGTTATGTTTACTGAAAATGCCTGATTTAACAAAACTAATTACACTGACACTGTTTGATCAGCAGGAATAAATATTTATAAAACCTCATCTGATTTGCTGATTTATGAAAACTTATAAATGAATTAAGACTATTGCTGGCTGCATTACGTGTCAAAGTTTTAAAAAGAAATCTCACTTGATCGGCTAGCAATTAAACCACATGTCAACTAAAACTCTCAGCTACTACCACACCTAATCTTAACACAATATCTGCAAAATTCACTGAGTTAAAGCTATTTTTGTGTTTCCAAAGGTCCGTGCGTTGTAGCAGCCATCTTGATGAACGCAAGTGTTGCTCTGTTTTAGATTTGCATCTAATGATCACATCCTGAAAGTTTCATGTAATTCTTGCCTGTGGTTCATGAGACATTTTGCTAACACACAGTGTTGGCACCGATAGTTAATGATAAAGTTTTAAACAATGGTTCCATTTGATCTGTTAGTGTTTAGAGGATGTGTGAGGGATGATTCTCAGCAACTGCTACACCAATCTTTATCTGTTTTTATCTGTTTTATTCTTGTTTTCTAAAGAAAGTAGCTGTGGGAGCCATCTTAAAATGGGTTGACCCCAAAGGTTTATAAGTTACAAATGTACATCCAGTGATTACTTTCTAAAAGTTTCACTAAAATTAACGTGAAAACATTTACTGACAGACACACAAATGAACACGCTTGCAGACATGGACAAAACCACACATTACCAATAATTACCAATCGACAAAAAGATGTCTCGCAGGTGTATTTAGGTTGTAGGCTATATTTAGGTTTAAACCAAACTGGCTGACACTGAATCTTTTTTATTTTAATTATCTGTTGTTTTTTTGTGTCCCTGGCCATTAATACAAGGAAGAACTTGTTTTAATGCACCACCACAATATTTTCTTTTGACTCGTCCCAGCACATTTTATAAGTCTCAACATGTGAAAAACCACTAACTATTAATTTATATCTTTTTTAAGCCAAATACAGCATGGATCAAATATTGAGATGAATGCCTTATTTCAGTATGAATAAAACACAGAACTTTATTTAAATGTAAAAAATAGTTAAAATACTGTGTCGACACTCAGAATAACTGAAGCCTAATGTTAGCTTATCAGTTGTGCTGTTCTGAGCATTCACAGGAATTTTCTCACAGCCCTTGGGCCGCTTCGTCCCGCCAGTCGTGCCAACCCAGACTGCCTGTTGCTCTAAATGCTGCAGACTCTGGAATGTTTTTACTCTTCATTTTATTTCAGGACCACAGTCTGCTCCGTTCAGAGTTTTATTTTTATTTTTTTACTGTTTTAGCAGTTTTATTGACCGCGTTTTTAAAACTGTGTGAATAAGATATGCTGAAATCATTGCTAGCAACTTCCAGTCATACAGCTGTCACGGTCTGCTGAGATTTTTGGTCTCAGAAATGCAAATGAACACAAAGCGCTCAAAAACAAAAACTAAAACTCAGTGTCCTTTAGTCATTTAGGTTTGTGAAAAGGGTTCAAGTTAGGATAAACACGCATGTTTGATTTTCAACTAGATTGGTCAGTTTGAAGCATTTAAACATATGAATAAAAGCCAATAATTCAATCCTGGGTTTTAATGTCTGTCAGAATGATGGTACTTGTTCTGAGAACCACTGGCCCATCTCATTTAAATTCCTTAACAGAGGGAAAATCTAGAATGGGTTTTGTTCATTTTATGGACCACATGTGTGCTGTTTCAGGCTTGGGTCCCCCAATGATGATGATGAAGAGGAAGCTCGGGAGCGACGGAGACGTGCAAGGGAGGAGAGGAAGAAAATGAGAGACTTGGAGGAGTCTGGGTCAGCTGATGTGATCAATACGAACAGGTGATGTCAAAACTACAAGAGAGGAACTGAATCTCTCCCCTGGCTGAGCTCATATGTGCTCAAAAATATGCTTTTCGTGAAAATGGCTCTTCACATTTTTTAGATAAAGATCTTTTTTTTTAGAAGTTTGATGATCTCCAGGCAGTCTGAAACTTTCCAGTAACTGTGGGGTTTATCTTCCACTTAATCACACATGGCATCAGATTGACGATGACTTTAAGTTTTAAGAGACAACCACATCACGCATACACTGATCTGATGTTCTTGCAGCGTGATGGAGGCTGACTCCTCCGCGACTCCTGCCGGGGGAGCAGACGATGACCAGGCCTTGCTGGAGCGTCTTGCCAAGAGGGAGGAACGCAGACAGAGGAGAATGAAGGAGGCGATGGAGAGACAGAAGGAGCTTGACCCCACGGTTAGCTCCACCAACGGCGCCGACAGCCCCCTGCAGGAGCAGGCCTCCATCTGCAACAGCGAGAGTGAAGAGGAGATGAAGGAGAAGCCTGCCCAGGAAGAGGCTGGAGACACCGATACAAACTCCTGGTGGAAAGAAGATGGGGAAAGAAAGGAGGATGAGGAGATGAAGGTGTTGCATTTATATTTTGTCTTCAGTTCATCTAAAATGCTGCTGCTACAGTTTTGATCTGAGTTGGAGAGAGAGATCATGTTTCTTTGGTTTCTCTTCTTCTCTCCATTAGCTCCCTGTCAAATTCAGAACAGAATTAAAAACCTTACTTCTAAGATTCTAAGATCATCTAATATTAAAGATATTTTTGTCTCATATTTTCCAAATGGAGCACTTTGCTCTCAGACTGCAGGATTGTCCCCCAATGCTGCTGTAGACTTAGAAAGCTGACCATATTTCCTCTCTGCTTTTTCTGCTTGCTCTACTCTCCGTGTTTGGATTTGTGGCCAGCCAACTGGTGTTACCCACTTTTTGTCTTCTCAAAGAAACTATATCTAAACCAATGCAGTGTCTGTCTCTTCCATGTCTTTTCAAACTCCAGCCAGTCGAGGCTGATGGCTACCTAATGTGAGCCTGCTTCTGGTTCCGGATCTGCTGGTTTCTTCCTGTTAAAGGGAAGTCCTTCCTTCTCACTGTCTCTAGCATGCTGCTCAGGATTGGGAATGGGCCAATCTGCTGGTTTCTTTAGATAGATAACTTTTACTGTCATCTTGTTCTGTTTATAAATGTATTGTATTATATTAGGAATGAACTAATTGTAATTGGATCTAAATCAGGACCTATTTGGAACTAAATATGACTTTTTATCTTTTGTATAGCTACCTGAAATAACTTTTATTATAATTAAACTGAAGTGAATTGAATTTTAAGGAATCAGTACTTATTGAGTACTAAACCTTTTATAATTGAAACTTTTTATTTTCAGCAGGAGTCAGAAGAAACAACAACAGCGGTCATAATAAATGAGGTAACCTTGTTTTACTTTGAACTAAAATAACTAAAAATCATCAATAAAATATAGATAATGCATTTGTGACTAATTTTGCCAGGAAACCGATGAGAAAACTACAACAGCTGAGGCAGAGGCTGAGAAAACTTTGGAACAGGAAGATACTGACGAGGCAGCTGCTCCCGATGGAGACCATGAGGAAGAAGAAGGAAAGAGAAGAGAGGATGAAGAAAGACAGCAAAAAGAAATGCAAGAAAACTTGAGGATAGAGGAGGAAGAGAAGCAAAGAAAAGAAATGGAGGAAAAGCTGGAGAGGGAGGAAGAAGAAAGGCGGATAAAGGTAGAGGAGAGAAAGATGAAGGAAGAAGAAGAAGAAGAAAGAGTAATGGAGGAAGAAAGGCTGAAAAGAGAGGAAGAAGAAAGACAAAGAAAAGAGGAAAAAGAAGAAGAGCAAAGGCAAAAACGGGAGCTGGAGGAGAGGCAGAGGAGGGACGAGGAAGAAAAACAGAAAAGGAAAATGGAAGAGAAACTGAAAAGAGAAGAGGAGGAAAAACTAAAAAGAGAGGCGGATGAAAAGAGGAAGAAAGAAGAAGAAAAGCAAAAACGAGAGATAGAGGACAAGAGGAGGAAAGAAGAGGAAGAAAAACATAAAAAGGAAACAGAAGAAAGGAAGAAAAAGGAGGAGGAAGAGAAGCTGAGGAAGAAAGAGCAGGAGAAGAAAAGAAAGGAAGAGGAGGAGAAGCGAAAAAGAGAGGTGGAAGAGAAGAAAAAAGAAGAAGAAAGGCAAAAAAGGGAGATGGAGGAGAAGAAGAAACAAGAGGAAAGGCGAAAAAAAGACATGGATGAGAGGAAGAAAAAAGAGGAAGAGGAGAAGCACAAAAAGAGAGAAGCTGAAGAGAAAAGGAAAAGAGAGGAGGTGCTAATGTGATTCTAAGTTCTCTAAACGTTAAAAAAAGGAGAGAAAATAGAGACGATGAATTTGTGTTAACTCAGATTAATAATTAGTGAGGAACAGAAATGATGAGGGAAGCCACCTCAGCTTGGTTAAACTAAATTAGTTTATTATCTTCCTAATATAGCAGACAATAAATTACAACTTAGCTTTAGTCTCAGCATCAATATCAGTGAGACAAGACGTTAGTTTAGGACCACCTGACGGTTATTAACCTGAACCAAAGTGGGATTTATCCCCAGCTTATGTTTGACAACTTGTTTTTTTTCTTCTTGTTTTTACTCTTTTCAAAAGGAGGAGAGACTGAAGAGATTTGGCTTTAAGGAGAAGGTAAAACCAAACTAACCACCAGTCGGTACTCTAACGTGCTGCTTTCTTCTCTAAGAAATAAACCCTGTTTTTCCTCGTTGTTTTTCAGGGCGAACCAGCCAAACAAAACGGAGCTTTCATTACAAATAAATTCAAGAAAACAGAAACAATATCAAGGTAATTCTGATAAGTTTTATCAAGAAATTTGCTCCTTCAAAATAATTTCTTTTTCAGTTTATATGTGCACAGGCTCGTGATAGCGTGGGAGACAAAAAGGTTTGTGTTGTAGATCAATAGTAATAAAATTTACACTTACTTCAAAGCTTTATAAAAAATTGTGTAAAACTTTGAAGGACAACTAGACAAAATCCAAACAGGTACAAAAGTCCAAATTAAAGACCTAGTGGTCCATGAAACAATGCTGATCACCTGTCATTTTCCATACCACAGCTTGAAAATAATATGCATAATGTGCTCATGTGTTGTGAAATAATTTTAGCACTCAAGTGTTGTCCTTTTGTTGACCCAGTGCTGCAGTATGTGTTGGCCATGACTCTCAGCTACTGCCAAACCAAGTCTTAGCCAAATATCTGCAAAATGAACTGAATTGTAGCTTTTTCTGTGAAATCTAACTCCCTTTAATGGTAATGGCCATCTTGTCTTGAGTTGGCTTCAAATGTAGATTTGTAGATGTACAACCAGTGATTATTTCCTGAAAGTTTGATTAAAATTCATTCTGACTCATGAGATATTTTGCTAACAGACAGACAGCATTGACTCCAAATAGCTAATGACAAAATCTGAATAATATATAAGTTAAATATCACATATGAGTAAAATCATTATCTCCCAACTTTTGGCACCAGGGGATAAAAAGCCTGCAACGTTTTCAAATGTGAGTGAAATCCTTCCCTGTCTGTGACCAGGGACAACGCTCCGTCCACCAAGGCGGATGACGTGGAGAAGCGGGAGGCCGAGCGGAAGCTGCAGGAGCTGAAGCAGCGGCGGAACAACACAGAGAGTGAGGAGTTTGAGAAGATGAAGCAGAAGCAGCAGGACGCCGAGGTGGAGCTGGAGGAGCTGAAGAGAAAGAGGGAGGAGAGGAGGAAGATCCTGGAGGAGGAGGAGAGGCAAAGGAAGAAGGAGCAAGAGGAGAAGAAGGCCAAAGAGCAGGTATCTAGTGAGGACGTCCTCGGAAATTTGTGTCAACGTTTAACGCTTTATTTAACAGCAGGTGTTTTTTTGCTGAACAGGAGGAGAGAAAAAGGATGAAAGAGGAGATTGAGAAAAGAAGGGCGGAGGCTGCAGAGAAGAAGAAGCAGAAGGAGGAGGAGGTGTCCACAAAACCCGCTTTTACGATCAGTCCCAAAGGTTCCTCTAAGGTGATGTTTAAAGGGTTCCTGCTGGAAAAATACACCAAATTTGATCTTTCACTCACAGCCGATCACCGTTTTTAGAACTCCTTCCATTAAAACATCTGATTTGTAAATCTACAAATCATTGAATCAACCAAATTTAAGATGGCTGCCACAGCTGATCAACACTTCACTTAACACAAAAATGGCTCAAACTCACCAGTATTGAGGTAATGTGCTGGTTGGTAGTAGGTGGGAGTCATCCTGAACACACAGTCTGAGCAGTGATGAGTCTCAACAGATCTTATCATTGCATGAGATTTTGGACATTATGACTTTGTTCCTCCACATCACAAGATGACTTTTGTTTTTCTCGTATAAAACAAACAAACAAAATGAATGCAGTCAACGATGAGCAACACAGCAACAACAACAACAAAACAAATTACTCCGGACAAATTTAATTAGTCTTGCACCTCGGAAGCAAAAGTATAAGCACCTGGGTGGAGGCGTTCAGCTCTTTTCTGGTCTTGTTGGATACCCAAAGTGCTTTTACAATACAAGCATTCTGACTTTTACCAATTTCATTAAATGCAAAGTGTAATTCCTTCAGAGCAACATGATTCTGTGTTCGGGTCTGAACTGGACCTTGTTCTGCAGATCAGTCCCTCATCCGACACAGCTCTGCATCTCAATCAGCTCATCTGAAGCCACCTCAGCTTGGCTTCTTTTTCTCTTTCCTTTGTCAACCAGTTTGTGCTAACTTTAAATAATGTTGTATTGTGCAGATTGGAGAAAAGGCAGAATTTCTGAGCAAATCAGCCCAGAAAAGGTGGGTCAAACAAAGTTTTAAAAAGTAACTTAATGAACTAATAATTGTAGTTTCTGTAATTATTCAGAATATTTATTTTTTCTTTATGCAGCTCTGCAGCCAGAGTGTCACATTCTCCAATTGTGGCCAAGGTTGGCAACAGATTAGAGCAGTACACCTCTGCTATCCAGGTGAGAATCATTTTATTCATATTATTTAATTAGTCGGTGATGTGTTTCGTTAAATTCAACATCTGTAGTTGGTTTAACTAGGTTTTAGGTTTTATAGGTTCTTTCTGACTGCTCTGGCCCCTTTCAAAGACAAGTGTGACAAATTATAAATCCACATAAAACAATCTGAATCCATGTTTTTGTTTCACAGGGAAACAAAGAATTAAAATCTCCCAAATCACCGTTGGCAGATATTCCTACTGGAGGGACACGCAACATCAAGAGCATGTGGGAGAAAGGCAACTTCACCAGCGCTTCTGAAAGTCCAGCTCCTGTAAACAAGGTGAACAGAAAAAAAAGATATTAAGTGAGATAGATTTTCTGACAGCTGGATGAGCGTTTAAAGCGAGTCTCTCCCACCCTTTCCTCCCAGGATGCACTTGGGGTTAAAGGGAGTGTGGTGGGACGCGTTAACAGCTGGATGGGGAAACCTGCAGAATCAGAGAAGACAGCACCACCACCTCCTGCAGCAGCTGAAACACCACCCCCAGCTGCAAAACCAGCAGTAAGACCTGACCGGTCCACATCTAGACTAAACAGCCACACAGCTTCGTGAAAAAAAACAAAAGTTTTACTTTAAAAATGGCTCAGTGTTCTTTTAAATGTGAACCTGCCAGACATTTGTCGGCTGCAGCCTTTAGATCTGAAATCTGAGTGGAGTCTGGTGACGCCACGTGGCCACTTTTATCCCAAAAGTAACTCACAAAAGAGAGAATTGCTGAGTGCTGAATCACTTTGCTGAAGAAGCCTAAATTGAGATGTTAAATTAAAAATCTAAACACTTGATAAAAAAAGTTAAAGGTAGCAAAATGGTAGCTTGATGTTGAAAGTGGTAAAAGGGGTCAGCTAAAATTATCAAAATGCTATTTACATGTAAAAGTTAAAAGAAGCAACAGACTAGTTAAAATCTAAAAGTACACAAAGTTTATCTTGAAGCTTAAAGAATCCAAGGGCTATTTAAAAGCTAAGAGCAGTAAAAGTCTTGCAAAAGTTGCAAAATGCTAACTAAAAGCTAAAAAAAGAAGCAGAAAGCAACCTGAAAGCTAAGAATAACAAAAGATACATTTATGATGTTAAAAGCTGCAAAAAGCTATCAAAAAGCTAAAAGTAGATTGTGGCAATAAATAAACGAGGCCACGTGTAACCGGGTACTTGGTGGACACTGTGTCCTTTTGTTAAAACAGGACAGCTGCTGGTCCTGGTGGGTCCTCTGGAGACAGCATGCCCACGTACAGCAGCATGTCTGAGTGGCAGGTCAAACCAGGTCCATCTGTCTCATGGACTACTGGACAAATCTTAATGAAACTCTGTGAAAGTAATTATTAGAATTATTAGATCTACAGCTAATTACTCAACCCTGTTTGTCTGCTAGCAAAATATTTCATGAAAGACTTGACAAATTTTAATAAAACTTTCCAAAAATAATTAATGGGTGTCCATCTAGAACTAACTTTTTTGGATCACATTAACCTCATCATGGGTTCTGTTGTCTGATAGGAAGTGAAACCAGCTGATGTTGGGAGCAAGCGTGGGATGTGGGAAACCAAGAGGAGCTCCACACCATCCAAGGTAACACACACACTTTATAAAATAAGCAATTTGTCCCATTTTGTCTACCAAATATAAAAAAGGTCATTTAAAATTTGTTTCATCCATGTGCACATCCCATCAGACATCATGTTAGAGAAATTGTATTGGCTGTAAGTCTGCAGATAAATGCAGCTGCTTCAGTTTAACTGTTCATTTATCCACTCATGCTTCTTCTTTTCTGGGTCACAGTTTGGGTACACCCTGGGCAGGTCACAGATTCATCACAGGGCCACATGACAAACAACTACTCACACTCTCACTCACATCTAGACTTGCCAATCAGCCTAATTT
>JAVKLF010000011.1:5548857-5571544 GCA_034783495.1 Millerichthys robustus | reverse complement strand
AAATAGTTGTGCACTCGTAACCGGATTTGTGTGTAACTGCAGTTTTGTGTGTGCGTACCAGGTGATTTGTGTGTACAGTTTCAACATGTATAGGCGTAGGAGAAGGTTTATTTTATTTTTAAGGTTTACAAATCCAGTATTACGCATGCACAAATCTTTTTACGCACGCACAAATCTTTTTACACACGCACAAATCCTGTTACACACACACAAATCTTTTTACGCACGCACAAATCATTTTACACACACAAATCTTTTTGAGACTGTTTTCACTCCATATCAACAGGTGCAGAACTACACTTCTAATGCAGCATCACAATAATGCTTGGTTAACTCGGGTCACAAAAACACTAAAAATCAAGCACAAACAAGTTTGACTGTGTTGTTATTTTAATAACAAGTCAAAAGATCACTTATGATTGCATTTAGGACATTTATGATCAATTTTGTGTTTTTTTATTTGACTCCTTACACGTATATATTTTTTTGCATTTGTCAATAACTTCTTAAAAAATTCACGTCCAGGGTGTACCCTGCCTGTAATAACGTTCACCAGATCTGCTAAATCGTTCAAGTGTAGAAAGATTTCATGTACCTACCACATCCAGCAGGTTCACAGCATGGCCCCTATGGGGGCTTGCAGGAGGCGGGGGCTGCGGGCCGACTCTGTCACCTGACATACTCTCCTCCCCCTTCCTGATCATGCCCCTCCAGTTGCCCATCCCACCATCTGTCTGATCACCAGCTAGAGAGCTCTGTGAGCCACTGGCTGATGCCTGCAGTGGGAAAAGAGAAATCTGTCAGAAAAATGTGTCGTGTGTACAAAACCGGGAAATGACGTTACATTTACATAACTTAGAGGAAAAAGTTTTAATTAGCAGCATGCCAGAACCGTTTTTTGACATCACTGCAAATATGTTTCATCCTGATGAGTTTACTGTTAGACAAGCAAGAGAACTGGTGAAAAAAAAACAGAAAGGCAGTGTGGGCAAAAATTAAACCCTTGGTTTAAAATGATCTAACACAACGACAGTGCATGTCAAGATGAAATAGAATTGTATTTATTAAAAAAAGTGTGTTTTGTCATTTCCACACAAGTCTACTTCCTAATTGTCATGAAAAAGAACCATGTGCAGTTTCACAGATTTTACTCATAAACAGACATTTCTGGGGGGACTGAAATAAATTTTTTAAAGAAAGTTTTTGCTTATGAGTAAGAAATTGCATTTCTTATAATAGCAATTAACACGCACAAAAAGGGTTAGAGTCAAATTAGAGACAGAGTTTGGGGTTAAATGGACATAATCTGTAGGGGTTAGAAACACACAAGGAAGACTGACTGAAAAAAGTCAGATTAGATGCAGACTTCGCAGGCAGCAGGTGAGCGAGACAAACCTTAGTGGCCTCACCCTCCTGGGCAGGAGGCTCAGCGGGGGAGAGAGACTGACCACCGGGGTTTTTAAGGGACTAAAAGCAGACATAAGGAAGAACATAGACAGAAAACAAACTGGAGCTACGAGCAGAGGCACTACAATAGAGAAATCTGAAGTAGGCAAACCTTTTACAAAAGCAGTTCTAAGATTAAGAGTGACAGTACGAACCAGAAGCTCAGTGACTGTCACACAGGCGGACTCTACCTTGTCTCTGGGAACAGAAGGAGGCAAGTCTCTCAATCTGTTGCGCCTCTGGTCCTACATAAACAAAAGTTTAACAAATGCGCAACATAAACTAAAGAAAGAGCAAAAAAACGATGATTTGTGTTTAAAAAATTAGTTTCATTAGTTGCTTTATACTTATTCTGCCACTAATAATTGGACCAATATTATTTCATTACCAACAAAAACTATTAGTTGTTGATCAGTAAAACTCAACTGTTCTATAAGAAGTAAAAAGATAACCTCTTACTTCTAGATTATTATTCATGAGGCCAATGGCATCAGCAAAGTCAGGATGTTTAGTGTTGATATAAGCCAACTCTATGGCAACCAGGTTATGAACCTGAAGAGAAATAAAGCAGAGGGCCTGATCAGAATTTCACTTTCCTTAAAAAATGTTCTATATTATTTAGTGGAAGCAGGTTTCTGACCATGTCATTAGTGACTGGGAGTCTCCTTCTGAGAAGAGAGGTAACCACTTCAACTATGGCATCATGGAGCTTTGGAAACCTCAACAGCTCCTGCAGAAATTATTTTAAAACATCCCATGAGCACAGCAGTTCTGTCTATTTCTAAACAAAGGTCTGTTAATGAGGGCTTTTCTCACCTGTGTGCTGTAATTGCTGCAGTGTTGGATGATCCTCTGCATTTCCTCATGAACCAGTTCGACGCAGCGCAGGCTGGGCTCCTCCAGACGTTTGATCTGCCGCTTCACCAACAACTCAAAGGAAACCTCGGGCACAAACAATGCAGGCCTTGGGCCCTGCCACAAGAATTTCAACTATGAGCCTTCATAAAAAGGCACAAGTCAAGATAAAGATTGTTCTTAAAGCAGGCAGTGAAAGCGTACCGTGGCATTTCTGATTGCTGTCAGCACATCAATAGTTGTCAGACCGCCCAGAGGATCGACGGACTCCAATGTGCGACCAAATGTCTCGTGAAATATATAACAGATTCTAGCGCCACCACATCTGAAAAACATGGACAAGAATTAAATGCAGGAAGAATTAGTTCTCAGCTGATTGTTCTAGAGAGAAAGCTGCCAGCAGCGCCGCTCAGTGGTGTGTTAGAGTATACGCATTTCAGAGGAGTGTGTAACTTACAGCTCAGCCGTTTCTATGTACTTGGCTGTGCCCTCTATAGTATGGCAGTACTCTGCAGCAAACTTGGTGATGAGCTGCAGCAACGTGGCACTCTTGTCTTCAACAGGGTCCCCATAACTGTTCAATAAAGACTGATACTGCGCAGCCAGAACGTTGATCCTCGTCTTCAACTCAGGAAGACAGTCTCTGATGTGATGCATCAGTAATCTGGTATAGAGATAAGATTAAGTCAGTCCAGAAAATGGCTTGACCATTTCATTTAATGAATTACAAAATGAGTAACAACTAAAATAAACACGTCTCTTCTAACCTCATACCTATTTAATGTTCTAGCCAGATATTTTGTTCCATTTCTGTTCGCAAGAGAAGGGTACTTCTTTTGTAGAAATGCATATTCGTCACGAATAGAATCAGCCACTGATTTCTTTTGATTAATGTCCAACTGACTCCTGAAAAAACGGCACAAAACACTCGTTGGGTTAGGGTGGTCTTGAAAGCTTGTTTTGTAGCGTCAATATCTATGAGAACTAGACAAATACCTGTTAACTACTCCAATAATACCCAGTTTGACAGGAATGACTCTTCCCATCAACACATCCATGGCGTCCGTGCCAGCATCCATCAAGTCCAGCTTGGTCACCACTGCAAGTGTCCTCCTGCCTAAACAGAAAATAAACACACTCATCTAGTAACAAACACTGAGGCAAGGACTGACAAAAGTAAAAGACAAAGAATATGGAAATAGAAAATGATGTAGCAAAACAAAACAAAAATGCAGATGGCGTTTACCATCGGGGTCAACTTCACGGGCTACTTTCAGAGCCTCTGAGGTTGCCATGTCTGTGTTGGCAGCAGTCACAGCCAGGATTATGGAGTTAGGGTTGGAGATGAATTTTAGGATCAGCTCTCTGATCTGGATTTCTATGTCTTTGGGCTGGTCTCCTACAGGTACCTGTTAAAAAAACAGGCTAGTGATAATTATAATAATAAATAATAAGAAACAGCTCCAGGCAGTCTTGTCATAAGTAAAAACTATTCCTAACAAAGTAGATGCACAAAAAAGTCAAAACAATTGGTAAATCTACTACTTTTTAAAAATTCTTTAAGACATTTTTTAAATGAGAGAGTTCAGTAGTACAGATTTTTTCAGGATCTTTCAAGACTCACAAAATAAATGCAAAATAAATGTTACATAATGTGAATCTGGACATTTTGGAAGCTAATCAAAAAGCTTTTATACCTTTGTAATGCCAGGAAGATCCACTAATGTGAGGTTCACAACATAAGGGGAAAAGATTTTCAGGTGAATGGGCTCATCACAAATACCCTAAAAAACAAAAACATCAGGTAGGTGCTGATAATTACGGCAATCAAATGAGACCTCTACTGATATTGTTTCTTATTTGGTTACTTGTATGTTCCTCTGTTTGAATTTAAGCAGCATACCTTGTTGTTCCCAGTAATTCTTTCTGTCTCGGCTTCAATCTCTTGTCTGATCTCCTCAAAGTCTGTGTAGATCTGAAAACAAAGGTTGCATTATGTAAAAGTCACAGTGACAATAAGCAAAGCATCTTTAATTAAAAAAACAAAACAAAAAAACTTTTTCTGTTTTTACTTTATTAATTTTTAAAAAAATAAATCCTTAGCAGTGTCATGAGATTATCTGAACATAGCGGCTTGTTTGTTCAAACTTCAAAAACAACTGCACACTGAGCTGAACGGGGCAGACATTCAGATATTTTTAGCAGCTGAGGCTGCTGTGTCGCCATGTGCTGATCAAAACTAACCTCCCATAGCTGATCAACAAATGTCAGTATAGCTTCAAAACACCATCGGCCTATTTATGGTCTATTTATCAGACACACGGTACAGAAAAATAGCAATAAAAAAATATTGTTTCTGGTAAACTAAAGACTGAAGAGAACATTTATCAACTTCACCTTGTTTTTGGTGTGTAGGAATTTGCCCCATTCCTCTCCATCGATGCCTGTAGAAACATAAACATGAGGACAGCTTTTAAATCGATGTTTTTATGACAAACATTCGTGTAAATGGCCCAATGGGAGTTTTTTTCCCCTAATGGCAAACATGGTATGAGGAAAGTTTTCATAGCAAAATATCCAGAGCTGCAGTAGTTTAAAACAACTCAGTCAACTATTGTTTAAAACACAATGATAGTGAAAGCGTGATTTCAAAAAGCAAAGAAAAACAAAGCCATTTGGGAAGGTGACTATTTTTAATGATGAAATATTTTAGCTACAAAAATCAACAATAAAGCGTGACTTTAAAGGAGTGGAGTCTGTTAGTCATTTTGAGGAAGTCTGTTTATGAGTGTCATGTTTTTGACAAAGCTGTTATTGTTAACTATAATTACTCCAAATGGAATTCTGATGACAATACTCCCCTTCAACCGACAGAGACCAGTCTGAACTGCGTAAATGAAGACATGAATGGGAAGCTTTAAAAAGCTAGAGAAAAACAAGTCAGGATTGGGCAGAAAGGGTTAACAAACTCGACAAGTAAAGTGGAATGGTCTGTGAGGATGTGATATAAAGAACGACAAGGAAAGAACAAGGGAAAAAAAAGACCTTTGTAAAGACGCCCATTTTTCTTGGGTCCTGTGGTTAAAGAGAGGTGATGGGAAAAGAAGGGTTAGCCTGGCTCTCTGCAGCTACTGCATTACAGTGCAGCAATGCAGCAGTAATACTGGCAGATCTGAGATGCTGTTTTAATTGCCAGGGACCAGATAACATCAGAGACAAAAAGATTTGTATAATAAAATAGTTACTAAAGGAGCAGCAGATCAGCAAAAATCTGTGACTGGTTAGTCTATAATGTAAATACAATATTTAAATATATATGTTAAATTTTGATCATCAAATAATTTAATTACTGCAAATTGTTAATTTCTAACTAATTTAAGTTTGAAAAAAAACAACAACTACACAACAGAAAAAGTGAGAAGTGACAGTTATGCTACCATTGTCTTCAGTGGTTTTCCTGCGGTCATCTGCGTCAATGTGCACCAGCTGCAGGATGAGGGGCCGGCGCGTGACGACGCCAGTACCACGTGGAAGGATGTCCCTGCCGACCAGGCTCTCTAAAACAGAACTCTTCCCGCTGCTCTGTAGAGAAAAGAGCGTCAATGTCAAAGAAAAACACAGGCGGTGGCTGAAGCATGTATGAATCATTTGTGGACGGGACAAACCAGTCCAATCAACATGCAACACTAACATTAATGAGATTAAAAACACACTGGCGTTGTGTTCTGTGATATTTATAGAACCTTTTCGATCAAGACTACAGCTGCTTTTGCACAGAGGTATTAAAAGTCTTTTTTTAGCTTCTGTCATAGTTAGATTCTCCCATGACTCCCTGTTATGAGTTGTACTTTGAGATGGATTAAGAATTAATAAGGCAAAGTTGACAACATTGTATATACTCTCATTACGCAAGCACTTGATAACATTAGTGACATAAAGCAGAGTTTGTGATCATGTTTTAGTCACTTTTACAATTTGTTGAACAGAAATAACTGAAAGATTCCTCTTAAATCAACAGGGTTTTATTCCTCTACAGAAAACTATAACAGACTATAGCAGTCTTTGAACAAGATTGAAACAATCAGCAATCATTGCTGCATTTACAGAACATTGATAAAGGCAAGAGCAACAAATTAGTTGTTCAAAAAATCTTTCTCCTTGCCTGGTCTCTCGCTAACAACCTCGGCCACAGGCCAAAATGTCGGAGACGGACACATCCTATTAGCTGAGCGGAGAAGGTAAACTTTTCAGACAAAGCCGGTCACTTTAAACCAATTAGGCTCACATGTGTATGGTAGTGACAGGACTTCCTAATCAACAATACTTTGTGGTGCAGTTTACTTGAACTGAATCACAGGAATTGAAGGTTTTGAGATATTGTATCCTTATCTTTCTGACTTTTAAAACCGTGTAGCTCAGTAGTTCTTAAACATTTTCAGCTTCCAAACAAGAACAGCAGAAACTTGCAACGCCAACTCCTGCTGTTTAAAGTAAATAAACATAAACAAGGGCACAATGTTAACACAAATGGTGTCTCAACAACCATTAAGCTACTTTTATTGATTTATGGCAGAACTGTGCAGTTAGAAATCATTTTGACTTTTGGAGACCCTCTCAAAGACTCAACTTGGTATTTCACGACCCACAGTGGTGTCAAACCTTAACGTTAATCACAGTAGCAGTCTATAAAACTAAAATAAATTCAGACAAAAGCAGTAACTTCAACAATCTGTCACTTGTTAGGCTTCCGATAAATATCAAATTAAATTTGTTTTTATCTCGATTACCCTCATACTAAGCTAAACTGGGAACACATTGTGGTTTTTATTAATGAAACGTAGTTGTTCAGCGCACGAACTACGTTTTTACTGGAAAGTAGATAAACATTTATTACCGATAAACACATGAGCCTATACAACTGTCTACTGTCAAAACAAAAGCATTAAATTGGGAAGCTACTCAGCAGCTAATGCTAACTTTGATGCAGAAGCAATTATTCATGTAAAATGCGAAATAAACATTGAAAGATACAATTAAAACATGAATCAGTATACGTTCTACATGAAACTGAAAGAAAAAAATAATACAGACAAGAAGATAAACAGCAACAGAAAGTTCGAGCATGCTAACCAAGTAGCTAGCGTCTGAGCAGAGTGACGTTTCTCACCTGGGTTCCTACGACAACTATCTGTGGCAGTTGAATGATATCTGCACCGACCGTGTTAAATACATCTTGAAGTTTGTTTATTACAGGTATGAGGGCTTCCATTTGCTCCGTTAATAATCACGACCTGCCCAGCACTCAACTTTCTTGACGTCGTACGGGTACAAAGTCATTCAATGTCCGACAGCTAAAGCTACTTTTGACTCTTGGATTTGTCCCACACAACTGCGTAAACGGTTTGCTTAGTGTTGCATTCTGGGAGTTGCAGTCCAGAAGGTGCCAGTCAGCATCTGTTTAATAAAAGGCACAAATTTCGACGAACTACAACAAAAAACAACAACGCTTTTTTAAAATCGCAGTAACAGTAACTACCGTGTTTCCCCGATAGTAAGACAGCGTCTTACTATCGGGGAAACACGGTACGTGTGTACCAAATATATAAACAAAACAGAGGACAGATTTGGTCATGGAAAAAGTATACTCCACCTTAAAGTCATTTAATTTGTTTTGTATCTTGTTTAAGCATACTATGCTTAACTGACTCACTCGTAAATTTATGTTAAAAAAATTTCAGCACTCATTTAACACTCAGAATTTATTGTATTTTTGCATAAAAGGCAATATACAATAAACACCCTAACTAAGTTTTTTGCACTTTCAAAATGAAAACAAATTGTTAGGTTTCTAGAGTTTACCAATTTAAAGTGCCTTTTTATTGTTTTTACAACAAATACAACAATGTAAAATTCCAGTTTATAAACACCATCATATATAAGCTTATATCAAGTCAACACTAATAAATGAACAAATCAAATTCGGCAAATATATATACAGTACTAGGAACCCATACTAAATATGTCAGTGTAGATTCTCAGTCATAAAACTTTTAAGAAGGTAATTGGATTTAGTTTTATTTCATGATTATTTTTCTCTAAAAAGCTTCCTTTTGTTTTGAACTGACTGGTGGAGTATTTCAGGCATTTTTTTTTTACTTTTATGGATTAGAGATAAAATGTCTAATTATCCTTTTAGACTAATATTAGTCTAAAAGGACTTAACTCTTAGTTTTTTTTACAGTTGCGCTGACTGTGGTGGTTAGACCATAACAAAACAAATTAGACCATAACAAAAGCTTAAAACAAGACTGGCAGTGTAGAGAACAGGAGTATTTTAAAAAAACTGTAGTGCAAACTTTAAAACACGTTAGGTAACCAACAAGCAAAGACATATCTGTAGTTAAGAAAAAAATCAAAGTCTACTCAAGGAAGCTATAAACTGTGCCCCAAGAAATAAGTGTTCGAATAACATGTATTTTTTGTTATTGAGAGACATGTTTAGAGTTTTTAACTGACTGGTTTTAACTTACTGACTAAAGGTGCTTGAGCGACATTCAAAAAACACTGCTCTTCAATTTTCTTCAACAGCACACAAAAAAGTCTACATTCAATTAAATATTCAAGAACTTACACAACAAAAAGTTTCAGAGCAAATTAATGTATATAATCTGAATGCCAGTTTGCATTTTCAGTTTTAACATTTCACAGCCAACTGGCTTTCTGCAACTCACTCAATCACTACTAGAGTTGCATCCTCCTCACGATGCAGTGCAGTCTGTGTAAGTGGTCACCATATTTCCTCTGCGCTGGGTCACTGTTCTACAGTGATGCTTTGGTGCGCCATTAAACCTGCTCTCTGTCTGTTTGGCATGCTTGTTGAAAGTAAACATTCTCTCCATGTCTTCAAACATGTCATCAAAGACACCTGCTCCAAAACCACCTTGAAAGTGTCTCTTGTGTCTGCTGTAGGACTCTTTGTTGGACCTGGACTGTTCTTCAAAGTGTCTCCTCTGCCGGACGTGTCTGTTCTGGCTGTAGATGTTAAAGTCCTTAAACATGTCATCAAAGTTGAAGCTGAAAGGTTGGTGGGAGTCTGACTTCCGTCTGCTTTGTGTCTCCCGGGTGGGGTAGGTAGTATCACCAAACTGATCGTACTCTCTTCTTTTGGGCTCATCCGACAGAACTTCATAAGCTGTGAGTAACAAATCAAGAATCTCAGACAATGCAGGAGAAGTCAGAAGAATATTTAAAGGCTTATACGTTTGAGTACAGCAATAAGGAGAACTCAGCTGAGTCTGTGTTTTAAAAACAATAGAGGTTAAGTAGCAGAGCAATCTATCAGATCCAATCCATTATTTACTTAGCTTGCCATTTATTGTTTTGTTCTGTGTTTTTCAACTATTTTAGTTATTTTGGTGATTCATTCTCAGTTTTTTACTTATTTACAGATATATGGTGGTACAGGCTGACACCCTGCATTTGCCAGTGAATTTTTCATATAAGTAGACAATAAGCTGTACTATGAGCTTCTCCAAATACAGTCTCAATGTGGCGTTAGAAATTATGCCCAACTGACACCTTCTTTGGTTTTTGCACACAAATATAGTAGCAGCTCCTGAGCATAATTGTTACACATTTTCTGTGAAAAAGATAGATGTCAGTAACGTCGCAAATTTTAACATTTCATGTTGATATTAATTCAGAAAATTACTGTCTGCCCCACAAATATTTATGTTCAGAAGCAGCTACTGTTCACCTCACCATTACAATTAGCTTATCAAACTGTTGCTTTAAAAACAGAAATTTTCTCATTACAAAAACATTTAAGACAACAAGGACAATTGTACCTTCAGCAATTTCTCTGAACTTCAGTTCAGCATCTGGACTCTTGTTCTTATCTGGGTGGAATTTCATAGCGAGTTTGTGGAAAGCCTTTTTTATCTGGCGTTCTGTTGCACCTTTGGGCACTCCCAGTATATCATAGTAGTCTTTCTTGGCGAGAATCAGCTCTGTGATCACCAGGATGCAAACGGAAAACATTAAGACAGACTGTGCAGCTGCCATGGCTCCAGTATCCCCTGTATTCAAAATAAAGGAAGCTCAGTCAAGACTTTATTGTAAGACATCTCTGGTTTAGAAAAGTTAGGTACTTTTATTAAAGTTTATTATTCATTCAGCTTAGCTTAAACTCTGTAATAACGTTTCAATTAAAAGTCACTTCATAGAAAAATCATCATGTCTTTACATCTCTCCTAAATGTAGCTTATGTTGCTAACACGAACTACCATTCTCCTGACCGGCTCATTAATGAAAAAAAAACCCACATTACTTACCTTCTGGAGAACACTGCTGTACCTTCTTCTTTTTTATTAATTCATACGGCTTTTACTTAGCTAAGAATAGCCAAACATGATGTTGGTGATTGGTGACGGATTGCGGTCAAAACCCGGTTTTCTGTTTCTTCTTCGCTGGTTTAGAGGAATCTAAAAGGAACCACAAACCGTCATTAGTGTCGTTCTGCCCCCTGTCGGTCATTCCAGGTATTGTATCGTTCAAGTTTTAAGTAGTTGAGTAAAGATCGATAGTCAGGCTTCTAGGGCGCATAAAATCAGATTACAAGATAATGTAAACAAATAAAAGAACAAAAGTAAATGACACAAGTCATCTGAATTAAAAAATTTCAATTGTATATTTGTTTATACAAAAATTACATCATGTTGTCACGGACAACATTGTTCCGGATTGAGAATTGCTCACTTATTTGGTAGATTTAAAACCCCAAACTATATTTAATCTAACAATAGACCATTCCGACTTTGTAAAATCAAATAAAAAAAATTAGAGTTGCTTTAATTAATTGTAAAATAAAGTCAAATTAAAGATAATTTTCTTAAACAAAACATGTACGTAATTGCCTTTTAGTTGTCAAACAAATGAATGAACATCGGCACAAAAACTTTTAGTTATAGCAACAAAGAAAAGACAAAAATAAAAAGTACAGATACAGAAAAAAATGTATAAATATTGAAATTTAACTAATATTTAGCTAAATAGATGCAAAAAAGAAAAGAAGAACAAGACTATCTGTTTGCAACAGAATTACGGGAATCTACTGCAGGAAAATTTATTTATATCCAGAAAATGAACTGCTGCAGAGGGACCAAAGAACCGCGGATTGCGGAAATCTGAGCGAGTTTTATCAAATTTTATTTTAAAAGCGTTTAATAAAAAGCTAAATGTTTTCCCTTTTTTACTTCAGTGTTGAACACACTGGAACGGACTGCGATGAGGTGAACGTATTCAACCAATCAGCAGCTACCATTTATCGGCCAAGTTTTAGACAGCCAATGGTGAAGCAGAACGCCAACCACGTGACGCTTGTTTTTCTGTCGGCTGTCATTGTCGGTCTGGAAATCGTCCGGGCGAAGGAAACATGTAGTGAAACAGAGCTGAGCATTTGCGTTAACACTAATGAAGGAAGGCGACGTACATTAACGGAATGAGGGGGTTCTAACATTGTTGGGACGACAACGTTTAAAGGTTGGTGTGGCTTGTTACAGTTTGTGTGGCCTTTATGAATGTTAGCTGCGCTAAGCTAGTTACTGAACTGTTGTGTATGAGTCGTTCTTTAAATGTGCGCTTAGAAAAAAGTACTTCTCGCGATAAAACAAAATAAATTAGTTCTCACGGTTAGTTATTTTTGTATCTTGCCATTTCATTATTACTTTTCTCTCTTCTATTTTTCATTGTTTTTGTCATTTTAATCATCACTTTATTATTTATCACCAGGTTAATGAAAAAAGTCAAGAAAAAGTGCTTGTTCACCTTATTTTCTTTGGATGCCTTACAGTATCTGAAACAATATGAATCACAGATGGGCTCCTAATGCTTGGATGAAACTAGGTAGAGCATCTTTTATGTGGCACACCCATTCTCACCAGTCAGCAGCATCACTTCCCTTGTTTGGTACCTTTCACTGTAGGATTCATGAGCACCAACAACCTGTTTCCTGCCATGCTGGTAACTTCACTTTGAAGTACTTTCACAACCCGAGGATCCGAAGCAGAAAGGGATGGATCTTCAAGGTTTATCAGGTTAAGCAGCGGCTCGGACTCCACACCAGCTCCCTGTGTTTGAACACCTCAGCTTCCCGGTGGTCTGCCAGTCTGAGCCAGCACATGTCGCGAGTCAGGAGCACTCTGGACACGGTTTCAAAAGCTGTGAGTGGGACACACACAGAACTTCTGTCCAAAATCTCTCGCCTCAGAGGTGATGCTTTAAAGGCCAAGAAAGAAGCTGAGGTAAGCGTTGAATCTTCACAAAAAGCTGAGGAGAATGCAGTCTCATCCATTCCTCTCACTTCAAATAATTGTCCTCTGCATTCTGCATCCACTGCACCTAAATGTATCTCACCTCCTGCTTGCACCTCTTCTGCTGCTGTATTGGATGCAAGTGCCACTACCGCCACCCCTTCTAACGGTTCCATCCAGGTGACGGTCTCAGCTGCAGCCCTGACTGTGAGTGAAGATGAAAATAAAAAGCTGAGACGTGTTGCTCCCACTGTCAAAGCTAGTGCCAAAAGGAGAGAGGAGCTTTCAGCATTGATTAAAGAGACCGAGAGCAAGAGCACAAGCACAACTCCCAAAGAAGCTCCAGCACTTTTCCATCCTAGCTCCTTGTCGGTCAACTTGGATGACACTTACACTTACCTAGCCCATCATATCAATTCCTATTTTGGCAGCACAAAGGCTCAGGACAAGTCAGGGGAAAGTGTTGACCCTTCCTTTTCTCAACACGAACAATCCTCAGGTGTCATGTCTGACAAAAAGGAACCAGCTCCCTCAGTTGCCCCAGTCTCCTCCAAGAAGAGTTTAGGACAGTACTTGTCCTCTTCAGCTCCAACTGTGCAAGCGTTTGTTGGGAACTACATCGCTCCACTTGTTCCCAAGTTCAGGACAGGAGAGTCCAAAAGTGCAACGCAGGAGGAGAAGAAGACCGAAGACGTGTCAGGAAAACAGGTTGAGGCTACAGTCAGTAAAGAGCAGGTGGCAGCAGAGGAGAAGGCCAAGAAACTTCTGCTTCAAAGGGAAAAGGTATGTGTGCAACATAGAAATAGTTTAATTTAACAAATTTCCTTTTGTCGCAAAATTCTGTGGGAGTAAACAATTCCTTGAGTATCCTTTGAAAAATGTAATATTTCTGTCACACACTGCTGAAGGCAAACGTAGAGGGTGACAGAAATATTATATTTTTCAAAGGATATGTTTTTGCCCATTTTTGTGTATGTTGTTTGTATCGTTACCAAACTACCTCATGAACCATTGGACAGATTTTAATGAATCTCTCACAAAGTACTGTAGTCATTGTGTAGACACATACTATTAATTACTTTTGGTGTCATCTCAATTCAAGATGACCAGCACAGCCAATAAACACTAGAAAACACAAAAATGTGTACAATTCAGTCAGTTTTACTGATAGACCTTTGCTGAAAACTGTGGGATCAACTGTTGGAGTCTACAACTGATTCAAAATTAGATTTAATTCAGTTTAAGATGGCAGTCACAGCAAATCAACATTAGCTAGTACAAAAATGACTAACTCAGCAGTAACTTTACAGATACTGAGCTAAAATGTGATTTGATAGTAGCTGAGAGTCATTCACAAAACATACTCTGAGAGGGAAGTCTTGTGACGTTGCTTTAGATTGAGCATAACTTTGTTCTCAAAGTTTGACCATAACAACTAAAATTTTGTAATTTCTCAGCATGAAATAATTTCAGTTTAAAACTCTGGCATAAAAGGTGGCAGGCTTAAATGAACTTCGCAGCCAACCTGTTCTGTCTGAGATTTGATATATTTACCTGCAGCTAACAGGTGCCAACATGAGACAGTCCAGAGTATCAAATATATTATTGCATGCTGTTCTGACGCTCTTCACCACTCTATAGGTCAGATGACAGCGGGCTTACATCCTGCAGGAGTTCTAGGAATCTGTTTTAAAAAATACCACCCCTCCTCCTGCAGAGGTAGTGGGTCACAGAAACTCTGTTCTCTGTTGTAGCCTGTAAGGATTTGAAAACATTAGAAATCTCTCTTATGGCAAAATACAGAGATGTTATTTAGCAAGTACAAAAAACTGCACATATTTTCAGTCATTCAATCATTTATTTTTATATTTAAACAGACAGTACATTAGAGTACTTTAAGCTTCTACATCTGTCACTAATCTTATGATTTCATTCCTCTTATCTGTTTGTGCAAAAATGTGTTTTAGTTTTGATAAGATGATGGATGAACTTCATAACACTTAAGGTGTTAGTGTTACCATAAATAAACATCCTAAAACAAAAGTGGTGCTTAAAAACAGAGAAAATAATGACATATGTCTACAGCCGTTTTTATTTCTTAGTCCCATAATAAACTATATACAAAATAAAAATACATTTGATAGGTTAAATCTTACATTAAGACATTGTGTTCAAACTTCAAAAAATATTTTGTGTCTTGGAAATGATAATACAGAACTCACAATTTATCAGGCATGTTTGAAAGATAAAATTATACAGGTTTTGCTCCAGATTTAAAAACAAGATGAAGGTTTTGTTGATTTTTATTTAAATGGGTTTTTGGATCAAATGTGTCATCATATGTCATACAAAAAATATCTGCTGCATAAAAACTGTGTAGAAAAATACTGCGTTTTGATTCTTTGTTCTTCGTAGATTATTGCCAGGGTGAGTGTGGACAACCGAACCCGGGCTCTGGTCCAGGCTCTTCAGCGGGCTTCAGATGTGAGGGTCTACATCAGCAGGGTGGAGGACTTAAGTTACCACCTTCTGGAGTTCCCTGACACTTGTGGGGTTGCAGTGAAGGTGAGAAATCTAACACAGTTTTACACTTGCAGTTAATCTAATACTGGGGATTCATATATGTTTGTAAAATCTGTGGGCAACAAACAAGATTAGTAAATAACCAGATTAGTCCTGACCAATCTTGTTTATGTGGTTTTATTCAGCTGCACGGAGGTAACGGTTGGATTTTTCTTGTCATACAAAGTTATCATTTAGACAACTTTAGCAACATATTAAAGAAAACAGCACTTTACTAAGTCTAACTGAAGTGTGGGCTATTAATCCAAACACATGAAGACACTTCACAGAGTTAAAATAATATAAACTACTAACATACGCCCTACAGACTTAAGTGTTTATTGCACAGGTGGTTTTACATTAGAGTTGGCAGCTGGAGATTTTTTGTGTTTGTGTAGTTTGGTTTTATTCCTAGATGAAGAGACACAAGCCTTTTCCGACTGCTGCTGGTTCTTGACATACATTGTTTTTGTATAAGATCCTATTGGTGGCTCAGTGCAGACTGTGCACAGCTGTGTGTATTTAAGTCACAGCCTTATCTTTGACAATGTGGAGAATTTGTTCGGAACTGAACTTCAGACATTCAGAATAAAGATATTGTTAGTTCTGTAAAACCACTACCAGTTTTTACCTCAAAGGATTAATTTGAAGACCAACAGATTTATTTCCAGCCTGCCTTGACTAATCAATCCTGTATCCATCCTGTTTGAAATTTACTGAACAGCTTCCTTTTTGACAAAAACATAGTTAAGACATTCGGTTATTTAAGCATTTAGAGTGTTTTTCATTTCCACTTCTGATTCCTACTGTCTGCTATGTGTTTTTCAGGAGAAGGTTATCCCTTGCCTCCTGCGTCTGAAGCAGGCCAACGACCCAGGCTTGAGGGCAGCTGTCAGAGAAGCGCTCGCATTAGTTGGCTATCAGGAACCTGTTCAAGGTCGAGGAATACGAATTTTGTCCATAGATGGAGGAGGTTTAAGGTAAAAGTTCAGCTCCGCTTTTCTCCTTGTCTTTTCTTTAACATATGCCTTGTGAATTTTATCTTTTTCTTTTTTAAGCAGGTCAAAATTTAGTTTTACAGAACTCAAAATTGTGTCGGAATGTTTCAAAAAGCAAAGTGCTGTTATTTATCAATGTTTGAATTTTGGGTAACTAAATGCTTTGTAGTTTGTATATACTTATTGTGTGTATCTAACATTGCATATGCTTAACATTATTTGTTTAGGGGACTTCTTGCTCTTCAAACATTGCACAAGTTGGAAGCCCTGACTGGGAAACCCATTTACCAACTGTTTGACTATATTTGTGGCGTCAGCACAGGTATGCTGTCCTCCTGTCCTACTCGACAGAAGCATGTATGTGGATTATTAAAGCAAAGTGCAAATCTGACACCAGATCACTCACTGACCCAGTTGTTCCTCTGCTCTTGTTTTAACCTCAATTTCACCAGCAGCAGCAGTGACGTCAGTTTCACCACTTTGTACTTCAGCTTATGTCAAAGCAAACAATATAAAAATTCAGTAATATTTAATTTTTATTCTTAGAAATATATTGATGCTTCAATTAAAATTCTGCCAGGGAAAGGTAGGTTTAAAGTGCCCTTCAATACATCTAGTCACCACAAGAGGGTGCTGTGGACCACCTTCAAATCATTTTTAGCCTGTTGCTTTGCTGTTTTTCTGTCACCAAAAAATAAACCAAATTTAATTTACAGAACCCATTAAATTGGAGTAATAATTTGATATGTATTTTGTGTAGTTCTTTCAGGCTCTAAGATCGAATAAACGTTAAACAATTATTCATTCAGTCTGTCACCTCAAACAGTGATCACACATTTAAAACTTATTAGGGCCATACCTGTCCACTGTGGTTTCCCACATTATACTGATGTACAGCATTGTTGTGGATTCATAATTGAGTATGTTATAATACTGAGAAATCTGATGATCACATCAATCTAATCCACTTCCTATTAATTGCTCATAAAGAGGTAATTTTATGTCTAATAGGCAGTTTTTTAGGACATTGTCCAATTTTTTAAAGTGTTAGGCTAACATTACTTGGAGGAATCCATGTTTTTGTTTTCATTTAAATGTTTAACTGTGTTTTTTCCATAGGTGCAGTCATAGGGTTCATGCTTGGTCTGTTCCAAATTCCTGTAAAAGAGTGTGATGATCTTTACCGGAAGCTGGGCTCCGATGTTTTTAAACAGAACGTGATCTTAGGCACCGTGAAGATGGGCTGGAGCCATGCCTTCTATGACAGTGAACCCTGGGAGACCATCCTAAAGTCAGTTTCACTGTTAGATCACAAAAACTAATATTTTGCCTGTCAGTCAGCTTAAAATACAGTGAAAGAGGTGTTGCAAAACACATTAAAGCAAACAAACAAAACTCTAAAAT
Organism: Millerichthys robustus; assembly: GCA_034783495.1. Taxonomy (NCBI): domain Eukaryota; kingdom Metazoa; phylum Chordata; class Actinopteri; order Cyprinodontiformes; family Rivulidae; genus Millerichthys; species Millerichthys robustus. The sequence goes on along the minus strand of JAVKLF010000011.1, from coordinate 5,553,969 downwards.
TGTAGGAAAGAGCTTACAAGCCTAAGAAACTGCAAAAATGTATTTAGTCCTGACTAAAACTTTAGAAATTGTTTGATCAAATAGTAAACTCTTTTTATTCCATATGTTTTAACTTCCATGGAGCCAGACTTTCTTGGAATGTTTCTGTGTGGTTTATGGAGTACTAATTCAGGCTTTCTGGAGAGAACTATTTACTGATTTTTCTTTGGTTATTTGCAGCTTTATTCCTAATTATCAGCAACATCTTTGTACATGACCATTATAATTAACAATGTAAAAATACAAATTTATCCCTTCCAAAGCTGTGTAATCTTTAACATAACTTCCCAAAGAAAAAGTTACCAAAATTTGTGTTTGCTGAAACAAAGTGCACAAAGCAACAAATTAATATTTTATGCTGAGTTGTCTATTATTTACAGACCCATCGTTGATTCATCCCCTGAGTTAGAATTTGTTGTGTGTTTTTCAAAGACCAATATATAAAGAGTTTTAGAAAGTCCAAGATCCTGCTTGTCTGGTTCCTTAGAAGCAAAACCTAAACAAATGAAGAATGCCTCTATTTTGCTGTTCTCATGAAAGATATTCTCATTGCAGTTCAATCTGAAATTCACCTATTTGTGTTTCCACAGGGAGAAAATGGGCTCAAACCTCATGGTGGAGACTACAAGGAATCCTAAATGCCCCAAGGTGAGCTTCATGATATGTTTTATTCTCCCTTCTTATTCCAGCAACTCTTTGATTTGCCGTGTTTGCGCGGACATTAAAGAGAAAACTCTTTCCATTTTTTGTTGCATTTTTCAGTAAGACAGATAAAAGGATAATGTACTCTAAAGCCAAACAACAGTGTGCCTGACAAATTGCACAAGATTTTAAATGTCAGCAGATTATGCCGAGGCTCCGGGAGCAGAGATGACAATAAACTGATCCGTCAGAACGTCAGCCACGATATCAGTCCTGCATTTTTCATCTATTTCAACTTTAAACACAGCCTTGTCCTTTGAAACAAAGTCACCTTGAATGTCATTTTCTGTTTGCCTGCAGGTGGCAGCAGTGAGCACCATCGTGAACCGTGGTCTTCCTCTGAAGGCTTATGTGTTCAGAAACTACAACCTGCTGCCTGGGGTTCGCTCGCACTACCTGGGCGGTTGCCACCACAAGCTGTGGCAGGCCGTCCGTGCCACATCAGCAGCCCCCGGGTATTTCCAGGAGTTCAGACTTGGAAATGATCTCCACCAGGTCAGTCACACTACTGTCAGCATGGTGGCAAGGGTTATTATTCACTCAATGGCTAAATTGCACAGTTTATCTAAAAATATCTCCTGCAAATTCTGTTTCAAAACAGGTAGCTACACGTGCTTTAAACAAGTAGATTTATAGCTTCACAAAAATGACTAACTTGGTCATTCGTTTTGAATATTCAGCTCAAAGCTGGTGTGGTTATAGCTGAGCGTCATCCTCAACGCATACTTCAAGTTCTAACAAGTCACACAAGTTTTCCCAGTAGTGCTCATAATGTTAGTTTACTATGTTTGACTAAAACAGCTACAACTTTAGCGTTTAAGTCAAAAGATAATATTAGTTTAACACTTTGACATGAAAGGCGTCCTAACAGGCCTTTAACTTATGTGCTGCAATTTCTATACAGTAACATAAAAAATGTTACTGAACTATTCATTACTGATTGACCTTTACATGGTCACCTTTTCTGATATTTACTATTTGTTGACCTTTGTTGTGACTTACTTTAACCAGTGCTGTCTTTCACATTTCCGTTCTGTGTGACAATCAAACCTCGGTCCTCTGCTGCTCACTGCGGAGCTTATTGCTGGGCTGCTGGATTAGAATGCCCTGTGCATTCACAGCTGATGTTGGAGTGTTTGAAGGATTTCAAAAAACCTAATGAGAAAAATCCTCTGCACACTGCGTGGGAAGGAGCAACTTCATTTCCTTTTTGTCAGTGTTTATCTCCAGTCAGCTACATTTTGAGTGGAGAGCAAGGTGGCAGAGTCATACTGAGACTCACTTTAAACCCATCTCCGGTAAAGTGCTTTGCATTAGTGAAACACTGGTCTGTTCTAACATTGTCTAATCAATATACAAGTCTCCTCTTGAATCAGGCAGAAAACACAGATGAAACTAGAAAATCCAGAAAGAAAACTAATTTAATAAACTTATTTTAGTGAAATGGATAGAAAGCAGTTTAGATATTTGGTTGTGTTGAAACTGCAACATTCAGGTTCTCCTCAAATTGGCATTCAGCGTACAGATGCAATGTACAGAACATTCTTCTGAATATCAAAGGCTGCATCCTGCTCAGAGAGCTTCAGAGCCTCTAATTGGACGTTGTGTTTGTTGTGTTGGTGAAGGGAAGTACAGGGGGAGAGAATAAAAGACATTGGTTGATGAAAACCAACCTATGGAGGGAGATTTTCCCGGCATGCCATCCAGCAGGTCTCCCTTTACTTTGAAATCCATAAATTATCCCAACAGTGCTTTCTCTCTCACTTGTTTTCGCGTTCTCTCGCACGTTATGCAACGACGTCCCCAAGCTCTGCTAATTTATTTCAGTTTATTTATATAACATCAATTTACAGCAGAAATGATCTCAGAATCTTGTACAGATGAAGTAAACGAGTCCAATTTAAACTCTGTTACGTGCAGATTATTTAAACCAGTTCATTTTAATTTTAAATGAATCCATTCATTTAATTTGAATTTCTAAGGGACTTATTGATGAGTTTAACCACATTTATATTTTTTGTTATACAGTTTTCTGTAAGCTTCCACCAGTTCATCATCCATTGAAGTCTTTGCCCTCCAGTCAGATGACTTTATTTAGTGGCTAGTTGAAAACCAGTGATGAGCTCAACATTCTGTCTGCCTGATGTCAGGATTTCCTATAGAGAGCGTCATCTTGGTCTTTTCCACAAGCGCCCACAGACTTCTCTTAATTCAAGCTCCAGACAATCGTCTATTTGTGCAGCAAATGACTGCTCCATGAGCAGACCGACTGATGGAGTTTTAAAGCTGTCTTTAAAGCTTGGTCTGAGGAATGGAATTGAAATCTGACAAAGCTTGAAACTTGAGATTCTGTGATGATGAAGGTGTAAAAACGTTTGCATTTTGCAACTGCAAAGAAAGTGTAACTTGAAGCAAGACTTTTGAAGCAGAGCAGCGGGGTCCTTATCAAAGCCTAGCCTCGGTTGGCATAGCCTTACTTTGTGAGGAGCATCAGGGGAAAAAAAGAGTGAAAAATAGAGGCAATAAATGAAAAGAGGAGACCCTGCTCCACATTAAAGCTCTCTGTTGTCTCGACTTCAGGCATTTCATAAAAGATGCTACAGCATGGTAGGAATGATGACTAGGATGGGTTTTTCTCTTTTACTAGTTACCATAGTGTCTCCTGAGGCAATGAGGAGGAATGGGAGCTTATTTTGTGCCCATCGTTGGGCGAGTGGACGAGTGGACCCCCCCCACCAGTGTGACCTCATGAGAGCCCCAGCGTGGCACCATGCTCAACAAAAAGATTTAACACAACTACAAATGGAATAGGTCAGGTCCGCTCTCACATTTGTAATTTTGTTTCTCGCACTAATGAAAGAGCAAATTTCAAACATTAGCTTAAGGAGACATTAAATGTGGAGAGAGAAGCAAAGAGGACCACATCATGAAGTGCTTTTTCAAACAGGCAGCTCAGGAACTCATGACCCTTTGGAGCTTTACTTTTACCTGTTTTTAGTGTATTTAAAGGTGGGGATTGTTAGTAAAACAAGGCTAACTTTTGTTTCTTTACTTCTTTTTTGTTTTACATTTCTACTTCTACTTCTATGACTCCTATTACTACAACTGCTACTACTTTAAAAAGTGTAAGCCATTTTAAAAACACAGTCCGTGATGTTTCTTTTCTATATGGTGTTTTGAGAAATATTCAGTAAATGTTTGTACTTGGAGATGAAACGTGACCCAACACTGACTGAGAAAATGTGAAATCAGAATCTGAGAATGTTGCTTATTTTCTAAACAAAAACTGCGTAGGTGCTGTGGATGTCTTTTAATGTTGTCATTCCAGAAAAAGTTTAGAAAATTTGAAAACGACCTTCGTGGCACATAAAACCCATAACCAGAGACAGACACTACACATACGAATGACTTTGCACAAACTATTGACTAAACTGAAACAATTTACTTGGCGATTGGGTCATTTCAGTGAGTCTCTGCTGTGTAATAGCTTTCCCAAATCTCACTCTGTCCCAGACCACGTCCTCTCACAATGAGACGCTCTGTGAAAGGATAAGAGGGCATTTTTGTTGCCGCAGTGCCTCCAGATGCAGTTTTGTGGAATGAATCACAGCTTTAGATCTTGAACTGGTATTTATTGGTATGCAAGTCCATCTTCAGTTTCCTTTCAGCTGCCAAATAGTTTGAAAATGAGGTTTTTATTGTTCAGTCGATGACAAAAAAGCATGCAGACAGTTTGACCATTTTTTATGTACATTATATTCTTCTTGTTTTGCCTGCCTGAGGCAAGTGGGCTCTCCTACAGACGGATTGTCTTCTGTTTAAAGATGATTTGAAGCTGGGCGTGACCTTTGGGTTCCTTTAGGCTAAAAGGTCAAGTGGAGAATCAGTTGTCAGGATCACATAATGGGGCATGAAGACCTCATTTTTGACCTGGCCACAGACACAGATTTTATTCCTATCATTGCTTACCACAAAAGTGTCTTTCATGTGGACAGAATGGCATTTAAAGAACTTTTTTCCCGGGTAAATATATTTTGTCAGTATTAATATAATAATATATTAAAAAGATGTACTGCATGTGGCAAAAGCATTACTTTGCAAAGTTTTGAAAGCACGGCAGGGACTTTGCGGCCTAATTATCTTCTTATAAAGCAGAACTCTATCTGTGGAAAACAGTTATGTTCTGATGCCCAGGAGTTATGCAATGCTTCTCTAAAAAACTACCCAATTATTTCTGAAAAGGGAGCCTCATTTGCAGAACTTCATTATAACTCATGATAGAGCTCAGTCCAGTTCATGACACACACACACACACACACACACACACACACACACACACACACACACACACACACACACACACACACACAC
>JAVKLF010000011.1:5532036-5547797 GCA_034783495.1 Millerichthys robustus | reverse complement strand
CACACACACACACACACACACACACACACACACACACACACACACACACACACACACACACACACACACACAGAAGAGAAGGTGTGATGACCACATTTCACTGAACTGATGCATTTTGTTTTGAAATACCTTCTCATGTCTGAGTCTGTCTTCTGCGCTCTCATTGCTGTTTAAAAATGACCTGAAATCAAACGACCTTTGAAGTTTACCCACAATTCAGAGCATGACAGATGAGGAGACACACAGACTGAGTGAAGAGGATGAAGTTTGCTGTCTCGGCTAATGTGAGCTGACAAACTCTGGGGCATGAAATTACTTTTACTGATCCTGATGATAGCTCCCTTTTCCCCTTCGTCTATAAGACGGCCTAAACAGGCACAGTGAAGATAAGCTCCCTGAAGTTAATGACGACCGAGAGTTTCTCAAACCGTGCAGTGCTTAAATATTTAAGTAAATAATGAGCTAATCCCAAAGATATAAAGTGATGAAACTTTCTTTACTATATTTTAAGATGGACAAGTATATTTGTTGTTTGTTTGTTTGTGTTGTGCAATTTTACCTGGTGAAAACACTGGGAAAGGAACAAGTCTGTGAGCCCCAAGAAGGTTTATCTTCCAGGTAAATGTTTTTACACGTAGCTTAGACTTTAATTAGATTGTCGCAGTCATTGTTGGGTACGGTCACAAATTCAGGTTTCAAAGCTGTTTAAATTCTCTCCCTAACAGTCAGCAGCCGTTACTCTCTCTGACCAGCATATTGAAATTTAGTTATTGATGCCCAAAGGAAAGGCTGAGAGGAGCTGTTTTCTCAGTTCACACCGGTGTTTGGAAAACTGCAAAAGAACAATAGAGTTCAAGTTGAGGAATGGAAGACAAAGAAACTTGGTTTTGGAAAACTGCTCGTCAGAGCCCTAGAAAAGCAAATATAATGGAGAGAAAAATATCTTTCCGGAAGGATTTGGCTTATCTTCTGTTCAGCTACATCTGCATCCATTTCACATTTACTGAAGAGGCATTTGAGGAAACTGTTACCTTTAGTTTCACAGCTAAACAAATTATCAGAAGTTTAGAAAGAAACATGTAAACAAGAGCGAGAGCTGCATGTTCTTAATGAAAGTTTCTGACTAGACTGAGCAAAGTTTCCTGGGAAAAGGATGGAAAGGACACCTGGTCAGCTGTTGAAAATGATGGCGGATTGATTATGAACTTTACTGTGATACAAAATAATCATCAGAGCATATAACTAGAAATAGCAACTTCTAAATGTGTGATGTTAGGGTTTTGCATTAGTCCTAATACTGTATATTCAAAGTAAGATGTACGTGTTAGAGGCAGACATCCTTGAAGAACTAGAAGTCTTTGCAGGAACAGTTTGTGAAAATTCTTCGTGCCTTCGGCTACAAAAAGGTCAGACTATTTAAGCATTTATTTATGGCACAACTTTTCTTTGTTTACAAAAATAAAACAGATTTTTTCACTAGTTATTAGACTTTAAAGTACCAGATTAGCCTCTATCCTCTGCCACAATAAAGACAGAACAGAGTTTATCCAGAGATGCTGTCAGAAGGAAATTATTGAGTGCTTCAGGAAGCCAAAATTCAAAGTTGGAATTTGTCTCTATCTGATGGAAATCTAACCTCAAAGGGGATAAACATCCATCAGAAAGCCACATTTTGACAGGAATGTACCCCCTGAAGATACAGTATGTATCCAGTGGCACATTGCAAACCACAGTTTGAGCAACAATAGTTCTCTAAATCCTTAGAAATGGAAGCAAACATTGCCTCCCGTCACACTGCGTGTTTGACGGACGACTTCGGCTGGAGGATTCAGTATGCAAAGCTCATCGTAGTTCGTTTTAGGTAGCTCATTGTTTCTAATTTCACTTCTTGTTCAAATATGCTTTGGCCTCCAAGAAGCACTTCTTGCGTGACGATGTGGCAGTGGGCCAGGAATGGAAATGTGACTTTAAAAAAGGGTTTTTAAATGAGACAAACAGCTACCAGATTGGCGTCTCCTTCTCTGTGAAGGAAAATAGTTTGGTCATGATGCTTGAGGGTGGTAAAAAAAGACAAATGTAAGAATTTTATAAAAAAAATAAAGTATGCAACACACTCGTACCTGAAAAAAATAGACATTTCACAGGCTGTGAAATGTTACAGCATTCAGCTCCACTTCATAAGTGCCGTCATAAGCTTGAAATTTTACATGCCTCAGCACAGGGTGTCAAACAGACCAGTGTTTCTGTGAAACTGGCCTGCAGCCATCCACACAAAGGGCACGTAACTGGACCTGGACCAGTGCCTTAATTGACACTGAGTTCGGAAAATGGAGCCTCACACAAGGCGAGTTAGCGATAAGAAAACTGCTTAGTTGTTTTGTTTCCGGCTGGGTTAGTCTGGTTCCCGCTGCAGTAAGTCACTTTGAAATCTCCACCAGGAGCTTTTTCAGTCCAAGCTTTTCCTTTCTCTCTCTCTTCTTTCTGTCCTTCATGTATGTCTTTGCTAGTGTTTGTTGATGTGCTTTGAATAAATGGACACTTCTGCACTTCTTCTGTGCTTTGAGACACAGTTAAACCCTCCTTGTTGGATTTTCTTGTCACCCTGCTGGACTGTGACGCTGGCTCTCCCTGAGAAAATATGGTATTAACTAACTAACTTAATTAACTTAATTAATTAGACTGTTTTTATTAGTAAACAATCACTTGTTTAAACTCACATCAAATGTAAAAGCATGGAGAACGGTTGTTATAATAAAGATGTCTGTCTGCAGTCTTAGTTTTGTCCGACTCTTATCTAACGGTGAACTCAGGCCTCCTCTCATTGGAAAGCTGCTTCAGGAAGTCTTTCACAGAGCGTTTGGTGTCGGTGTTCACTTGATGTGTGTTACAGAAGCCAATGCCATTTGCCTTTTTTTCCCCTTGATGTTTGGATTAATGACAGATTTGCACAGTCCAGATTATGAAATCCTGAGCATAAATATCCTCATGGCTCTCTGCAGCTATTTTAGCTGCATCTGTACTGCCGTGTGTTGGAGAAATGAACCCCCCACCCCTTTCTTTTGCTCCATATGTGTAAATCCTTGTAACATACGCTGTCTGCTATACCCACTTTCTTTTTGTCTACACAGATTCAAAGCAAGATAGCACACTTAATCAAATCTACTCATACACCCAGTCACAATGCTGGGTCCCAAGACACTTGGGGGGCCTTGGAGCTCCTATCGTACCCAATCTCCCACCCCCAACCCCAGTCGGTCTTCTTTAATGAGGATTGGCCCGGTGTGTTTGATCCTGCTGCCAGCTCTCAGCCCCGCGGCCCCTCAGTCTCATTCCTATTCAACAATCCCCACAGCCTCCACAGTTACTCCCCCCACCGCCTTGGGTACAATATGGATTCAAAGCAAAAACCCTCCTGGGTGGTTGTTTGATTTCAAAGCTGAAAATGTGGAGAAGTGGGGGAAAACATAACAATTTAGTTGCTTGTTTGACTTTCAAGCAGCTCTTCAACTGTACATTGATTTCTTTTTTCATTTAAAAAAAAATAATTTTTCCAAAAATACTACTGATTGCTACAATTGAACAAATTTAGGTTTCAAGCTCCAATTTAGCAGGTTTTCTGACCACCAGTGGCTTTTCTTCTCCTGTGTCCGTAGGATGGAGGTTTGCTGATGAACAACCCAACAGCGCTTGCGATCCATGAGTGTAAGTGTTTGTGGCCCAACACACCCCTGGAGTGTGTGGTCTCGCTTGGAACGGGCCGCATTGAAACTGCTGGCAAGAACAGCGCCACGTATACCAGCCTCAGGACCAAACTTACTAATGTCATCAGCAGTGCCACAGATACAGAGGGTAAGAGCAACATGTTTAAAGGGATGGGCCACACATTTTAAAGTGTGGTTCAGTGTAAAAATTATGAACAAGCAATATCTCACCTGCTGCAAAGAGTTCTTTGATCTGCCTTAGTTGGTAGACAGATGAGCTACAACTAGTTCAAGTGGGGTCCATTGTTGCTGTCTTAAAACAACTCCAATGTCAAAAGTCTGATAGGGATTCATGCAAGCACTGTTTTAGCAGCTAGAACCCCAAGAGGCAGTGCCTGCAGGAGTTTCAAAATATTTCTCCTGAAATATTATAATGCAAAATTGACAGCTGTGTAAATTTTTTATAAAGGATCATTTTCCTGAACATCTATGAAAATATGGGGATATAAGTTGTTTTAAATCCTCCCGCTGCCCTGGGGTCAAAATGACCCCAGGGCAGCGGTAGGGTTAAGACCGCAGTGATCCACTTCGGTCTGGTTATGTTTGGAACTCATCACTAGATCGTCACTCTTGTCAAAATAAACAATTTTTTCCAAGCTGAAGTCATTCAAATCGTTATCTACAACCGATAACATAGTAATTGTTCATAATGCTTCACAGAACCACACGTTAAAATGTCTGAACTGAATAATGATCAGTTTACTCATTTTCAGGACAGCAGTTAGTGCATTTGTCTGTTAGTTTTATGATACAGATTCAGTAATAATTATTTTATGGGCTTTTTTATTAACATATATACGGTACTCAGAAAATCAATTGAAAGCTAAAATAGAAGATATAAAATAGATTTTTAGATAATAGCTGGTGTGACCAACAGTTTATTTTGTTTTACAATGTTTAAATATGTTAAGTATGTTTGTTTATTTCTCTGAACTTTTATTGTAAACTAGAGCCTACATGTACAAAATGTTATAATCTATGTAGGAGAATTACATTTTTATAGTTCTGGTGCAAAATGCTCACTCTTGTTGACTTGGTCCAGCATTCCTTCCACTGTGGCACCTTTTCCATCTCCTTATCACCTTTCAACACAGGCCCTTTCTGCGGTGCCTAAATTTGTCTCGGCTCCCTCCTGTGGGGCCGCATGTGACCCAGTTGCTTCTTTGCATTTCTCCCCTCCTGTCCTGTATGTGGAATTAAGACTTCCCCAGATTTCCTCAGATGCTTTTATGTTTAGAAGCAGCAGATAAGTCAGAGTTTTTTATCTGAAAAATTCCCCTCTGTGGTCAGAAGTCTCCTGCTTTGTCTCAGGAGTATCAGGGGAGCTCAGTTACTTGTTATGAAGAGACAAGGCTGAAATAGGAGTTTAGATGCAATCGTAGCTCCTAATTTCAATCAGACAGAGTGAAACACTGTTTCTGAGCTCAGTGTAACATTACAGTAGATGTTAAAACATTTCTTGGAAAAACGACCTTGGGTTGGCTCTCTCATGAGACAACTGCGTGTTTTCAACCTTTGACAAATTCTTTGTGACCGTACTGAAATACTGTTAAGGTAACCTATTTGTTTACAAATTAGGACGCTAAGTGTCCCGAGGCCTACAGAAGCAATTCAACCTTGTAGTCAGTTTGAACAAACAGCGAGTGTTTTGTGAGCAAAAGGGTTTTTATCTTTAAGACTCCATCTCTGGCTGCTAAAAGCCTAAATCTGTGACATTGCTTTTTTTTGTACAGTTACAGACGATGAATACATATTATGTATTAAAAAAAACATGCCAATTCTTATTTTGCAATATTTTCTCTTAATGGAAAGTTTTTAAGATTGACACTCAGCTTGTAACCTGATGCACCTCGTGGTTGTTTTCACAAAGCTGTCTGGTCAAATTTCCACTGAAACTGTTGGAAAATTTAAAGCTTATCTTCATACATGAAGTGCGTTTCAAATGTAAAGCAGTAGCAGGAGAAGCATTTCACTTCTTAAGTGGCATTTCTTGAAAGTCTATTATTGCTACTATAAGTGACTCTGTTTAAGTCATATCATCAATACTTTGTTAGAGAAGGCAGTTTGTAAAATTCCTGTTTGAGTCTAAAGTAAAGCAGAAATTAATCATGTTTTTAACTAGAAAAAAAGCCTTTTTACTCTTCTTTATTCTTGCTTCAGTGTATAAAATACTCCTCAGGCCTGATAATAAAACCAGAGCAGGAGCTGCCTGTAGCTGCTTCTGCTAAATACTGATAAGTCCAGACTAAAAGCTAAAATCCTAGCAATTATTGTGATCAAAGGATCTAAGGATCACAATATCTGTGATCCCACTTCTTCTGACTCTGAAATTAGCCACTTTATCTCTCAAGCCAATCTTGTCTGTCTTTTTATTAGGCTGAGGTTAATGTAATTTATTTTTACAGAGTCAAACTTTTAAATCACATTGATTGGCTGTGACAGCATAATGGACGTACATAAAACTTTGATTATTTCTTAGATAAAATTCTAGATTCTTGTAAGGCCTGGGAGGCAGCCAGTTTGATAATGTTGACGTTTAACCTCCAGGCCTGCTGTGGGAACAGTCAGGAAAAATATGTCAACCTTTTGAATCCACTCTGAAAATTCACGTTTGTTACCACTCCCTTTGTGTGGGTTTGAATGCTGTTGAATTTAAAAGCGTTCATCTGAGCTGAAAACGGTTCTGACAGACAAGCTTTTCATATATTTTTTTAAACTTCTTCAGACTTTCAGCCCTGAGCTCCTAATCAGTGACATGAGAGGCTGTCACCTTGACAGACAGGATAGGACTTTACACGATCTTTTCTCTTCAAACACACTAGCCGAATGTTTGCACATATTGAAACTATTAGGATGTGTTTATATGTTTGTTACATGTGTGGCTTGATTCTCACCCCTCCTTGCTCTCTAGAGGTTCATGCTATGCTCGACGCCTTCCTTCCCCCGGACACGTACTTCCGCTTCAACCCTTTCTTGAACGAAGACGTCTCTCTGGATGAGAACCGGCTTGAGAAGCTCAACCTGCTGCAGGCCGAGGGCATCCGTTACCTGGAGAGGAATGAGGAAAAGCTCAGCAAAGTCGCTCACATCCTCACTCAGGAAAAAAGCTCCATCCAGAGGGTGACAGAGTGGGTCAAGCTTAAGGCTGACATGTATAATGGTTTTTCCTCCAAGGTTTAGATCCAAGGAACATCCTGTTTTCTGGTTAAATTGTACACAAATATTTTACTTTACCCCAATTAATGTGTCAACGTTTAGATGGTTTTGACCAATAGTTCTGAAAAACAATGTGTGAATGCATCCAGTGTTCAAAACGCCTCCTTCCTCTTCAACAACTCTTTGACTGATATTTGTAACGTTAATTTGCCAACAGATGTGGCACTGCCTACAGAACTAAATGTCCCTGCCAGGAACTTTGGCACAGAAAATGTATTTAATTTGAGCCTACTGGTACTTAAAAAAAAAAACAATTTTAAATTGGCTTTTAAATTTGAAAGAAAAAAAAATCCCAAAATAGGAAATACATATCACCCATGTTGGCAAAGAGATCCAGAGTAATAACTCATATTTTGGGACATTGTGCTTCTTCTTTTTGGTAAAGTATGAAGTCCAGGCCTGCAGATGTCATTTAATCCTTTTTCATATGGAAACACAGTTTTCCAAAACAAACTGTTTGTTTGTTGCTTCTAAAAGAATCCTTGTAAAATGGCACAGGTTTTAGAATAATCTTCATCCACACAGAAACACAAAAAAATGACCCAAAATGCTGTAGTAACTATGCTCGGCCTGTAAGTGGCGCTGTAACGCTGCCATAATAATACAACAAACAAAAAAATGGGCGTGGAGCAGAAAAATTGCACGCTGGGTGCGAAATTCAAACACACACACAAAAACAAGAGGATGTTCTCGATTCTTAGGTTGGTCAGCAGTACCTTTTTGAGACAGTTATAACTTTTAACAACTTGCATTTTCTAATCATTAGCTTTTTGTTAATATTTTAAAATGACAGCTGACACACCCTCACAAACCTGTGTACTCATTCAAAAAGATCTACAGAGATTTTCTTTGTACTTCTGTCAATCTGTAGCTATCTAAAACCAAAATGTATGAAATATTCACAAATTGTATAATCCAGGTCACCTACAGCACATGTAACATTTCTCAGTTTTGCACATTTACGTTGCAGCTACGGGTAAATTGTATCGTGTTTATTTTATCATTATTTATCACTAGACGAGGACCCATCAGGTGTTACAGTATTACATGTGTAATACAGATATAAATACAATACTAAAAATGTTTGGGTCTCCAGTTTATCTAACAAGAATCAAACTATTGTAGCTGCCATATGTTGATGTATTGTTTAGCTTTGGAATATTTTAGATTCAGTAGTTTAAACACATGTTTTCTCTTTGCTTGATTGTTTTGTTTTCCCCAAGTCTGCAGATTATCACCTTTCTCTTTGATGCCTTTTTCTGGAAAGCCTCTCACCTTTCCTACTTTCCTTAAAGTTGCCACTCTCCTGTACTGTAATGTTTGTCCAAACGATGCAGGTCATATCTGAAGGATTGTATTAGAATTGATTTCTGTTGTTGTTGTTAAAGATTTGCCAAGGCGGTAAAATAATCTCCCATTTGCTGCTAAAACCTGCAGACGTCCGTTTCCAGACCTAATCAGGTCAAGTACTGTAGCACCGACACCAAGATGTGCGAGTCACTCCCAGAGGGCCTGAAGTGGTGAAATGGCTACAGATATCTCCTAGATTTATGTAATTTCACTGTTCCCTTGTTGGTCCTATGTAAAAACTGTTTGAGAATGTAATTAAACCCATCCCCTGAACTCTACTGCACCCTGACTTCTCTAATTAGTTGAAGATAAGCTGATTAATATCTGAGAAAGGCTTCAGCTTCTTTGACAATCTGAGGATATGAAGAAATGTAAATATTAAGTTTACAACATGTACTCACAACTGTATAATTAATCCAACAAAGATTTTTACTGATAAACCTCCATGGCTCACTATCCAAGGTGCTTGGCATTATTAGCAATGTCTAATTTGCAAAACAAAAACCGTATTGTACATTCGGCGCCCTAATAGTTCCTACGAGTGTACTTTCCCCCCCTTTACTCAAATCTTATCTTGTAAAGGCAGGGCTGTATTTGTCAGGTGAATGTAATTTCACTGCTCATCCCTGAGCTACCTGTCAGAAAATCAAGGAAGGTGAGGCGAGCTGACTGCAAGGCTGTGCTCAGGCAGCTGGATAACAGCTCTGGCTGGTGATGGATCGTATTTCCTCCCAGCACCGACACAGCTCCCCGCCGACTGCTCACACACACATGAAACACTGGGATGGCTTAAGGAGGCAGAGGATGCAGGAAAAGGTGCTCGAGGGAAGAAACATTGCAGCGTGCAGAACATTTATAAACATAGTTTTACCTGGAATTTAACAGCAGTACAGAGAAAAGCATACTTAGTGCTCAGTGAAAACTGAAAAAGAAAATCAAAAATATCATTTTTGAACTGAATTGGTGTTTGCTTTTAGGTGCTGTTTTAGGTGTTTGTGACTGGCATTGCATTTACACACGAGGACGGTTCACCGAAGGATTTTTTTTCTCGTTTAGTTGCACAAAAAAAAACGTATCTATATGGAAATGATTTGAGTTAGCAAGGATTCACCAAAACAAACAGTTAGGTTTTGTGCATATATAAATAAATAAAGCAGTCTGACAATGTTCACATCTTTTGAGGGAGTTGAATCACTGCCTCACAGAGAGGAGCAGCTGAAAGATAAGTTAAAATGAGTGAAAAAGTTAAAAGCCTAGCATCCTTGGAACTGCTCTTCCTCAAGGAGTCAGTTAAGGTGGTTTGGACATCTGATTGGATGCCTTCTGGACGCCTGACTTTAAAGGTGTTTCAGGCACGTCCGACTGCTAGGAGAACCCAGGACTCGCTGGAGGGAATATGTTTTCTCTCTGGGAGTGACTCGGTGTTCTCCAGGTCAAACTGGAAAGTGTTGCTGGATGGAGGGATGTCTGGGTTTCTCTTCTGGAACTGTTGCCTCGGCAACCCCACTACAGATGAAGCTAGAAGATGAAGATGGAGCATTCCTTGGAAGGAATAGATATCATCCATTGTCTTTCATGTTAGAATTTTAAACTTACTATCTTTTATGTTACATATGGCTCTTTGAACAACCTCAGTTTAAATAATTGACCAGAGTGATGAGCTAATGACTAGTCCAAGTGGAGTCAGGACCAAAATATATTGCTGCCACCTTTAAGCAATTTCGCTTGCAAAAATTGTATTGCAGTTCATACATTGTTAAATTCTGAATTAAATGATTTTCTCCAAAGTCATGTCTTTCAGTAAGCTATCTACAGCAGGTAAGATGTTAACTGTTCATAAATCTTTCCACAGAACCTCATTTTAAAAGAGCCAAACTAACCTTTAAGCCCGCTGGTTATTGAACTGGTAAATGCTGCCTGCACTCAATTGTACAGAAAAAACTCTGAATGTAATTACATACCACTGAGAGACGACCCCCCACCACCTGTAAACAGATCTGACACCTGAACTGATTATACAGCAGTAATCACATCACTAATTTCATTTCTTTCACACCTTTTGGCACAACCTTCAGACTGTAAACACAAAAGTGTCCCTTTAGTTCCTCCCTTGATTGTGTGTAGGGATGTTCTCTCACCTTTTGTTTCTTTGAAGCAACTGTTTATACTCGAGGTGGCAGATCCTCAGTTACACCTCATGCGTAGCAAATAAACCCAGCTAATTAACGCTTAATTTGCTTTGGAGTGTTGATTCATAATTAGATGATATATATATATAAAACTCCCAAGTATTATTGCTAGATAATTTGCACACAATAACAAGTCCTGCGTTTTTTCCTTCTTAAAAAAAGAATGAGGCAGTGGGACATGATCAGACTATGTTGTCTCCAGTGGCTTTTTGTATTTAATGAATGTCTGACAGTCTTTATGCAACTTGCAAAATGCTATATTTTGTCTCCAAGGTGCAAAATCCTCAAACTTCAGAAAATCTCTCAGTATTTTACAGATAATATGCATTGGGTAAAAGTTATAATTAAATCGGAGACTTCTGCAGATATATCTGGAGGCAATGTAAAGTGAGAGGCAAGAACAATTTGAACATTTTTCCACGAGAAAGCAGAAGTGGGTGAGAATCCCACGAGTCACGTCATGAGGATGCTTTTGGTCAAATGGTTCTGCCTTTATGTTGCTTTCTCAATCCAGTCACAAATAATTTCTATTTCTCCAGACTAAAGTCATTCAAGTAGCTAGCTACAAAAATTAAAGTAATTGTTCATAACTTTTCCCAGAACCCCCATATCAAAAGATCTGAACTATTCCTTTAAAGCCCTTCAGCAGGCCTGTTATCTGCACTTGAGCTTAGTCCCAGATGATTGCCCATCTAGAGCATAAATCTGTTTTCTTTTTGGTTCACGTTTCCACCTAATTTGTTTATCTCAGTGAACCAGCTTTTGGACAACGTCTCAAACCACAAACTGTTTGTTAAACCCGACACATCTTTATGTGAATAAGTGCATCTTTTACTCCGGCAGCAGATGGCTGCCATTTCAAAGCCAGAGATAAAGGACCAGTGTGAATTATAGTGGAAGCAGAAAGAGAGCAGAGCCGGATGAAAGATAACCCAGTGAACTAATGAACAAAGGGAAAATGTGCTAATAAAGTCACATGGCCTCATAGAGCAGAATCCTTGTTGATCTCAGAATGTGATGATTGGAGCTAGCTCTCAATAAGCCGATGTCAGTGTCTCCTGACAATTACTGACCAAAACAATTCAATTCAGTTTAGTTTGTATAGCACCAATACACAACAAAAGTCATCTCAACAAAAACAGGTCCAAAACAAATCATAAATTCAAATTGAAATCTAATACAATCAATTCATTCTTGCTATCATACAATGCACTAAAATAAACAAATAAAATATCAATTAGTAAAAGCATTTTAAAGGAATCTAGCAGACTGAATAAATTCTTCACTTTATTGAAACCTCTCATCCTGAGCAGCAGGTCGGTGACAGTGGAAAGGAATGACTCCTTTCTAACAAGAAGGAACCTCCAGCAGTCGGAAAATATGGAACAATAAGATCTTTATTATAAAATGGAGTTAGGTTGTTGAGAGGTCGTTTTCTTTGCAAAACCTCCACTTAAAATAAAATGTAACCTATTTCTGCACAATAAAAAGCTGCTCCCTGCTGTTAAATACCAACGACCTGACATTGTTGAGCTTTTAGTTTGTTTTCTGATAAAACCCTCATCCAGCTGTTGTCCAGCTGCGGTTTAAAGCTCCTGAGAGGCCAAAGTGTGGCTTCTCTTACTCTGTGGAACCATTTGCCGGGATGGTTCTGCGCCTGGAGGCCACCACGCGCGTCAGTGGGGGCGCTGCGGTGCGCGACACCCACTCCTGCCCGCGTGACAGCGTGCCCGCGCGTGCGTGAGACTGGTGGAAAGAGGAGAGGAGGACCAGTGAGGCAGAGCGAGAGAGGAAGGTGGGAAGTGCAGCAACGAGCAGGAAGACGGGACTCGGCGTAAATAAACAGCAGCCCGCTCGCTAAGTGCCGCGGGACACGGAGACACGGGGACACGGGGACACGGAGACACGGAGCAGGAACAGGTAAGGAGAGTTCAATTACGGCTTCGGTTCCTAAAGACCGCACGTGCACAGTCCAGTCCGGAGTTTGGAGAGGAGAGAAGCAGAGTTGGATGCTGCTAAAACAAACAGCTCTCCGTGGAGCTTCGTGTCGGGATAACAAACGTACACGTGTCGGTAGAAAGAGACTTTCGCGGGTTCGGCATCTTTCGGGCGTCTGAACCAAATCACCTGGGTTCGATTGGGCTTGAGCTACAGCTGGTGTAAATATGTTCACTGAACTGTCAGGGTTTGGCTGCCGAAATCTGCTGAGAAAACTGTCAATTTACAGCCCATAGCTCTTCTGTGGCTGTTTGTTTTTGCTCTTGTGTTGATGAAATTGTTGTCCTAATACACTAAAATCCCCCGTGTCCTATAAGCTGATTTGCTCCCCACATGTTCTGAGCCCCTTCATGTTCATATGACAACTGTGTCTAGTTTTGACAGACCAGTCAGTTTGTGTCTAATTTCCCTTCATCACTCCCAATCTGGTAATGATATTCCCCCTGAGATTTCCCCCCGTATTACATCCCATATCCTTTATTTTCACTTGTCAAACAATCTGTCTGCACTGACAAAACAACAATTCTGTGCTGTCAGCCCTATTCTCCCTCCACCCCCCACCCCCCACTCAATCAAAGCTTTAAGCAAGGGGTGGGGGGACTCACCATCATGCCACCACACCCGCCTTCGCCTCCTCTCCTCATCCTCTAACTCCCCACACACACATGCCTGGAGTGCACACTTTCGCTCTCTGCTCAGTTGGCCAAATTAATACAATGCTAATGACCTCTGCTTTATTGTCTGAAGCGCCACAGCTCCCTGAAAGGGCTGACACACTTTCTAGTCCTGTTGCTTCACACCGCCCAGACAACAGTTAATCCGTTTGGGAAGACAACGGTATCCCTCCATCCCTGCTTTATGTTTTTGTTTGCCTTCACGGAGAAACAGACGGTAAAATGTGCGATACTTTGTGTGTTCATTGCCCCTGAGTGTTGGTGCTCGGTTGACCAGGAAGGAGCCCCATCTCAATGTATACCTCACCGCAGAGCTGCTAACAGGAAACTTCAAGCTCATTTGACAAATGTGGAGAAATTGGGACAAGATAGTGACCTATATTGTGCTGCCATCTTTACTTTTTTTGCCATCCGCACACTAGGCAAAGGGAGATTTGCATAACTAAGGGATTATCATGACACACGTTGGACAGAGTTATTGAGAGCGCACCAGCCTATGTGACTCTGCTGACCTGAAAGCATGGCTGTGCAGCTCTGCTCTGGGGGGGCTGTGGGAAAAGCTTGGGTGTTGGGAGGGAAAATGCCACCAATTTCGCCCTGTGGGCTGAAGAAGCACGCAGACTATTCCGTGAGAAATGATCTGCACTCGTTCTGCGAGCAGCTGTCTGCGGCCTGGTGAATGCTGCCGACCCAGGACGGAACAAAGTGTCTCTCAGAAAGAAAGAGTTCCTCTGTGCAACTTGTGTTGACGATGACATCATTTCTTTGAGGAACTGGTCTGAACCTAGAAATCTTTGGCTTGGCAATTATCCCAACAAGGACACTCAGTGATGCACTTGGGTTGTTTACTTGAACCTTTTCTGAGACGCAGTAATGAAATGACTCCAACATACTGATGCTTGGTGGGATGGTCAAAGTGGGAAAGATCTACATTTTAAAAGAGGAAATAATGAACAGACCCAACATTTTGAAGGATGCTCTAGTTTATTTTGTATTTTGCTATGATTCATATTTTAAGGATAAATATCTAAGGAATGAAGACGTTGATACAGTTCTAGCCACCAGAGCAGAGATGAGTTAAAGCCATATACGGGTCGTTGAGTTGATTGACAGAGATGTAATAAGCTTTTCTTGGGTACTAAAGTGGTGTATTTTATGCATATTCACCAGAAACTTTGATTTTATTAAAACAACTTTAGCATTATATGGTTGTCATGTTGTGATTTTATATAATCCAATCCATTTGGCCGTTGAGTTGAAAAAAGTTAAACATCTTGATCTCTGAGTTCTGCCTTTTCCCACATTGTCACATTTTCTATTAAAATAGTTGAATAATCTTTGAAGAAAATAACAAAGTAACTCAACTGTTGCCTATTGGAATATACAGATTATTTCAATCAACAGCTAAAATGTTCATCCCATATTAGAAAGGAAAACAGACTACAGTACTGCACGGCTAGTTTAGGAGTCAAAATGTTATCTTTTGCCTTTGTTTTCTCTTTTATTCAGAAAGATCAAAGACATGGCAAATATTTAATTTTCTTGCAAATGAATATTGTTTATAATAAGATTATATTACTCAATGTAGGTTAAGCTATTTTTGTAAGTTTTCAAAGCATTATTTGGAATGGTTTGCTCCTAAAGCAAAGCATTCCTAATCCATGTTCATTATGTCCTCTTTTACAGTAACTATTGTTAAATTATGGTACAAAAAGACTTTTGGTGTCTAATTATAGAAATTCATGTTAGTCATGACAACTAGATTAATTTAAGTTATGTTTGTTTTGAGCTAAAATTGACCTGAAATCTTGACAGAAATGCACATGCTGTTCCACAGTGCTCAACCCCTGTCAACAGTTTTACACTCAAGTTCAAAAGGTAGCCATAAAGTGCTTATTTCTCAGCTGTCTATTTAAAACAAAAGTCAAGTTTGAACGATTTCTCAGCAGGAATAAAAAAAACAAACAGAATGTGTTCTGAGTGATGAATTGTACAATTTTTGACAACAGCAAATCTCTTTCTCCAGTATCTTGCAGAGGCCCTAAGGGGACGCTGGTAAAAAATAATATTTAAAATAGTTTCTCGTGCGCACAACCTGGCAGGCATAGGAACATATCTGGATCACAAGAGTAAGCATCTGGTATAGACAGTGGCTTCAGAAGATTATATATGAACTTTACTGAAAATGTCATCCTGAAACTTAGTGAAGATATGGGAAATTATATCTTCTTCCTCTTTCGGTTGTTCCGTCTTCAGAGGTCGCTACAGCATGTCATTAACCTTCATCTGACTCTGTCCTCTGCATCCATAAATCTCCTCTTTGGCCTTCCTTGTCATCTTTTTCCTGGCAGCTGCATCTCTAACATCCCTCTACCAATATACCCACTGTCCCTCCTCTGGACACGCCCAAACCGTCCCAGTCTGGTCATTTTAACTTTGTCTCTCAATCGTTCAACCTGTGCTGTACCTTTGTTGACCTCATTGGTATACGTTTATATACAAATCCATCCTTGGTCTGCTGCCTTCCTATCTACAGTCTAAGATGTCACAGACACAGTACAATTACAGTCTAC